>CM076583.1:86828679-87210849 GCA_034641835.2 Pinus albicaulis
TATAACAGTAATCAATCCAAAGGTATAAACCATTTGAATCATCTAACATCAAAATCAATGGTGTACAATATAGCACTTGGCAATTAGGACAGTTGCATTCAAATAATGACGCTTTACAGCGTAACTAGGAAGATAGAGATGTACTTAAGACCAATTGCACAATGCAAACTAGCATCAATGGAGTGAAAATCATGGTAAAGCATAGCCATTGATATAAGATGTTTCCAATCCAATCATAGCCATATAACTAAACACTAAAAATTCATAAATTAGTTAAAAACTGCAATGGATCTTTAAATTCCTCAAATCAAACCTCAGTTACCTACCTGAGGGTCCTGGATTGCAGTGACACTCCTCGGACCATGAAACCCTCATTCCTTCTTTAGGAGTCAAATTAGCACCAAATATAGTATGAATTGCAACGAAAGACAACGACGAAAGCACAGGGATATCGTATCGATCCTCCGAACAGTGAACTGGATGGATAGATTTTGTATTTCACCATGGAGTGCAATGAAGCCGTAAGGTGAAGTGTTTACAGTATGGTGTTTTTTACAATATGGCGTTGTTATGCTTTGTGTTCGAGTGTAGTCTTAACACATTTAACTATCTGCCATTGATTAGAGTATGTGGAAGGGTAGACCTGTGGTGTGAATATATCCCCATTCCAACAGAAATATTTATAGATCCCGAGAGCTTCTCATGCTTGAAAGCGCGTGACGTATTCTGCTTGTAACTAAAATCCTGTGACGTATTTCGGCTTTGAAATTATAAATATTGTGTCTTATTTTGGGTTTGAAATTAAAACCATTTATTTATGTATTTGTACAAAATACAATTTCTTGATTAAAAATTGCAAACATCTACTTCACCAGAGATTCGCCACAGGTCAATGCACACGATGAATCCTTCCATGTCAATGCACACGCTGAGAAAAAATGGACAGGCTCGCATCTCTCTTCTGAATCCTGCACTTTGTGTATCTATGTAACAAACCCATGCCGTTTATACAGGGCCACCAAACATTTCTTCGCGTCATCACGATCTCCAGAAAATATGAATCTCACACTGCAATTAAGGGAGTTCACAAGTTCGGAAATGCCACTTCATGCACACTCTGCTGGAGGCGTGGGAAACCTGGCTGAATCTTTGCAGTAATCGTAAGTCATGTATTTCCCTTGCACCTTGACAGGCACTCTATTGAACCTTGAAGGCGAGGAGAGGGAGAGGGAGCAAGTGGGTGGGAACCTTGAAGGCAAGGAGAGGGAGCGGGAGAGGAAGCAAGTGGGTGGGTACTGGATGTGGAACAACACCTCCTGTCGTGACTCACGGGTCCATGGTAAATGGCTCTTCCTGTCGTGACCAGTGTTCAAAATTGAACACGTCACAGCCCGTCCAAGGGCCTCTAGCACGTCAGAGAAGTGCTAACAGAAAATTGCCCGTAAAAAAAAATTTTAATTTTGATATCTGCCCGTCTTAAAAAAAAATGTAAAAAATATTTTAAAATGCCCTCCGAAGGGCTGCAGGGGCTTTTTGAAAATTCCTGGATCTGATTTCAGCGTTTACTGTTGGCGGTAAACAACTACATAAAGAGTTAAATTAAAGTTCAACTAAAGCTGTTTTAGACTTTACCAAGCGTTGGCGCCTTTAATCAAAGTCGAGGGTGAATTCTTCAATCATCCAAGATTTGATTGCTGCCATTGATCAAATCTCATCGCGGTTCTCAATAAACCTATCGGGGTGCAACGGATCGAGATCTCTGAGCCGTTGATGAGGGGCACTAGGATTAGAGCATCGAGATGTGAGTGAGAGAGAGTCTCTGGATATATATATTCTCCTCTCGCATTTCTTCTATTCATCGCTATTTTCCATTCTATCATTGCAATTGAAAGCAGCTGCAAGTGGCGAGAAAGATTTCTGGGCGTGGAAAGGGTTTGGGGAAGAGAGGTGCTAAGAGGCACAGGAAAGTTCTCAGGGATAACATTCATGGCATCACCAAGGCTGCCATCAGGCATCTCGCCAAGAGAGAAGGCGTCAAGCGTATCAGCGGTCTCATCTGTGAAGAGACCAGAGGCGTTTTGAAGATCTTCTTGGAGAATGTGATTAGAGATGTTATGACATGCACAGAGCATGCCAGGGGGAAGACTGTGACAGCCATGGATGTTGTTTACTCCCTAAAATGGCAGGGCCGAACCCTTCACGGTTTCAGAGGCTGAGAAGTCTCATTCTGACTATTGTTCATTCATTGCTCACTGGCATTTATGTTGTCTCTAGACACTAACTTCGTATCTATGGGAAATTTTGAGCCGGTCAAGTGCCGATTCCCGAATGCATTGTTTTAGTTGAAGCCTGTAGGAATTTATTCACTGTGTCAAGAGAGGGGTTGCCTATCTGGTCACTGAATTGCCCTATTTTGAATTCCCTTGCTTGTAATTTTGTGAAAAAAAATGATTCAATTTGAATACTCTATAGTTCAGATGGTGCAATTGTGATAACGTGGACCAAATCGCAAGGTAGATTGTGCAATTGCTATAGTATGGAGAGATTCAAAAAATCAATAATTAAGGTAAGAGGGCAGTTTTTAATAGTGGGGTTATTATCATTTTTAGTTTTCAAATTATACCAAAATATTGCCAGAAAAGGTAAGAGGGCAGCTTTTAATAGTGGGGTTATTATCATTTTTAGTTTTTAAATTATACCAAAATAGTGGGGTGTAGTTAGTGATTGCATTACAGTGTTAACTTTGGTGTTTTCTGTGAGTTCAGTCTAACTGCTTCAACTTCTTCTTTTTTGGCCAGAATTTTACAGAAATTTTTTAGGTGTAAATTACAACTAGATAATTACATTTTATTGAAATTCTTATTATCTGAATCAATTTAAATTAAATGAACTCACATATTTATGTGTAGGTGTAAAAGGCTTGTGGAAGGATACTTGTGAAGATGTTGAATTTTGTAGATGAAGAATATTATCAAATAAATCTTGAAAGATTTTCATTTAAGGTATTTTTCAAATATTCCACACTTAACTTTACTATGAGATCCTTTAAAGAATCTGTGATATACTTATAAATGAAAAGTAAAATATTTGTTATGGAATCTTAAATAAAAGAAAGTTTTAGTAACACTATGTTCATAGATTTATTTTTTTAAACCACTTTTCCTTTCACTAACAATTTTAGCTTGAACCAAATCTTAAATTTCTTTATTTTACTTTGAATCAAATTCTAATTAGAATTTCATTATGCTTTGATTGTGTTTTGCTAAGCTTGCCACCTAATAGACGATTTCATTAATTGTTGGTGAGTTTACGAGCTAGTACACTTTTTTCTTTAGTTCAATGTTATACTAAGAAAATCATACCATTCACTTTGAACATTTCTCAAAACAAAAAATATATATACAAGTTTTCAGAACTTAAATTATTTTATAGGAATAAATTTGATTGAAAATGAAATGTACAGATAATATAATTTTGTCAAATGAAATGTAATTTTTTTTAAAGCTTTTCATTATGGAAGTGTCACATGAATATATGCCCTTCTAATTGAAATTAAGACGAGCCCTTCAAATTTGATCATTGGTCGTGACTCATGGGTCCGCGTCCATGGTAAATAGCTCTTTCCTCTCGGGGGTCCCAACAATCCATTTAATAATGTTTATCCATCACTTACACCCATACTGCTAGTCTGCCAATTTATTTCATCAATTGAACCTCGTTTTCAATTTAATTTTATCTTGAACCCTACCCATCTTTTCATTTAAATTTAATTTTGATTCTACTGGGCTCTCAATATGCAGTCTACTTTTAGATTAAATAGTCTGCCAATATATTTCATCAATTGAACCTCGTTTTCAATTTAATTTTATCTTGAACCCTACCCATCTTTTCATTTAAATTTAATTTTGATTTTACTGGCCTCTCAATGTGCAGTCTAGTTTTAGATTAAATAGATGAAGAGAGATATTTTTTAGTTTTTAAAATATAATAATATAATAGTTAATTTTGACTAAAAAAATTATTATTAACTAGAAATTGTAGCTAGAGGTGCAAAGGAATGTCGAAAGGAATGCTGGAAGGAGTCCTCAAGGAATGTAGAAGGTAATAAAGAAGTGAAATATATTGAGAGCAAAATACTAATAAAATTTGGGAAATGTCAAACTAAGAAGAAATTCAGACTAACATAAATGTCTCACAACAATGGGAATCAAGATAAATACCAAATATGTTTAATTTATTTAAGTTTTTTAAAAATAGCATTAAATAAATTTCGAAAAAAAAAAAAAAAAAAAAAAATATATATATATATATATATATATATATATATCAAGACAACCACACCTTGATATTGTTATTCTTCTACTCATAGAAGAAAATAACTAGACACAACATATGGAATCAAGGAGAGAAGAGAAAAAATATAGTATGTTTGATGTGAAGGAGATGTAAAATTATTTCACTATCACTCTTAACCATAAGTAAAATATTTTAATATTCATATAAGTAAAGTAATTTATATAAATTTTACAGAAAATTAAAGTAACTAAAATTAAGAAAAATCTTATAATTCTACTTTTTAACAAAATAATTCATATATTTTTTAAAATGATTAAAACATAAATAAATGGTTCAAGTATTTATCTGAACTAATTTCATTCAAGATCAGTTTTATAGAAAGAATAAATAAATTGTTTGACATATCACTACTCAGTGTATTAGTTTATGTTATACATGTGATATTTTTTTCAACACAGTTAAAACTAGGATAGAACATTGGGTTTGGGGTTTCAACACAGTAAAAATTAGGATTGAACATTGGGTGAGGGGTTTCTATAAAAGTTTAGATAAATTTAGAGAAATATAAACATAAACTACATAAAACCAAAATTATTTATTATTTCAATATATTAAAATAATTAAAAAAAAGTAATATTTTAATATAAATTTAATGGAAAAATTATTTAAATAAAAACACTAATATAATATAAATAAAGAAAAATTAAATTTAAGAAATGTTTTAAGGAAAAAAACTCTGATAAAGAAATTTGCACCAAAAACCTATAACTGTGATAATTTTTTCAGGAAACCTTAAACTCGAAACTTAAGGGCCATTCACTTTCCCTAATTTTCCAACGAACATTCTCATAACAGAATGAATATCCCCTAAATTTCATGCAATAAAAAATGTAATGTGCAGTGAAACTACAATCTGAAAAAATTATAATGAAAATTGTAACCCCAACAATGGAAGCATGTCATATCAACCATTTTCAGTTTGTCGAATTTCATCCATGAGTTTACAATTTGTGAACTCAAATCCCAAATGAGGCATAATAATATATCATCGTAATCTTCTTGGTGACACAAACTCCATCCATGAGTTTACAATTTGTGAACTCAAATCCAATGAGGCAAAATAATATATCATCGAAATCTTCTTGGCAAGACACACGTGGTGGTATTGTTTGTTTTGAGTTTTGAGAAGGGTAAACAAAAGGTGAAAATTTCAAACCCCATTTCCATAACTGGACCATGGAGATTGGTTTAGCATAGTGAATGCCTCCTTCTAACCCTTAGTTAGGGTTTGGTATAGTAGAGGGTATGTTACGGGAGATGTATGCTATATTCCAGCGTGTCAATATTTCTTTTTAGCCTAGTGAACATTAGGGGCGGTCATTTGATTGTTAATGCTATATAAATAATATGGTTTGTGAGTGCATTTGAATGTTGATGCTATATAAATAGTATGGTTTGTGAGTGCATTTGTAGATGGTAACAATGTGAAAAAATGTGATTTGAGGTTCAAGAAGAAGAATAGTTTAAAAGAGCCAAATAGAGGAGCAATTAGTAGGTGATAAGGAAATTTGGAGCTTGAGATTAGAAGCATGAGGTTTGATGCACAGTCTACTATCTAAGGCAAAAAAAAAAATCGAAAATCGCTGGAAGTTGTCAGATTTAATTATAAAGTCAAATGGTTGAATTTTTTTCGTTTTTGTGCTATCCTCATAATTTATTGTGACATATATTTCCAACATTTGACATTTTTTCTACTAACCTTCGACATATTGAGACATTTTGTAAGGCATCCTCTATCTTTTTCTCAATATATTGGCTCCTATTCATAGACCCTTGTTATGTGGTGCTAAGTTGTAGCACCTAAGGGCTAAGTGTCCTTATCATAATGCCATATCAACATTTTTATTAAAAAATATAGTGTCGTGGAATCATTGACAATCACATATATTGGTTCTTTGTCACAACATTAACATAAAGGTACTAATGGAGTACCTAAAATTACCTAGTCAGAACCTTGATCACAAAGCTACCATGGAAATATCACCTAGGAGTTAGAATCCCTTAACTTATAAACATATTCATATCACATTTTCATATATTTATTCGTCAATGCTACCCTAACTCAATGTTAAAATAATTATACTTTAATATTACTATACATATAAATTACATAGATTACAAACGTATATAACCACACAATTAAGAATTAAAGATATTAAGAAAATTTATATATATGTTCACGTCATGATGGCAACAAAATAAAGCATCAATGGATAGTGAATAAACATATATTTTACAAATAAAAAATAGCTACAGTCAGCTTATATATATATATATATATATATATATATATATAACAAAAATAAATCATATGATTATATATATATATGTTAACTAATTAAATAAATAAAAATCATTGATGTAGATATTGAATCAATTAATATAGTTGCAACCTAATTAGGAAGACAAATTCAATCATCTCAAGAAACATGATTTTAACCATAAAAAATGTAAAATGAAATAACTTGATTTATAAGTATAGAAATAAAATAAAGAAAAAATTTACTTTACCAAATTATAATAATATTAAAAAATTATTTTTACAAAATTATAATAATATTAAAAATAAAATTACAACTTATAACCTCTTCTAATATAGCCATCACTCATTAAACTACTATTAAAAACTAAATTCTTTTTATTAATTTATTAATAAAATTAATTGTGTGATGTTAAAAACCTAATACTATGATTAAAACCAAGAAACCTATTTTATGATAGTCGTTCAAATTTCTACAGTGACACTATTGTGACTAAAACCACAAAGCAAATTACCTTTCAAGATTTTCAGCACTATGTCATAAACTCTTTTATGACAATTTCCAAAAGTACATATTAAATTGTTCGCAATTTTATGGCAGAGAGTGAGAGATTGGTTGTTGATATAATGAATTTTTAGGTTCAAACTATTGGAATCACATTGATTTCACTCAGTCGTACATGCCATATTTGAAAGAAATGGCTAAAATGACACAATTACAGAAACATAGTCATATATTATGCACAAATGGTGTATGTGCACACACACTCACACACACGGATTACAGTCAGATTACTCTATTAAATAGAGTTTCTGAGATCCAACTTATTCCTAATTTAGAGAGAGAGGTTGAGAGAATTTCTCAACCATCACAAACCAACTTCTTAAATATGGAAAGTAAGCATTAACTCCAACATCCCCCCTTAATGATTACCAAGGCTTCGGGCATTAGAACAAAATAATGAACAACAAGAGATGCTCCATCAAGTTGCCCTACAACCCTCAGCAGGGCATTGGCAAGTTGGATTCCCAGCTCTCTCACCCTAATCAAGGACCCTCTCAAGTCAATATTGGACATCATCCTAATCACTACCAGGATAAATTCCGCTAGGGAAACCACTTCCACAAATGTTTACCATGAGGATCCTTCCGTATCCATAAATCGCCATACTAACTGGACAACCATCCATACCGAGTCTATTAAATTATCATTTTTTTATATCACATCAGTGCTAGTTGAACTATTGGGTTATTCTTAAAAGAAAGCCATTGTGTTCACTTTCTTCATTTAATTCATCATCGAATTCAGCCTGTATTCATCTTGTTATATTTACCGTAGGATCCTTTTAACATATCATTAGCATGATTTCCAGAATTTATACGTTATATGCCCACTTTCCATATATTCAATGTCACCTTTGTTTGCATTTTTCTTTCTCATCCTTGACTTTGTCCACAAGGCATTTTCTACATGAGAGTTCTCTTCTGCATCCTCTGGTTTTAGTCGTTTTTCCTTCGCGAGAAGTGCTGCAATTCTCTCTCGCAATGTTTGTGTAGACATTTGACTCAAAGTGAAAACAACATTACTATAACTTGAAGGAAGACTATTTAATAATACAACTTTAGCATCTTCATCCTCCACCTTAGTCCCAGCTTCACTTAATTGTCTTAAAAGAGACATTAAATTATTTACATGACTGGACATAGATGTCTCCTCATTCATTTTCAGAGTAATAATTGCAGCTTTATGGAAAATTTTGCATTTGTAGATTTTACACCAAACAACTGAGCCAAATGTTCCCATATTTCCTTTGATGTTTTAGTAAGATCTACATGATGTAATTGCGAATTAGAAAGAGCAAGTCCAATAATAGACTTAGCTTTGTCATCTCTATTTTTCCATTCAAGTAACTCTTTGGCATCTGTAGGTGCTTCTTTTGAACCATTCACTATTCCCCACAAGTTTTTATTCATTAATTGCAGTTGTATTTTTACTTTCCATGAGGGAAAATTCAAACCACTGAATTTTTCTAACACCATAAACTCTATGATAAAAGAAGACAAAATAAAATACCTTTTCTAAAATGGTGAGAAAATCGTGTTTTTATGTTGCTCACCCAGAAAGACTACTCACAGGATTTAGATACGAATGTCGCTTCTTCGAATACTCCGTTGTTTGACCGCTTCAACTTTGAATAGTACTTACACAGACTCGGGAGCTTCATCGTCTTAGATCTTACACATTTTAGACATCGTTTTACTATTCATTGTTCACGTACGAGATCACTATTCATGCAAATTAATTCAAGGCTTCTCCATCACAATAATTGTATCTATGCAAATTAAGACAAGGCTTCACCATTGCACTTCCATCTATCATGCCTTATACTCCTCATGCTAATTCACCACTGCATCGATCCAAAGCTTTATATATTTTTCCCTTTGAATCAAATCATAAGTCTTCTACCTTTCACTTGAACTTGATTTCTGAAAGAAATGGCTATGTGATAAACTTTGAAGAGGATGACTCTCAAACCACTTCCTTCACAACTCCATCCAACTGTACACAATGCCCTCTTGCGTTAGAATCTGAAATTTGGCAATAGACAGCCTACTGCTGTTCGAATTCACCAAAAGGACAGCGTGTTCCGAGAGATGGAAGATTCATCAGACTTGCAAATGGCACTCAGCTTTCATCTTATGGCCCGAAAAGGAAATTAGCCAGCCCATTTCATCAGGCAGCCCTGCATGTAGCCATACTGCAATCTAGGCCACGGTTTCCACGGTCGCAGCGCAGCAAATTATTCACGCAAGGGTCTACAACAGTGAAACTCCTTGCTGCATCCAGACGCAATCCAATTAACACGATCTTCTTCTCCAAAGACTTAGACTCACACCACACAGGCCATTCTGTGCTCTGATACCATGAAAGAAATGGCTAAAATGACACAATTACAGAAACATAGTCATATATTATGCACAAATGGTGTATGTGCACACACACACACACACACGGATTACAGTCAGATTACTCTATTAAATAGAGTTTCAGAGATCCAACTTATTCCTAATTTAGAGAGAGAGGTTGAGAGAATTTCTCAACCGTCACAAACCAACTTCTTAAATATGGAATGTAAGCATTAACTCCAACAAAATTAATTGTGTGATGTTAAAAACCTAATACTATGATTAAAACCAAGAAACCTATTTTATGATAGCCGTTCAAATTTCTACAGTGACACTGTTGTGACTAAAACCACAAAGCGAATTACCTTTCAAGATTTTCAGCACTATGTCATAAACTCTTTTATGACAATTTCCAAAAGTACATATTAAATTGTCCGCAATTTTATTGCAGAGAGTGAGAGATTGGTTGTTGATATAATGAATTTTTAGGTTCAAACTATTGGAATCACATTGATTTCACTCAGTCGTACATGCCATATTGTTTCAATTCGACAACAAAAGTATGTAACTTTTGCACTTTTGAAATATATGTATATGGTTATCACTTGGTTCATTTAATATTTTCCATCTAAGTGATTATTGGCTGGTATGGTACGCATCATGGAGATTTGAGCAATCCGGCAAACTTAAAAATAAAAAAACTTTAACACATGTCATAATATAATTCGTCAAAAAAACGATAAGAAAGTTTTCTGATTGGGTGAGTTGATACCCAATCACATAAAGAAAATGTCTCCGACATAATTAATAAAGAATTATTTTTACTGTTGTAAACTTCGTAGGACCTTTCTATTATCAAAAATATTAAGGGCATAGAGTCAGACAACAAAAAACAGATACAGTGACCTCAACCTGCCCGAAGGAAACCAGGTTTGTTGGCCACCACATCGAGTTATAAGCAAACCAAAAACGGAATGGTCTTATCCTAGCACTAACAGCATTGAGAGCTGTAGTATGTCCATAAGATTTACAAGTAAAAGAAGTAGAAAATCTAACAGAGTCCAAACTGAACAAACAATAAAGTATTTAAACAGTTAAATCCACAAAAACCTGACTATTAATTAAAATAAAGTAATAAATTTAGCTGTAAATAAAAAATTAAATTAATTTTATTAATATTTCAAATAATTTTCTGAAAAAATCACATCATAAATTCAAGAGTCCCAAAAATTTCAAACTATTTATATAGTCCATCATTAATGTAGTCAAACTTAAATATTTTAAACAAAAAAATTGAAACATATTAATAAGAAAATGAAAAAAATAAATAAATAAACTAAACAATAAAAAATAATATAAATATAAATCAAGATAATAAATTAACTCACTTTTATTATTTAAATCCAAAAGAATATAATAATAATAATAATGAATGAATGAATGAATAGTAAATAAATAAGAAATAGAGTTATACTAGACATTTTTTTTAATAATATTAGTAGTAAATAAATAAATATTATAAAAATTTATGAAAATAAGGTAGGGATTCAATATGGGCAAATACTCCAATCATCATTTTTCTTTTCAATTTTCAAGGTTTCCTAAAATTTAGGGTGACGAAAATTATCAATCATTGCAATAACTTTGCATCTTCAATACAGATGTGATGTTTTGTCTTTTATGATGTCAATCTTTGCTAAGATCATGTACTCTTCAATGCAGATGTGATGTTATACCAAAGTAAAAAATCCTTACCTTTGTGATTTTTTTAATTATATAATTAAAACATGGAAATAGATATTTTGACTTTATAGTCCGTCACTGAACTGTGCTTGCCAGCTTATTTATCGCCATTTTGATGGTCACTGCCAAGTCATTAACAGTGGACTGTTACAATGGTCCGATGACAGCCAACCGATAGCAATCACTTCATTAGTTCTACACTGTGGTGACGTAAAGTTGGAATGTCAAAAATCATTTCGTAAGTCTAGAATAGAAGGATTGGAAGATCATAGAATAATGATTGATGGCACCGCACAGGGATTCTGACTATCATCTGCTTCTGCTACTAAAACAATGTAACTGAGCGGAATTTCTGAAATGAAGATTGATTAAAAATAATTGATTTTACTAACCTGAAAAATAAAATGAAGAAATTGAATAATGTTAATGACAGAAATCAACCCCATTACGTGGTGGTACAAGTTGGGCAGCACCCTCAACCACCCCACTGAGGTGGAATGGATGTGTAACATCAAGCCTGCGAAAAATAAAGTAGTACATTGAAAATCCTGCTCGAAACAAACAGAGTAGGTTGGAATTACAAAAAAATCGTGTGATAATTCCAATTTTTACCAGCTGTAATTTATGTGATAATTTTGATGATTCCAATTTGTTTCACTGTAACTTCTGGAGCTCTTTAATGTAGTAAAATTTTCATTTCAATTTCAAAATTGGGGAATCTAAAACGTGTGAGTTTTCATTAACTTATAAGTTTAATCTCATAGCACCAAAAAATCATTTTCAAACTTTTACCAGATTTGTATGATTAGATATAGGTTTTTAAAGAAGATTTGTTTATTATAAAATTAATTTATTATTTAATTTCTAATTTTTCAATAGAAATTTATATTAAATAAATTTTAAAATTTATATATAATAATTTCTATTTAAAAATAAATAAATCTTTTTTACAAATTTTTATTTTATAATATTTTTTTAATTAATATTGTTAATTTTTGTAATATTTGTTTGTGTTTATTTTTTATATCTGAATTATGGTTGTTAATTAATTTGTATTTTCATGTATATAGCATGTTATATGAGGAACAATGTTTCTTCTCAGATTTGGCTTCATAAAATCGATCTTTTCAATCAATATATTTGGATCAAAATCTCTAATTCTACCACGAATAGGATTTTTCTTGTAATCAACTGTTTCACTCCTATCAACTCTACATCTTATAAGAAAAACAACTTGGATAAGAATTATCATTTTAATACCTTAGAAAAAGACATATTCAACCTAAGGAATGAAACTAATATCCTTTTGTTTGGAGACTTTAATGCTAGAACGGTTACTAACCAAGCCATTACGTTAAGTAGCAACTCTAACCCCGGCCCCTTGTGGCTTGATGAAGATAGTAACTTAGCTAATAGTTTCAAGATAAAATATGAAGACATAATCGAGAACTTATTCAGCACAAAGCTCCTCAAGCTTTATAGTTCCCAAGACCTAATCATTTGTAATGTTATTAACAAGTGGCCCCTCTCCGGTGAGATGACCTGTTTCCATGGGCTTGGTAACAGTATCTTAGATTATGCGATTTCTGACACCCTTGTCCTCAACCATATTGCAAACTTTGAGCTACTTAACAGATTCGTCCTTGACTCTGACCACAGACCTCTGTCTTTATCCCTCAATCTAGTTATGCATACCACCCACATGCAGGAGACCAGTGAAAGAAAAAGACACATTCACTTCGATAGAAGTAAGGTCGACCTCCTCTTAAGGGATTTAGAAAGGGATTTAGGCTCGATGACATATAATAGCAACATTGATCAAATTTATTACCATTTTACTACTACCCTTTCCAATACTATTAGCAAGCTCTCTAATGAGACTTCGTTTAAGCAGAATAATAGAACTTCCAATTCATGGTATGACAAAGATTGTAAAATTTATACAAAGATCTCATCAAGAGAAAAAAGAGGTCGTATATTAATAAAAGATAAGAACACCTTCTACACCTTTCTAAAGTCGTGCCCAGAAAAGTTTGGCGAAATGTGCTTGTTCGTAAAACAAAAGATAATCACTCTATCCCCTTAAAAAACTGGGACAACTATCTTAAGAAGTTGTATGACTCTCTGGAAACTATTGGCACCACCTTAAACTCTCCTATTAAAGATGATGTATTCTCTCTCGAAGACGTTAAGTCTGGGATTAATAAGCTCGCTAATGGGAAAGCTAAAGATATTGAAGGATACCAAGCTGCGATCCTTAAAATGGGGAGATATATCCTCATCCCTCAGCTCCACAAGCTTCTCAATTTGGTTGTAATGCATGGCTTACCTCAGCTTTGGACGCAAAGCCTTATTGTGCCTATCTTTAAAAATGGGGACAAAAGTGTTCCTTCTAACTATAGGACCATTATGATGAGCCACATCCTAGCCAAGATTTATGAGCTCATTTTGGAAAAGAAGCTTAGCCTTTGGCTTGAAAGCTAGGGAAAAAGAGCTAAAGGACAAGTGGTTTTAGGAGACATCACTCAACTATCAACCATCTTATCTCTCTCAGAATCATTGTAGAGGGTTGTCACAATAGTAAATCCGATCTCTTATGTTGTTTTGTGGACGTTAAAAAATATTTCGACATTGTTCCTCGAGATAAGCTTTGTGAGAGACTTGAAGAGATCATGGTTCCTCCTGAACTGAGGATTGTTGTGATCCACCTCTATGAGACTTTCACTGCCAAGCTTAAGACCAACGAAGGGTGATCTAAAGAAATTAAATGCAATATCAGAGTTAAGCAAGGGTGTCCCCTATCCCATACCCTTTTTGGCATATACATTGATAAGCTATAGGAATGTCTGGAAACTCTGGGATGCAAGGGCACCGAGCTTGTTGGCGTAATCACTACTCTTATCCTTTATACTGATGATATCGTTCTTCTTGCAAAAAGCCATGGTGGCCTATAAAAGCATCTTAAGGCTCTTCATGTCTACTGCTCCAAGATGGGTATTATAGTTAATATCGACAAGACTAAATTCATCATCATTAAATCGAAAAACATCACCCATGGTAGTTTCATTTATAATAACCAATGCTTGGAGAAGGTTTCTTCTTATAAATATTCGGGTATTGACTTTCCTCATCAACTCAAATGGAATTATAGCATCTAGAAAAGGATTATTGGGGGTTGGAAAGCTTATTATGAGCTTGAAAACAATTGTAAGTTGGTCGATATTTTCATTTTGAGTAAAAATAGGTTCCTCTTTGAGACTCTCGTCACCCTCGTTGTCTTATACAGTTGTGAATTTTGGGGTTGTAGTATATCCAGAGAGTCATGGAGGAAGATTGAGATGACTCAAAAGAAATTCATAACCTACAACCTTAAGATCAAGGGAAATACTCCCTATCCTATCCTCTTGATCAAAATTAGTATGCTCCCATTGAAAGTATGAATATGTTTATATATATGATGTATAAGAAGAAGCTTTACAACATGGAATCCAAAAGGCTCCCAAAAATTGCTTATAACTTTAGTTAAAACCCCCACCTTTGCCTCAAGCGCGGGTGTTATCCAGGAAATCCCTTCTACAGATAAAAGCGATCCCTCTAGCCCAATGAGTGGGTCTTGTAAAAAATGAGACAAAAGCAAGCAAACTTTCCTAGCATAAATCGGAATGACATGAGAGAGGAAGATGGCCTACCTCGCTCCTATGTGGTTACTTGTCGATGTTAATCCTGATCTCCTTACTTCCAAGCTCGCTCATCGTTATTCCATTACGTACGAATACCAGCAAGAGAGATCAAACAATGACAAAAAAGGAAATCATAGTATATTGCACTTTAATGTAAACCATATGACATATCAAGGAGAATCATACTAAGAAAGTAATCATTAACTAGCTTATGGAAACTAAATCATGCTTTGTATTATTGATAAATTAAATAGAGAAACATACAACCGGTGCCTTGATTTTGGAGACCTCCTTTAGGATGGGTTACCAAGTCCAAACCAAAGACTTCAAGCACTCAATATCCTTGGAATTTTGACAGTGTTTAGGTGCATTCGAGCACTAGAAAGGAAACCAATAATGATGAAACATTTGGGGAAAGCATGAAATTCATTTATATGGAAGCTTAAGAGGTTAAGGGTACATAAAAAAGGGAGGAAAGTCCACATCTTAAGGGAAAATCCCTAAAGGTAGGATCAAGGAATCAAAATGGGACAACTCGACCCAATCCTTAGCCAACTAATACTAGACTTTTGTTCTTGATGTTTCTAGTACGTGAAGCTTCTGCTCCATTTTTGGAGAACCTACCTGAAGAGGACCAACCAGAGTTTTTACTTCAATTCCTGCGCTTCCATCTCTGAACACATGTTATGCACAAGGTTACAAGTGCTAGACCATAGAGGAGAGAACCACGTTGGGGCTACAAATTAGGGTTTTTACAAACTTTCTCCAGAATTAATGTAATGCATTGACTCTCCATTTCTTCAAGGATTTTTTGAGCATGTTATTCATGGTGAATATGTTTTCACAACTTTTATCTCTTTGTGAAATTTGTGGCATGAGTGACACAAAGGACGACACTTCGAATATGGAATAGGGAATGCGATAAAACACTGTGTAACAGATGCCCCCTAAAGCATGAAATCAAAATGAGAAGTGATGGTTGAAATGATTTATTAGTCAAGGCAAGGACTCTGGAAAACCACAGTCGGCAGATCTGCAAATCAAACACGATACAATATGTGGCATCTCTAATATAAATATGCCTTTTTAACACTGAAAAATCGTACAATAAAAATACCTTAGAGAATGTCAAGAAGAAGGTACAAATAAAGTTTTACAGAGAAGAAATACATTACAAGAGTTGAAAATTTTAACTTTTCCTAAGGTCAGCAGGAAAATTTTTGGACTGTGCACAGGAAGCACTAGACGTAGGCGATCATTGCGGATTTTTCTTCAATAGCTGCGAATATCCGCATAGCTGCATAGCCGCATGGTCCTGGTGATGCAGAATGTCACCATTTAGGACCACTTGGAACACTTGGAGAAAAATATTATCACTCAAGCTAAACAAGTACAATTGCCTTGGAGCCACCTTAAGGCTTTAGTGTAGCACACAAAGAAATCATACATGTTGGGGAAAAGTGATTGCCTGTCATTTAATTTGTAAACCCGGGGGTTTTGTAAGCTTGTGAAACATGCGTGCACTGTATGTGCTAGAAATTATCTTTCAGTTTAGATCAACCTAACTACAAAATAACCAAAACCAATTCATCTAATCTATGAAATCAAATAATGAAAATGAAATTCAATTAACCTATGAAATCAAGTAACGAAAATAAAGAAAGCAAATTCAAAAGAAAATATAGTGCGCGCAATCATACTTGTAGGAATTGAAATTTTAATCTAAGAAAGCATTTCAAAGCATGTAAAGGAAAAAAACTAAGGTATGTTCAATCACTCCAACATCCAATATGGAAGTATGATAGAATCACCCTCTTTAGATGATGTATAAGCAACCGATTATACTTTAGTCTTTAAATCTAGGAAAACAATTAAAACATGCAAAGGGAAAACTCAATAATTGCATAAATTAGGTATTCAAGCATTCAGTTTAGAAATATGATAAAATCATATTCTTGAAATGATCTTTAAGAACACCCAATTATACTATATTCTATTGTAAATTCAGCATGGATACATGAAACAAATACAATGCCCTCTCCTCACAAGAGTCTCCAACACTCAGCTATCTGTCTCACACTGTACTCAGCAAAAACTGACCAATACTTAGCCAATTTCAACCCTCCTAATAGTCTGCCTTGCTCACGCAATTCATGAGGAATGCAATCCCTAAAGAATAGGAGATTTTTCCTTCCTTAATTGCGATGGGTATCATGGGCAATCCAATGAGTGTTTGGGTGCATGGGTGCAATCCAATAATCCTACAACTGATAGTCAACATCCCTTTCACCTAGATCTCAACTAAGTCTCCACTGAAACTGACATGCATGTAGCTAATAATAGTAAATCCTTAGTTTCATGTGAGATCAATCATTGTGAATTAAATAATATTTAATTCACTTGATCTCTCACTAGTTTATCTAACAGTTACAACTTGCACAACTGATTTTAACTCACTTAACTGAGTTAAACTGATTATAACCTGCATTAACTAATGCACCACTACACTTCGAACTATGTTACAACTAGAATTACACTGCATGTCTCACCAACTACCCTCAACTCGAAATATGATGAGTTAAGAGAGTTTATCACACTCAGTTAGCTATTACAAGTTATTTTGAGATTAGATTACATTTTATTGTCCATCTTAATTAAGGGAAAACTAAAATAGACATGCACCAAATTTAGCCCACACTAGTGTAGGTGTTGCCAAGACCTATGGTCCCACATATGTGTAGGTGTTGCTTGGACCTCTTGGTCCCAAACATGTGTAGGTTCTGCAATTTATTTTTGAAATTTAACAATGCATTTATGACATTTGTTTCCAACACAAACATAAGCAGTAGCAAGTAATGATACAAATTAAATAATGAATTCCACTTAAAAAATTATTTCGCAAGATTTTAGCCAAAAATCTAAAACATAAAACTTAGTTAGACAACACCGTAATGTCTTAATGGCAATCAAAAGACCATGAACTAGTTACTTTTCTCCAAATACATTTTTCCATATATTTGTCACCCATATAAAAAACCGTACTAGTTGCAAGTTGGGGAAAAATAATACATTAGCAGGTTATTATTTAGTGACAAAACCATGCCATGATAGAGCCAAGAAAAATTATAACAACAACCCATTCGAATATTGGGGACCTATCTGGATGCTGATCAATAATGTTTGTTGCGGTCAATGCTGATACTATGTCATATTTGACATCTACATCTGCACTTAACAATTCCCTAGACATTATATCACTAGACATCCTTTGAATGTATGTAGAGTAATTGATGGTAAAAGATTGAAATTGACAACTCCAATTTAATGCTTCCCTATAAAGGGGTGTTGCACTAAAAATTGTCATCCTGACATTCTGTTATGTGTATGAGATCATTATCACTCATACTTCCTCCTTTGCAAGTCTAACATATCATTTCTTCATGTCAAGCCTTGAAAATTAGAGAAAAGTTCCTAAAAATCTCCTTAACTTTGGTATCGCACTTTCTCTTTGTCTTGCCAGCGATCCCGCACCTAATGTTCATGACTCCTGCGTACCTGAATGCACTTTCTCTGTGTTATGGGTGCAGACCCCTGTAAAGATTAAAAAGGCGCAAGTAAAGTCAAAAATCTCACTTTCCGTAAATTCTAGAAGCCTCTAGAAAGAATCTTGCGGTGGCAGAACCGCTCTTTTGAGGTTCATGTATCCCTTACCTTAAGGAGCTAACCCCTTGATGTGAGGATCTTATCCCTCTGAAGGAGAATTCTATCCCTTCATAGTTGGAACTGAAACCTCCTCTTTTCCACTATAAAAAGAGGCATTGGGTAGCCTCAAGGGGAGTGGAAGCTTTAGAATTATTTGAGGTTAAGTGTTGTTGGGATTCAGACTCATTTAATTGAGATTTTTGTGAGGAGAGATCACATACCTCTATCTTTCTTGGTTGGAACAGTTCAAGGCTTGTCAGAGTAGAGGAGATTCCTGCTTTGGACCCCGGGAAGGCCTATTCAACATCAAGGCTAAGGTTGTACGGTTTTCCTTCTTTCAAAGTTAATACAAATGAATTCATTTTTATCAATAAGCTGTTAATTAACTATTTATTTCATGGATTCCTTGATCACCATGATAGGAATGATTTATAATATTTACTATACAGGTGCTATTTAATGTTTGCTTGTTTGTGACTGCAGTTTTATAAAGATAACTCCTTCAAGTGACCGAGGGACAACTACTTCGAACAAGCATTGGATTTACGGTAAGTCCTTAACACCTTTATAGTATTCTTTTGTAAATCGCATATGTCTAGAGAAAGATAGGTTTATTTGGTTGTTTGTTGCTAGATTAATTTTTGGTACTAGGGAGATCGATCTTGCCTGCAAGATTGATTAATCCGCCCAACATATTGGCGACCATATTGGAGAAGATTCTTGTTGTTTTTTTTCTCCTTTATTTTGATTTGAGGAAAAGCCTTTTGTGAGAGAATTCTAGCAGTATTTGTGTTTTTTATGATTTTCTAGAAGTTTTGCAAGTTGGATTGCTTTTCATTTGGTCTCTGTAGTGACTCAAAGATTGGAAGTTTGAAATAACTCAAATTACATTGGTCTTTTTTCCTTCTTGTTGAGTCTGACCTGCTTGTGAAATCCATCATTTATTGAGAAATAGATCTAGTTGTTATAGTTTTTGAATTTCATTTTTATAAAAGGGAACATATCTGGATGTTTTTTGATTTGTTTGTTATTCTGGACAAATAAATCCTTAGTTTACTGAAAAAATAAGTAAAACATTATTCAAAAAAATATTAAAGCTTTTATTCAATTAGATTTTCAAAGTTTGTAGATCTCAAAATTAGTTTTTGTAGTTTTGAGTGCTTTTAAAATTTGTAGATCTCTTTTGAAGGAAAGTTGTTTTTTGTAGTTTCAGTTCTTGAAAGTGAAAGGATTTTAGTGTGAGCATTGATAATTTGTCTCGTTTTGAGTTCTTGTTGAAAAGAAAAAATATTTTCTTCCAGTTATTCTTTATGTTTAAAGAAAGAATTGTCTCTTAAAAATAATTGCATTCTGAAACTCTTTCTTTAGCTAGAATTTCATTGAAAGAAAACGAATTGATTATCATTTTTAGGTGCATTTTTAGTGTTTTTGGAAGTCGAGTCTTCACACCATCAAAGTTTCATTTCCATACCTATTGACTTAAAGAACAACCCATAAAAGTAACGCTTAATTAAAATTCATCTAGTAATCTTTTTATTTCTAGGGCTCTTACCACTAATATAGCTTAGGCTAGTATCTTGGAGTAGGGAGTAATTAACTCTCCAAGATAGTAAAAACAAACAAGTAGATAAATCTTGCGGTAGGAAAGAAATCCAATTGTAATTGGTACAATCTGGGAAGCTTCTCTTAAAGGAGTTAATCACGAGATCATATCCGAACCTTTGAGACAATCAATTTTGTTTCATTGGGAAAGATAGAAGATCTGCGCGCATTACAAATGGTAAACCTCGAATTAACCATTGTCGAGGATCCTGGGGTCAATTTTCGGTAAACCTCAGATTAACCATGTCGAGGAGCCTTCAAGGGGATTGAGATTTTTTACTCTGCCCTTGTGCATGGAATCAGATCGTAGACTATTCCCCTAGTTGTATTTGTTACTGTTGGTAACCTTAGTGTCCATAAGCTTAAGATTATTTCCTAAGGTGACGGTGAAGGAAAGATCTCACTGTATCTGGAGCAGACGTTGACTAGACTCACTTGGACTCTCTGGGGGGTTCTCTTCACACGAGATGGTTTTGTGAAGAAACTTGTGCCAGTCTGTTTCATTAAGCAGGTTGTCAAGGTAATTGTTCCAACCGCCCTTTCTATATTAAATTTCTACTAAGTTGGATTTTATCACCAACTAGTATTTTTAGTATGGGAAGTTATTGTTTGTGTGTGGTTTGAACTCTTATATTTTTAGGCGTGTGATTCAGTTGTTTGTTTCTTTAGAGACTTTAGGTGTTTTTATTGAGATTTTATTTATTTGTGTGTGATTGGTTAATATTTAATCATGGCAGAATTACCGAGACAATCCCGGAGACTTCAGGGGAAGCCCCCTGAATATACACCAATTCAACTTGAAGGGCTGCGTGCTCTAGTATCATCTAGTAGTGGTAGAATTAGATCAACAGAAATTGGAATTTCATCTATAGTTGTTCATCCTGATCATCAAATACCCACAACAGAACACATTCAAGAACCGATTTCAGTTTCCGAAGTTACTGGTAGTATTTCTCCTTCCAGTGAACTAGCTGACAAACCTGAAATTTCTGAGCCTGAAACTGAACATTTTGTTTTGGAAACATCCTCAGAATTTATTACACCAACTTCTAGCGATCCTGGTTCACCTAGGGTAAGAAATATTGTTACTGAAGATCTTCCATCTGGCCTCATTTCTATTGAAGAACTTGCTAGTCCAAACGAAGAGATATCTCTTCCCGAATCCCCTCAGTCTTTAAATATTAGGGAGCTTGAATCCATTTTCTACAACCCTATTTGGAGTGACGCTTGGTATCTATCTTTGACAAAAATTTTAGAAAACCCGGGTCTTTCTTTTTCTCCACCTCGAATTCCATTTCATCCTATGCCCAGAGGTTACTATCCTTCATCCATTATGGCAGGAGAGTCATCTATGTTTTCCCAGACACCGGAAGCATTTTTTACACGGTGGTCCTTTTGTTCCTTCGGGGTATCAAGCTCTTTCTGGTACTTTCTCAGGAGCAGCTCCTCGACCGATTGAACAAGCATTATCATCTAGTCTTAATGGAAAATAAACTGAAACGTTGAACGCAGAGAAAATCTTTATGATGTCTGGTAATAATCCGAATCCTCAACCTCAAGGTAGTCAATTACCGTCCGGGGGACAATTTCAGGGAAGTCAGTTACCGCTTGGGGGGAAACCTCAGGGTAGTCAATTACCGCCTGGGGGGCAACCTTCAGGCAGTCAGTTACCACCTGGGGGGCAACCTCAAGGTAACTTTTTCCTAGGACAAACTGTGACACAATATTATTTTGGAGAACAACCTCAAGGACAGTACATACCTCAAGGTTATCAACCTTCAGGACAATACATACCCCAAGGTCAACCCAAAACTCAATATGTTCCTCAAGGTCCTTATCAACCCCAGATTCAGTACGCACCTCAGGGTCATCAACCTCAAGGTCACTACCCAACTCAAGGTTTCCAACCGCCTCCTGGTCAATCATTTGTACAAGAAGCCAGAAATTTACCACTTACTTATCAACCCTACGTTCAACCAGGCTATGGTCCTTACATTTAACCTTCTGCGGGACAATACCCTGGAATAAACATGGTATGGGATCCGTCCCAAATTCAACAGACTATGCAACCTAATGTGTAGTTGTCTTCTCAACCTGGACAACCTTTGGTTTCTGTTCCAACCCAACAACTTGTCCAACCTACTATTCAAACCCATTCACTTGGTTCTGTTCAGCACTCTGGGCCTAGTACACCTCAGACTCTGCCTCAAACTGCTGCAACTACTACAACATCTGTTCAACCTATAACACCTATCTCTGGAGTATCTGTAACTCCGGTTTCTACTATCCTTGCATCCGTGCAAATCCATCAAGTCTATGTACCCCAGTCAGGACCTACAGTTCAGACTTTGGTCTAGATACCTGCAGGACAAGCTTGTACAAGTACGATTGTCACAAGTCAACCGTAATTCACGTATCAACCGTACCAGGGACAGTATCAATTCGGTCCCATTTCACAAAACCCAGTTTATCAGTATCAACTGTACCTGGGCTATACTTATCAATAGCCTCAACAACCACAGTTTGGTCCAGTTAATCCTGGTTTCCTGGGAGGTTACACAATTCCTAATGCAAATCCGATTCCCAGTTATCTTGGGTATCCTCCTCCCAGAACTGCTTTGGTTACTCAAGGTTTTCGCGACCCTAACTATCAGTTACAATTTATTGCAACTTTGGATTTACCTGATTTGACACGCCTTATGAATGATCCAATTTTCTATCATCTGTATTGGCCGCCAATGTCGCATAAGTTGCCCAGTGATATACCAAAATTCGAGGGTAAGTCAAGAGAGGATCTGTTAAATCACGTTATGACTTATCACCTCTGGTGTGCATCTAATTCAATAATTGATGATTCAATTCGCTTACGTCTTTTTCAAAGAACTCTTATTGGTCTTGCCGCCAAATGGTACATTGAGTTACCACGAGGCTCTTTTAATAATTTCAGTCAGCTAGCAACTGCCTTCTTGACTCATTTTCGGTTGCATGTCAGATATGAAAATGGCACGGAACTATTGACTTCACTAAAGAAATCCACGTCCACATATATTTCTGATCATATTCATGAATGGCAACGTAGAAGGCGTTTGGTGAAAGTTTACCTTTGTGTTACACTAAAATCTGTCATCTTGACATTTTACCATGAGTATGAGCTCATTATTACTCATACTTCCTCCTTTTGCAAGTCTAATATATCAGCTCCTCATGTCAAGCTTTCAAAATCAGAAAAAAGTTCCTAAAATCCCCTAAACATTAGTATCGCACTTTCTCTATACATTCCCTGCGGTCCCGCACCTAAAGTTCAGCCTGCCTGCGGAACCATACCGCACGTTCCTTGTGTTATGGGTGCGGACCTCTGTAAAATATAAAAAGGCGAGAAAGTAAAGATAAAAGTGAATTTCAGATGAATTCTAGAAGATTCTGGATGGGAATTTTCGGGAATGGATACGCTTTGAGAAGGTTCATGCATCCCTCACTTGATGGAGCTAACCCCTTGATGTAAGGAGCTAATCCCTTTGAAGGAGGATTCTATCCCTTCATATTTGGAACAAGAAACCTCCTCTTTTCCACTATAAAAAGAGGCCTTGGGTAACCTCAAAGGGAGTTCAAGCTTAAGATATTTGAAGTTAAATGCTGTTGAGATTCAGACTCAGTTAACTAAGACTTTCTGTGAGGTTAAATCACTCATCTCTATTTGTCTTGGTTCAAAGAGTGCAATGCTTGTCAAATTAGAAGAGATTCCTGCTTCGAACCCCGGGAGGACCTGCACAACATCAAGGCATAGGTTGTAAAGGTTTTCTTTATTTCAAGTTAATACAAATATACTCATTTCTCTCATTAAACTATCTATTCATGGTTTATTTCATAAATTCCTTGATCATTATGATGAGTATGGTTTATAATAATGTCTATACAGGTGCTGTGTAATCTTTTTGCTTGTTTGTGACTGCAGATTCACGAGGAACGTTCTTTCAAGTGCACGGAAAGGACTTCAACGAGATCAAGCAAGCGCTGGATATAAGGTAGGCCTTACACCTATATAGCATTTTTATGAATCCTGTATGCTTAGAGAGAGATTAGTATAATTGGCTGTTTGTTGCTAGTTACTTTTAGTACTAGAGAGATCGGTCTTGTCCGCAAGACGGATTAATCTACACAACAAAATGGCGACTCCACTGGGGAAAGAACTTGCTGTTTTTGGTTCTCTTTTATTTTTGATTTGAGGAAACATTTTTTCCTGGTTTTTGATTGATACATATCTCTCTGGGTAATTTAGATTTTCCCTGTTTTTGAAAATTTAGAAATATTTTAAGTTTTTCTATAATTTTTCCTAGGACCGCACTCTGGCTTATTTTGACAGTGCGGGCAGGTTCGCACTTTCTGTAAAGAATACAGTGCGGGACCGCACCTGTCAATACTGGTTGCCTGCGGACCCTGTTAAAATTTTAGAAAATCTCTAGATTTCTTTCTCTAGTTTATTTTTATTTGGATTTAGCCTTTTGGTTTCTGCCCAGACTGATTATTGTTTCTATCAAGAATTTTTTGTGAATGAACTCCAACAGTGTTGATGTTTTGATGATTTTCTAGAAGATTTTGCAGTTTGGATTGTTTTTCCACTTGGTCTTTGTAGCGATTCGAAACTTTTGACAATTTGCAGTATCTCAGATTACATTGATCTCTTTTTGTCTTTTGAATCCGACCTGATTGTGAAAACATCCTATATTGAGAAATTAAGCCTTTTTGTTTCTTTGCAAATCTTCGAAAAAACTTGGTTGAAAGTTTTGAATTTCATTTTTATAAAAACATATTTTGAGTGTTTTTGATTTGTTTGTTATTCTGAACGAATAGATTCTTAGTTTGCTGAACAACTAAGGAAAACATTCATAAAAAAAATCTTAAAAGCTTTTACTCAATTTAGATTTTAGATATCAAGATTAGATTTTGTAGTTTTTAGTAGTTTTAATTTTTGTAGCTTTCTTTCGAAGGAAAATTGTATTGTAGCTTCAAGTTTGGAAAGAAAAAGGATTTTGTTATGAGCTTGATATATCATCGTTGAAAAGACAAAATATTTTCTTTCAATCATTCTTCATGTTTAAAGAAGGAATTGTTTATTAAAAGAATTGCATTCTCCAACTCTTTCTTAAATAGAAGTTCATTGAAAGAAAAAGAATTGATTATCATCATAGGTGCATTTTAGTGTTTTTTGGAAGTCGAGTCTTCACATCATCCAAAGTTTCATTTCCACACCCATTGACTTAAGAAACAGCTCCTAAAAGTAACGCTTAATTAAAATTCATCTAGTAATATTTTTATTTCTAGGGCTCTTATCACCAACATAGCTTAGGCTAGTATCTTGGAGTAGGGAGTAATTAACTCTCCAAGATAGCTAAAAAAAACAAGTAGACAAATCTTGCGGTAGGAAGAAATTCCAATTGTTGCATCTATGCTCTGGGAAGCTCCTCCTAAAGGAGTCAAGCACGAGATCATATCTGAACCAGTGGGGTAATCAATCCTTCCTCATTGGGAATGATAGAAGATATACACGTATTAACAACGGTAAACCTCGAATAGACCATTGTCGAGGAGCCAGGGGTCACTTGTCGGTAAACCTTGGATTATTTCAAGGAGCCTTCAAGGGGATTGAGCTTTGTTACTCTGCCCTTGCGTGTGTGTCGGATCGTAGACTATTCCCCCAGGTATATTTGTTTCAGTTGGTAACCTTAGTGGCTATAATCTTTAGGATTCTTTCCTAAGGTGATGGTGGAGGGAAGATCCCACTGTACCTGGAACAGACGTCGGCTAGACTCACTTGGACTCTCCGGAGGGTTATCTTCACTCGAGATGGTATAGTGGAGAAACTTGCACCGGTCTGTTTCATTAAGCAAGTTGTCGGGGTAACTGTTCCAACCGCCCTTTTCGTGTTAAAATTCTACTAAGTTGGATTTCATCACCAACTAGTGTTTTTAGTACGGAAAGTTACCTGTTTGTGTGTGGTTTGAACTCTTAGATTTTTTAAGCGAATGATTCAATTGTTTGTTTCTTAGAGACTTTAGGTGTTTTCATTGAAATTTTTCTTTGTTTGTGTGTGATTAGATAATTTTTAATCGTGGCGGAATTGCCGAGACAATCCCGGAGAATACAAGGGAAACCCCCTGAATATTCACCAAGTCAACTTGAAGGGCTTCGTGCTCTGGTAGCATCCAGTAGCAGTAGAATTAGATCAACAGAAATTGGAAGTTCATCTATAGTTATACATCCTGATCATCAAATACCTACAACATAATACATTCAAGAACCGATTTCAGTTTCTGAAGTTACTGAAAGTATTTCTCCTTCTGGTGAATTATTTGACGAACCTGAAATCTCTGAACCTGAAACTGAATCTTCTGTGTTAGAAACATCCTCAGGATTTATCACACCAACTTCTAGCGATCTAGGTTCACCTAGGGTAAGAAATATCATTACAGACAATCTTCCCTCTGGACTTATTTCTATTGAAGAACTTACGAATCCAGATGAAGACATATCTCTTCCCGACTCCCCTCAATCGTTAAATCTTAGGGAGCGTGAATCTATTTTCTATAGCCCCATTCGAAATAATCCTTGGTATCTCTCTTTAACAGACTTTTTAGAGAATCCGGGTCTTGCTTTTTATCCACCTCGAATTCCATTTCATCCTACACCCAGAGGTTATTATCCGTCATCTTTTATGGCTGGAGAGTCATCCATGTTTTCTCAAACGCCTGAATCATTTTTACATGGTGGTCCTTCTGTTCCTTCAGGATATCAGTCTTTGTCTGGTACTTTCTCGGGAGCAACTCCTCAACCCATCGAAAACATGTTATCATCTGGTCTTGATGGACTTAAAATTGAAACGTCGAACGCAGAACAAATTTGTATGATGTCTGGTAATGTTCCCAATCCTCAAGCTCAAGGCAGTCAGTTTCCTTCTGGGGGCCAACCTCAGGGAACTCAGTTACCGCCTGGGGGGCAACCTCAGGGTAGTCAATTAGCGCCTGGGGGGCAACCTCAAGGTAGTCAGTTACCACCCGGGACACAACCTCAAGGTAGCTTTTTCCCAGGACAAATTGTGGATCCATATTATTTTGGGGGGCAACCCCAAGGACAGTACATACCTCAGAGTTACCAACCTCAAGGACAGTACATTCCTCAAGGTCAACCCCAGACTCAATATGCTCCTCAGGGTCCTCAACAACCCCAACTTCAGTACGTGCCTCAAGGTTATCAACCTCAAGGGCAGTACCCAATGCAAGGTTACCAACAGCCTTCTGGTCAACCATCTGTTCAAGGAGCCGGAAATTTACCTCTTAATTATCAACCCTACGTTCAACCAGGTTATGGTCCTTATGTTCAACCTTCTACGGGACAATACCCCGAAATGATGGTGTGGGATCCGTCCAAATATCAACAGCCTTTACAACCTAATGTGCAGTTGCCTTATCAACCTGGCCAGCCATTGGTTTCTGGTTCAACCCAGCAACCTGTTCAGCCAGCTATTCACACTCCTGCACCTAGTTCAGTTCAGCAGACTGGGTCTAGTACACCTCAGACTCCGCCTCAAACTGCTACAACTGCTGCAACGTCTGTTCAACCTGTCACACCTGTTCCTGGAGTATCTGTAGCCCCGAGTTCGGCTACCCCTGTATCTATGCAAATTCCCCAAGTCTCTGTACCTCAGTCAGGACCTTCAGTTCAGAATTCAGTTCAGATACCTATAGGACAAACCGGTACAAGTACAGTTGTTACAAGTCAACCTCAATTTACGTATCAACCGTACCAGGGATAGCCGCAATTCAGTCCCTATGTACAGAATCCAAGCTATCAGTATCAACCGTACCTCGGTTACACTTATCAGCAACCTTAGTATGGTCCGGTTCATGCTGGTTTTCCGGGAGGTTACACAATACCTAATGCAAATCCGATTCCTAGTTATCCTGGGTATCCGCCTCCTGGATCTGCTTTGGCTTCTCAAGGTTTTCGTGACCCTAACCGTCAATTACCGTTTATCGCAACTTTGGACTTACCTGATTTGACGCGCCTTACAAATGATCCCATTTTTTATTATCAGAACTGGCCGCCAATGCCTCATAAGTTGCCCAGTGATATACCAAAATTCGAAGGTAAGTCAGAAGAGGATCCATCGAATCATGTTATGACTTATCACCTTTGGTGTGCATCTAATTCAATCATTGATGATTCGATTCTCTTACGTCTTTTCCAAAGAACCCTTATAGGTCTTGCGGCCAAATGGTACATTGAGTTACCACGCGGCTCGTTTCATAATTTCGGTCAGTTAGCAACAGCTTTCTTGACTCATTTTCAGTTGCCTGTCAGATATGACAACGGCACAAAATTATTAACTTCGCTAAAAAAATCTACGTCCACGTATATTTCTGATCATATTCATGAATGGCGACGTAAACGACGTTTGGTGAAAGTTTATATTCCGGATCAAATTTTGGCAGAATGGTTTGTTAAATCATTGTTACCCAAGATCACTGAAGATGTAGCTAAGGCTGGTGTTGTTACTGAAGAGCAAGTAATTGCTCAGGCTCAGTACCTTGACCTCGTTTATACACAGTCAGGTACTCTACATGAAAAAATTTCAAACCTTCCAAAACAAGGTCAAATAGCTGTAGCTCCTTCAGGGTCTCATGCCGCTGATGGTATGATTGGTACGGTCAATTCTAAAAGTAAGAAGAAATCTTCAAAGAATTCTTCTCCTATTATCACTTTACCTGATTCCCCAAAAGGAGAATCTTCCCCCGAAGTTTCTGCCGATATTCATGTCGTTGAAACATCTACGACAAAATCAAAATCTGGTGGTAAAAATAAGGGGAGGAATAAAAACAAAAAGAATTCGAAAGAGAAACCTGATAAAGATGAATCCAATGATGAAAAACGTAAACCTTGCTATCCTTGTTTCATTTGTGAACAATATCATTTCACGAAAGAATGGCCATATCGAGACGAAGTTACGAAATTCGTTAAAGGATCACAACAACCTGCTGTCTTGAAGGATCCTTTTCCAATTCAAGATAGTAAAATGATTGGTTCTTCCTCGACTACTTTAGAAGAGCCTATTATGATGATGTCTCATGTAAGGGTTGCGACGCGATCGCAAGATTACGGTTCTAAGAATCCTATTGATGGCAAAGAAGCAGAGTCTTCTAATGCGAATACATCAAATACAACTCCTCCTGTTTCCGGTCCGCTACAGATCGAGAAACAAAATCCAGACTTGATAATCAAACCACCTGCTAAAGGTGTTCTTCGTAAATCATCTTTCAATCCACATGCGAGAGCTGCTCAGAATTACAACATTGTTGAAGATTTAGCTGTTTCTCCTTCAGCAATGTCGGCTTTGGAAGTGCTGCAATCGTGTCCAGCACAACGTAAATTATTATTGTCTGCCATAGGAGCTGTCGATGTTCAGGATTCTAACCTTATAATCTTCGATTTATAAAATAGTACACCTCGCCTACCTCACCAAATGGCTTTCCAGATTCCAGTGTTAGTCAAAAACAAACCAATCTTTCGGACTGTGATTGATGAGGGAGCTTCAACGTGTATTATGTCAATTCAGTGTTGGAAATCGCTTGGTTATCCTACACTTAACCAATCTCCAACAATTCTAAAGGCTTTTGATGGTCGAGGTTTTCAACCTTTTGGTATTTTGCAGGATTTACCCATAGGGGTCGAAGGTAAAATTGTTAATCTAGATGTGGAAGTGGTTGATGCCCCTCTAGATTACAACCTTCTTCTGGGTCATAGTTGGTCCTATGCTATGACTGCTGTTGTCTCTTCGGTCTTTCGACTTATAAAATTCCCATATCAAGGAAAGATCGTGACAATAGATCAGTTAACTTATTTCTCGTCCGACCCAGCCTCTACAGAAACAATCCAGCATGTTGGTAAAACGGCTATCCCTTATAAGGATGTTGGAGTAGGTTTGATTAAAGATTCTGGTTTACTAGGAACTTTGTCCTTTCCTCCTCCTAACGTATCGCCTTCTACTACAAATATTCACATGATTTCGTCAGACACTGTTATGTTTGATGATCCTTGGATTATACCTTCAGAATCCGAGATAGATTCATTTGATGGCGTGATGCCTTTGAGTCCATTTGAAATTGCGTACCAGGCTGTACAGTCTTTTTCCGACCCCTTTTCAACCGAAGTTGATCCAATGAATGGGATCCAAGAGGAATCACTTTCTATATCTAGTTCAGTTACAACGACATTTCCTGAACTTGTTCATACAGATGAGAAAATTCGTGAGTTTTTGTCTATTGATGATTTACCATGGGAAGATCTACATCACCGATCTTCATTTTTACCTGAATTAGATCATTTTGAAGATGATTTCGCTTCAATTTTTACTGCTGAATATGCCAAGGAACCTTAGAATCCATTGCAAAATCCTGATTCTGAGTTAAATTTGGAAAATATATCTAGAACAGTTCCAATTGACATTTCAGTAAAACCAGGAATAATTGAAAACATTCATATAGGTGCTTGTTGTACGGATGAAGAAATTCAGACTTATAAAGCCCTATTTCAAGAATTTCGTGACGTGTTTGCCTGGTCTTATGAAGAAATGCCAGGAATTGATCCATCGATCGTTGTTCATGAAATTAAGACTTACCTGAATGCTAAACCTGTTCGTCAACAATTACGTCAAATTCATCCTAGAAAAGCTGCTGCTATAAAAGCAGAAGTTGAAAAATTACTTCGAGCAGGATTCATTTATCCAATTCCCTTAACGGATTGGGTATCGAATATTGTTCCTGTGACTAAAAATCAAGGAACGATAAGAGTATGTATCGATTATAGGGATATTAATCGAGCGTGTCCAAAAGATAATTATCCAACTCCCTATATCGATCAAATAATCGATGATTGTGCTGGCAGTGAATTGTTTTCCTTCATGGATGGCTTTTCTGGCTACAATCAAATAAACATACTCCCTGCTGATCAACCGAAAACAGCTTTTATTTGTCCATGGGGAACGTTTGCTTATTGTAAACTACCTTTTGGATTAAAAAACGCTGGAGAAACTTTTCAACGGGCTATGTATTATGCATTTCATGACATTAAGCACATTGTCCAACCATATCTCGATGATTTACCTGCTCATTCATTACGTAGGGCCGACCATCTCACTCATTTACGAGCAATTTTTATGAGATGTAGGCATTATCGGATAAGGCTGAATCCGCATAAATGTGTTTTCTACGTAGAATCGGGTCGATTACTGGGATTTGTTGTCTCGAAAGCAGGTATTCGCGTCGATCCATCGAAGGTCGAAGCCATTGTTAAATTGCCTCCTCCTTCGACTTTGCGCCAACTCCAAAGTTTGCAGGGGAAAGCAAACTTTTTACGTAGGTTTATTCCTAACTATGCCGAGCTTACAAAGGGTTTTACCCGGTTGTTGAAACAGAACATTCCATTCTTTTGGGACGAGATCGCTGATCGATCTTTTGATGCACTTAAACACGCGTTGACCCATGCACCGTTATTGCATCCTCCCAACTACAACCAAGATTACATTTTGTACCTCGCTGCTTCACATTCCACCATTGGGATGGTACTAGTTTAGGAAGATGAATCTCACAATGAACATGTGATTTATTATCTTAGTCGGAATCTGCATCCGACTGAAATCAAATACACACATGTGGAGAAATTGGCCTTGGCAGCTGTTCAAGCTGTCCAACGTTTTAGACATTACATCTTGTTACGTAAAACCACGGTAATTTCTGATTGCAACCCTATGATGTATATTTTGACCAAACAATTGCTAGGGGAAAATATTCCAAATGGATAGTTATCCTGCAGGAATTTGACTTGGAATTTGAAAAATCCAAGGCAAAGAAATCTTTGGTTTTTGCGGAACTGATGTGTGATTTCCCCTCTACTGATACTGAAACAGTGGCAGAAGAGTCCATTGCGGACGAATCTTTGTTTCTCATCAGTACACTTGATCCTTGGTATGGAGATATTATTGTTTATCTCCAAACCCAATATTTTCGGCCTGACATCTCACGAACTCAGCGACGGAAAATACGCTTCCAATCCCAACAGTATAATATCATTGGTGATACACTTTATCGTCGTGGAGCGGATTCTGTTTTCCGACATTGTCTAACTCATGAAGAAGCTGAAAAGGTGTTAAATGACTGCCATTCTGGAGCATGTGGCGGTCATATGTCTGGGTATGCCACAGCCCAAAAGATATTGTGTGCAGGTTATTTCTGGCCAACGTTGTTCAAAGATTGTATTTATGCGGTTCGGAAATGCCACAACTGTCAAATTTTTGATCGAAAAATGCGCGCGCCACCCGCTCCTCTTCACCCTATAATTGTTGTTGGTCCTTTCGCGAAATGGGGTATCGATTTTATTACATGTAACCCTCACTCGGCCAGGGGGCATGCGTATATTATCTTAGCAGTAGATTATTTTACAAAATGGGCCGAGGCGATGCCTACATTTTCAGCTGACGGCAAGACTGCTGCAACATTCGTATTTAATCACATAATTGCTAGGTTCGGTGTTCCTCAAGCTATTATTACGGATCATGGAAGTCATTTTCGGAATGTCATGATGACTGAACTGACAGACCAGCTTGGCTTGCGCCACGATAGTTCCACTCCGTATTATCCGCAAGCCAATGGTCTGGTTGAAGCCATTAACAAAGTTTTAGTCACCATGATTAAATGAATCATTGGTATTCACAAGACGAATTGGCATTCCATGTTATTTTCAGCGCTTTGGGCATATCGAACCTCAGTCAAAACATCAACGGGTTTCACTCCTTTTCAACTGGTTTACGATTTGGAAGCTGTGTTGCCGATTGAATGCGAAATACCGTCACTAAAATTAGCGGTAGAATTACTTCCAGCTACGTCTGAAGAGGAGAAACGTTTCTTGTACTTAGCCCAATTAGATGAGAATCGACGAAATGCTGCAATAGCAAACGATGCTCATGTTAAAAGGATAAAAGCTCAGTATGATAGAAGTGTGACCCCTCGAAATTTTTCAGAAGGAGACCTAGTTTTACTTTATGATCAAGCTAACGACAAGCTAGGAGCTGGGAAATTCGTGCCTATGTGGCATGGTCCTTACATTGTGAAACGAAAGTTAGAAAAAGGGGCCTATGAGTTGATATATTTTGACGGTGTCCCTTTGGATAAACCCAGAAATGGGCTTTATCTAAAGCGATATTATGCTTAAATGAGGTGTGGAGATTTTTGTTAGTTTAGATTTCTTTACTGTTGGTGTGTTTTAGATTAGAAAAGTGTGCCTAGTTTAGAAGTGTGTTTTTGTCACTATTCCTGCTTATCTGAGTTTTACTCTTGATATTGCAGATGTCGACATCTCTTCAAACCTACATTGGTTTTGCTGATGGTGCTTGTCGTAGTACACGGAACATTTCTTCCGCAGCTTGGGTTATCTATTCACCCTCTGACGAGTTAGTATCCATGCATGGGGTAAGCCTTGGTCAAACAACAAATAACATTACCGAGTATAGTGCAGTGATTGAGTTATTATCTGAGTCCATATCATTTGGAATTCGGAGTTTGATTGTAAGGTTGGATTCTGAACTTGTTGTATTACAGCTTAATAGGGTTTATACCATTAGAAATCCGGTGTTATTACGGTTGTTTTTGAGAGTTCGTCTCTTGGAACGTGAGTTTGATTACATTGAATATCAGCATATTCCAAGACATTTAAATACATTAGCAGATTCAATTGCTTCTAGTATGATAAATAGACATTTGCAATAATCAAAAGCAGTAAAACAAACAACATTCACATATGTACACAGATAGCCGGCAAATAGTGATATATCATAGTATAGGAGTGTTTTTCAAAAAATATACATCGTCTTCGATCATAGGTTGGAAACACCTTATGATCGGCAAAAAATGATAACTCAAAAGTCAAAATATGAGTCTACACGATCATCCCATCACTGATGATGATCACGATAAGAAACCACTGCTCGGGCTACCCTGCATAGGAACCTCCTAAAAGGTCCTAGAACTCCAATCACATATCTCTGCAACCTGAGAGGAATGTCATCTATGCTCGTCTCTGGAATATCTAGAGTCAAACGCTCTAGATGATGCTCTAAATCAGTCAAAATCTCCGCTGATTGGCCTGCTGGGGCTGGTGCGGCCGCAACTGGTTGTCTTCTCTCGTAAGGTTGGAGATGGGCTGGTCTTTGTGGACCCACATCTTTTTTCAAAAAACTTTTGGTTATTAGTTTTCAAAGACAATAAAAAATTAAAAAAATTAGAATTTAGCAAACGTTGAAAAATGATTGTACCTGACTCATCCCACTGTTCCCCTGCTGGGAGAGCCATCTCTCGGTCGCCGCGGAAATCTATCCCGGCATATGGAAAATCCTCTATCACAAAAAGTTGGCGATCCAGCCAACGAAAATATGAAGAAGGAAATCGCACAATCTCAATACCCTCAATAGCATGACGGGCCATCAACGCGGACCAACGAACCATTCTCGGTTCTCGAGGTCGACCAGCATCAACAGCAATACTCTGTGGAGCTAACAAGGGGATCCTCTCCAGAGCAAAAGAAACAACAATGGATCCATATCCAAAGTTATTCAATTTCCCATTTTTTGCTCTGGTTAGTTGGCCTTTTACATTGGCCAACACAACTTCACACCAGTTAAAGATGGTGCCGCGAAAACAGTCCACGGCAATACGCATTTGGGAACCAGTAGCTACATGAAGCGCAGCACTCCCACACAGTTTGGTAACAGTAAAAGCAATAACTTTCAATTCAGGACGGATGATGTGTTTTATGTCAATCCGTTTGTCCCGAGGATTTGCCTGGTCATTGCAGAATTCTAGTTGGAGACTAGCAACAGACTGGCCACATGGCCTAGTCCCAAACAAAGAAACTTGTTCGCCCCTCTTGGACAAACCAGTCAAGAAATATATATCCTCCAGCTCAATTTCGAGCCGGTGGCCACCAATGAAGAAGCACTGGTCCTGCACATTCCATCTGTTCACCAACCATGTCAAGAGTTCTACTTGTGCCCTCATGCCTGAGATGGCCCAAAATTTGTATAAGCCACATGCTTTTAATGCCTGTTGTGTGGGAAAATGAAGTATTACGGCTTCATCCACTTCCTCGTGCTCACGTTCTCGCCAGATCAGCATCTTGTCAATCCTACAATACATAAAAAGGCAAGTTAGAATAATCTTATTTGAAAATTTTTGGCAAACAAATGAGAAATCAATGTTTTAAATCCAACCGCGCGGATACCGCACCCAATCTTTGTAAACAGAGCGTAGATCCGCACGCTTAGTGTGTGCCGGGTGCGGAACCCACGACTTTTTCCTTATAGGAAAAATTCGGGGTCCGCAGGTAACGTGTGTCCCACCTGCGGACCCCGCGGGCGAACTTTTAAACCATTTTTTGCCCCAAAAATGCAAACTAAAGCCTAAAAACAAATTTGAAACGGATGAAAAACAAGATTGAGAGGTTGTGGATTACCTGGGACTGACGGTTCTCGATTCCAACGGACGAATTTTCCAGAATCTTCACAGGAACTTTCTTACCCAAAATCTTTTTACTTTTCACTCTGAAACTGAACGGTAAAAATGAAGTTGAAAAAGTCCTTTTTATAAGTTTTTTCGAATGGATGAATTTTTAATTTATTTATTTTTCACTTTAAAAAGGGTATTTTTGAAAGCATTTTTACTTATCTTAAACATGTATGTGTAATGTTTTAAGTTTTTGTGCAGAATCTGGATTTTTCAGGTGAACTGATTGTTTTTCAACAAAGAGCATACTTTTATCACTTTTTCGGACTCTTTCAAAAATTTTACGAAAAAGCGAAACCTTGGAGTCCTCTTTTAAGCCCTTTTCAGACTCTCTAAATATGAAAAGATTGCCGAGTACTTGACTATTTGAACTCGTTAAAGTAAATGAACAGTCGTCCCTTCAGTATAAGTTTACCCCTTTTACGGACTGAAATGGACTATTTACGAAAAAGGTATACGTTGACTAATTACGGTCAATAGAGTTATCTCCCGCATTATTTTATCCTTTTTCGGGCTCGAGAGACTAAATTTACGAAAAAAGTACACCCACGGAGTTTTCTTAAGTTTTTCTTCTGACTCCCTAAAACTGAAAAACACCGAGTTTCTCCTATACTGGACTCGTTAAAACTTAACAGTAAAGGACCTGTTTAATTTTCAACAGGAACAAACCACTCCTTCTTAGGGTTCGAATTTTAAACTAAGTTGGACTCATCCAAAGGATGAGCTTATAAACAAGCAAATGTTATCCTCCTCAAGCTTGTAAAAATAAAGAGGTACTTGCCAGAAATGGTGGGGGAAAAAGAGAGAAAAATGGGCATGTTTGTTATATTTTAAATTTTTCGAAAATCCAGTCAACCACTCTTGAACACGACACTTTTATTCGCCCGGGTTGGGAAATCCTTTGCCTAATAGTTAATCAAACCATATTGAAAGTCTTCAGCCGGTTTCTGGGTATTAGCTTTGGGTCAATTGTCACCAAACCATTTGCAGTGTCGTTATGTGTTCAAGAGGACAGTTCAAATAAACCATTCATCTGCAAAATATCTGTCATCCATTTTTTACCATCCCTGAGTCAGTCCTTGCCAATATATTTTCAAGACTTGATCTATGATTTCGTGTTGTGGGCTTGCCTACGACAGATCACTTTCTATCGACATCAGCACATTATCTAGGAAGTTGATCCAGAAATCGTCAGTACCTTGAAATATGCATGCCTCAATGGCAGGTTTCTCGCCTTCGACGATAGGTTGCATCATCGACCTTCGATCGAATGATTCCGTGACATGTTCGACTTCAGCTCATTCATTCACATTTCATGGATTGTACTAGGTACTTTGAGAGCCATTGACATTACTGGTGGTTTCTCTCACACTTGTTAACAGTTCACATCATTGACTGGTAATCAAGTGGTTTCTACCATGTTCGACTTCAACACATTTATTCACATGGATAGAATCGTACTAGTTCGAGATGCGGAAATCAAGACCCTGGATCTATTTTCCACCATCCAGGCTGCGAGGAATTTTGTTATCATCTATACAGTAGACTATTTATAAACAGATGGCTACTTCGATACTGTGTCTACATATATCTATACTATGATGTATTCAAAATCATTCCTGTATCAGAACGATTTGAGTTAGTTTCTAGTTAGTTTTAATCTGAGTATGGGAATGCCTACCTCAGTGATGACATATATATGTATATATTTTGCATTGAATGTTTTTACAGGTTCCGACTGGGGTGTCCACAGGATGATCTTTGAAATGATAAAGTACTGCACTCTTCATATATGACAGACTTCAGCTTCATCTATTCTAGACTTTTCACTTTAGGGGGCAATTTGTTACACTAAAAACTGTCATCCTGACATTTTACTATGAGTATGAGCTCATTATTACTCATACTTCCTCCTTTTGCAAGTCTAACATATCAGCTCCTCATGTCAAGCTTTCAAAATCAGAGAAAAGTTCCTAAAAATCCCCTAAACATTAGTATCGCACTTTCTCTATTCATTACCTGCGGTCCCGCACCTAAAGTTCAGCCCTCCTGCGGAACCATACCGCACTTTCTTTGTGTTATGGGTGCGGACCTCTGTAAAACTCAAAAAGGCGAGAAAGTAAAGATAAAAAGTGGATTTCAGATGAATTCTAGAAGATTCTAGATGGGATTTTTCGGGAATGGATACGCTTTGAGAAGGTTCATGCATCCCTCACTTGATGGAGCTAACCCCTTGATGTAAGGAGCTAATCCCTTTGAAGGAGGATTCTATCCCTTCATATTTGGAACAGAAAACCTCCTCTTTTCCACTATAAAAAGAGGCCTTCGGTAGCCTCAAAGGGAGTTCAAGCTTAAGATATTTGAAGTTAAATGCTGTTGAGATTCAGACTCAGTTAACTAAGACTTTCTGTGAGGTTAAATCACTCATCTCTATCTGTCTTGGTTCAAAGAGTGCAATGCTTGTCAAATTAGAAGAGATTCCTGCTTCGGACCCCGAGAGGACCTGCACAACATCAAGGCACAGGTTGTAAAGGTTTTCTTTATTTGAAGTTAATACAAATATGCTCATTTCTCTCATTAAACTGTCTATTCATGGTTTATTTCATAAATTCCTTGATCATTATGATGAGTATGGTTTATAATAATGTCTATACAGGTGCTGTGTAATATTTTTGCTTGTTTGTGACTGCAGATTCACGAGGAACGTTCTTTCAAGTGCACGGGAAGGACTTCAACGAGATCAAGCAAGCGCTGGACATAAGGTAGGCCCTACACCTATGTAGTGTTGTTATGAATCTTATATTCTTAGAGAAAGATTAGTATAATTGGATGTTTGTTGCTAGTTACTTTTAGTACTAGAGAGATCGGTCTTGTTCGCAAGACGGATTAATCTACACAACACATTCCGGATCAAATTTTGGCAGAATGGTTTGTTAAATCATTATTACCCAAAATCACTGAAGATGTAGCTAAGGGCGGAGTTGTTACTGAGGAGCAAGTCATTTCTCAAGCTCAGTACCTTGACCTCGTCTATACGCAGTGAGGTACTTTACATGAAAAAATCCCCGATCTTCCAAAACAAGGTCAAATAACTACAGCTTCTTCAGGGTCTCATGCCACTGATGGTATGATTGGTACGGTTAATACTAAAAGCAAGAATAAATCTTCAAAGAATTATTCTCCTATTATAACTTTACCTGATTCCCCGAAAGGAGAGTATTCCCCTAAAATTTCTGCTGACATTCATGTCGTAGAGACATCTACGTCCAAATCTAAATCCGGCGGTAAAAAGAAAGGGAAGAATAAAAAAAAAAAAAATTCAAAAGATAAAACTGATAAAAATGAATCTAATGACGAAAAACGCAAGCCTCGCTATCCTTGTTTCATTTGCGATGAGGATCATTTTACTAAAGAATGCCCACATCGAGCAGAGGGTTCGAAATTTGTTAAAGGTTCACAAAAACTTGTTGTCTTGAAGGATCCTTTTCCCACTCAAGATAGTAAGATGGTTGGTTCTACCTCGAATGCCTCAGAAGAACCTATTCTGATGATGTCTCATGTCAGGATTGCGACACGATCGCAATATTATGGTAGTAAGAGTCCTGTTGATGGTAAAGAAGTAGAATCTTCTAGTGCAAACACATCAACTACACCTCCTCCTGTTTCTCGTCCGCTACAGATCGAGAAACCCAATCTAGACTTAGTAATCAAACTGCCTGCTAAAGGTGTTCTTCGTAAATTAGCTTTCAATCCACATGCGAGAGCTACTCAGAATTACAACATTGTTGAGGACTTAGCTATTTCCCCTTCAGCAATGTCGGCTTTGGAAGTGCTGCAATCGTGCCCAGCGCAGCGTAAATTACTTTTGTCTGCCATAGGAGTTGTCGATATTCAGGACTCAAACCTAATAATCTTTGATTTAGAGAATAGTACACCTCGCCTACCTCACTAAATGGCTTTCCAGATTCCAATATTAGTCAAAAACAGACCGATTTTTCGGACTGTGATTGATGAGGGAGCTTCAATGTGTATTATGTTGATCCAGTGTTGGAAATTGCTTGGTTCTCCTACACTCAATCAGTCTCCGACAATTCTAAAGGATTTTTATGGTCGAGGTTTCCATCCTTTTGGTATTTTGCAGGATTTACCCATAGGGGTCGAATGCAAAACCATAAATCTAGATGTGGAAGTGGTTGATGCCCCTCTAGATTAAAACCTTCTCCTGGTCGTAGTTGGTCTTATGCTATGACTGTTGTTGTTTCTTTGGTCTTTCGTCTTATCAAGTTTCCACATCAAGGAAGGATCATTACAATAGATCAGTTAACTTATTTTTCTTTCGATCCAACCTCTACAAAAACAATCCAGCACGTCGGTAAAACGGCTATCCCTTACAAGGATGTTGGAGTAGGCTCGATTAAAGATTCTGGTTTACTAGGAACTTTTTCATTTCCTCCTCCTAACGTATCACCTTCTATTGCAACTATTCATATGATTTCATCAAATACTATTATGTTTGATGATCCTTGGATCGTACCTTCTGACTCCGAGTTAGATTCATTTGATGGTGCAATGCCTTTGAGTCCATTTGAAATTTCATATCAGGCTGTACAGTCGCTTTCTGACCCTTCTTCAACCAAAACTGATCCAATGAATGGGATCCATGAGGAATCACTTTCTATATCTAGCTCAACCAGAACGACATTTCCCGATCTTGTTTATACTGATGAGAAAATTCTTGAACTTTTTTATGTTGACGATTTACCATGGGAAGATCTACATCACCGATCTTCATTTTTACCTAAGCTAGATCATTTTGAAGATGATTTCCCTTCTATTTTTACTGCTGAATATGTCAAAGAACCGCAGAATCCATTTTGAAATCCTGATTCTGAGTTAAATTTGGAAAATATCTCTCGAACGATTCCAATTGACATTTCAATTAAGCTAGGAATAATTGAAAATATTCATATAGGTGCTTTCTGTACGGAAGATGAAATCCAAACTTATAAATCCCTATTTCAAGAATTCTGTGACGTGTTTTCCTGGTCATATGAAGAAATTCCAGGGATTGATCCATCAATTGTTGTACACTAAATCAAGACTTACGCAGATGCCAAACCTGTTCATCAACGTTTACGTCAAATACATCCGAGAAAAGTTGCCGCTATCAATGCTGAAGTTGAGAAATTGGGTATCAAATATTGTTCCTGTTAACAAAAAACAAGGAACGATAAGAGTATGTATCGATTATAGGGATATTAATCAAGCTTGTCCTAAAGACAATTATCCAACCCCCTATATCGATCAAATTATCGATGATTGTGCCGATAGTGAAATTTTTTCCTTTATGGATGGTTTTTCTGGTGACAATCAAATAAACATACTCCCTGCTGATCAGCCTGAAACAACTTTTATATGTCCGTGGGGAACATTTGCTTATTGCAAACTACCCTTTGGATTGAAGAACGTTGGGGCAACTTTTCAAAGGGCTATGTCTTATGCATTTCATGACATTAAGCACATTGTGCAGCCTTATCTCGATGATTTACCTGCTCATTCATCGCGTAGGGCCGACCATCTCACTCATTTACGAGCAATATTTATGAGATGTAGGCATTATCGAATTCGGTTGAATCCACACAAATTTGTTTTTTGTGTAGAATCGGGTCGCTTACTGGGATTTATTGTTTCAAAATAAGGCATTCGTGTTGATCCGTCGAAGGTCGAAGCTATTGTTAATCTACCTCCTCCTTCGACTCTGTGCCAACTCCAAAGTTTGCAGGGGAAAGAAAAATTTTTACGTCGTTTCATTCCTAACTACGCCGAGTTAACAAAAGGTTTTACCAGGTTGTTAAAACGGAACGTTCCATTCTTTTTGGATGAGATCGCTAATCGATCTTTTGATGCACTCAAACACGCATTGACCCATGCACCATTACTGCATCCTCCCAATTACAACTAGGACTATTTTTTGTACCTCGTCGCTTCTCATTCCACCATTGGGATGGTTTTAGTTCAGGAAGATGAATTCAACAATGAACATGTGATTTACTATCTTAGTCGAAATTTGCATCCTACTGAGATAAAATACACACATGTGGAGAAATTGGCCTTGGCAGCTGTTCAAGATGTCCAAATATTTCGTTACTACATCTTATTACGCAAAACCACAGTAATTTCTGACTGTAACCCTATGATGTACATCTTGACCAAAAAATTGCTAGGGGGAAAGTATTCCAAATGGATAGTTATCCTGCAGGAATTTGACTTGGAATTTGAAAAATCCAAGGCAAAGAAATCTTTGGTTTTTCCCGAACTGATGTGTGATTTCCCCTCTACTGATACTGAAACTGTGGCGGAGCAGCCCATTACGGACGAATCCTTGTTTCTTATCAGTGCACTTTATCCTTGGTATGGGGATATTATAGTTTATCTCCAAACCCAATATTTTCAGCCTGAAATCTCACGATCTCAGCGACGGAAAATACGTTTCCAATCCCAACAATACAATATTATTGGTGATACACTCTATCGTCGTGGAGAGAATTCTGTTTTCCGACGTTGTCTTACTCATGAAGAAGCTGAGAAGGTTTTAAATTACTGCCATTCTGGAGCATGTGGCGGTCATATGTCTGGGTATGCCACAGCCCAAAAGATATTGCACGCTGGTTATTTCTGGCCGTCATTATTCAAAGATTGTATCTATGCAGTCCGGAAATGCCACAATTGTCATGTCTTTGATCGTAAAATGCGTGCACCACCTGCTCCTCTTCACCCTATAATTGTTGTCGGTCCTTTTGCAAAGTGGGGTATTGACTTTATTACATGTAACCCTCACTCGACCGGGGGGCATGCATATATTATCCTAGCGGTAGATTATTTTACTAAGTGGGCCGAGGCGATACCTACATTTTCGTCAGACGGAAAGACTGCTGCAACTTTCGTGTTCAATCATATAATTGCTAGATTCGGTGTTCCTCAAGCCTTTATTACTGATCATGGAAGTCATTTTCGAAATATCATGATGACTGAACTGACAGATCAACTTGGCTTGTGCCACAATAGTTCCACTCCATATTATTCGCAGGTTAATGGTCTGGTTGAAGCTATCAATAAAGTTTTAGTCACTATGATTAAACGAATTATTGGTATTCATAAGTTGAATTGGCATTCCATGTTATTTTCAGTACTTTGGGCATATCAAACCTTAGTAAAAACATCAACTGGTTTCACTCCCTTTCAACTGGTTTACGGTTTGAAAGTTGTTTTGCCAATTGAATGCGAAATCCCATCATTGAAATTAGCCATAGAATTACTCCCAGCTACGTCTAAAGAGGAGAAACGTTTTTTGTACCTGGCTCAGCTAGATGAGAATCGACGAAATGGTGCAATAGCAAACGAGGCTCATATCAAACGAATAAAGGCTCAGTATGATAGAAGTGTTACCCCTCGTAATTTTTCAGAAGGAGACCTAGTCTTAGTGTATGATCAAGCCAACGATAAGCTAGGGGCTGGAAAATTTGTGCCCATGTGGCATGGACCTTTCATTGTTAAGCGAAAGTTGGCAAAAGGGGCCTATGAGCTGATAGATTTCGACAGTGTCCCTTTAGATAAACCCAGAAATGGGCTTTATCTAAAGAGATATTATGCTTAGAATTGGTGTGGAGATTTTTTATTAGACTAGATTTCTTTACTGCTGGTGTGCCTTAGATTAGAAAAGCGTGCCTAGTTTAGAGTGTGTTTTTATCACTATTCCTGCTTATCTGAGTTTTACTCTTGATATTGCAGATGTCGACGTCTCTTCAAACCTACATTGGTTTTGTTGATGGTGCTTGTCGTAGTACATGGAACATTTCTTCCGCAGCTTGGGTTATCTATTCACCCTCTGACGAGTTAGTATCCATGCATGGGGTAAGCCTTGGTCAAACAACAAATAACATTGCCGAGTATAGTGCATTGATTGAGTTATTATCTGAGTCCATATCATTTGGAATTCGAAGTTTGATTGTAAGGTTGGATTCTGAACTTGTTGTATTACAGCTTAACAGGGTTTATACCATTAGAAATCCGGTGTTATTACGGTTATTTTTAAGAGTTCGTCTCTTGGAACGTGAATTTGATTACATTGAATATCAGCATATTCCAAGACATTTAAATACATTAGCAGATGCAGTTGCTTCTAGTATGATAAATCGACATTTGCAATAATCAAAACAGTAATTAAACAACATTCAATAACATGTACACAGATAGCCGGTAATAGTGATATATCATAGCATAGAAGTTTGTTTCAAAAATATACATCGTCTTCGATCATAGGTTGAAAACACCTTATGATCGGCAAAAATGATATAAAAAAGGTCAAAAATATGAGTCTACAACACGATCATCCTATCACTGATGATGATCACGATAAGAGACCACTGCCCGGGCCACCCTACATAAGAACCTCCTAAAAGGTCCTGGGACACCAATCACATATCTCTGTAATCTGAGTGGAATATCATCTATGTCGGTCTCTGGAATGTCTAGAGTTAGGCGCTCTAGGTGATGCTCTAAATCAGACAGAATATCTGCTGATTAGCCCTCTGGGGCTGGTGCTGCGGCAGTTGGATGCCTCCTCTCATAAGGGTGGAGATGGGTTGGTCGCCGTGGGCCCACATCTGCATTTAAAAAATTTTGATTGTTAGTTTTGAGATGATTAAAATACAAAAAAATTATAATTTAGAAATTGTTGAAAATGATTTTTTACCTGATTCATCCCACTGTTCCCATGCTGGGAGAGCCATCTCTCGGTCACCGCGAAAATCTATCCTGGCGTATGGAAAGTCCTCTATGACAAAAATTTGGCATTCCAGCCAACGAAAAATATGTAGAAGGAAATCGAACAATCTCGACGCCCTTAGCAGCATGACGGGCCATCAATGCAACCCAACGAACCATCCTAGGTTCTCGAGGTCGACCAGCATCAACAGGAATGTTCTGCGGAGCTAACATGGGGATCCTCTCTAGAGAAAAGGTGACTACAATGGATCCATATCCAAATTTTTTTAGCTTTCCGTTCTTTTCTCTAGTTAGTTGGCCTTTTACATTGGCCAACACAGCTTCGCACCAGTTTAAAATGGTGCCTCGAAAACAGTCTACAACAATGCGCATCTGGGAACCGATAGCCACATGCAACGCTGCGCTCCCACACAGTCTGGTGACAGTAAATGCAATAAATTTAAGATTGGGACAGATGATAGTTTTTATGTCAATCTGTTTGTCCCGGGGGTCTGCCTGATCATTACAGAACTCTAGTCCAAGACTAGCGACAGACTGGCCACCTGGCCTGGTCCCAAACAGAGAAATTTGTTCGCCCCTCTTGGACAAACCAGTCAAAAAATAGATATCCTCCAGCTCAATTTCGAGCTGGTGGCCGCCAATAATGAAACACTAGTCCTATATATTCCATCTGTTCACCAGCCACATTAGGAGGTCTACATGTGCCCTCATGCCTTGAATGGCCCAGAATTTATACAAACCACATGCTCTTAATGCCTGCATTGTAGGAAAATGATGCATTGCAGCGTCATCTATGTCTTCATGCTCACGTTCTCTCCAAATTAGCATCTTGTATATCCTACAATGCATAAAAATATATATTAGAACAATTTAGTTTAAAAAAATTTGGGCGGAATTAAAGAAATTTAAGTTTGAATTTTAATTGTGCGGGGTCCGCACTTTGTTCTCATACACAGTGCGTAGGAACGCACGAGCGCTGTGAGACAAGCGCGGACCCACGAATTTTTCCTATGAAGAAAAAATTCGGGGTCCGCAAGGCCCGCGTGTTGCACCTGCGGACCCCTGCGGGCGATTTTTTGAACATATTTTCCCCTTAAAAACGAAATCTAAAGCCTAAAAATGAAATGTAAATGGATGAAATGCAAGATAAGGAGGTCGTGGATTACTTGGAGCTGACAGTTCTCGATTTCGCCGGAGGGATTTTCCAGAATCTTCACAGGAACTTTTTTTACCCAGAAGCTCTTACTTTTCACTCTGAACTCAAATGGTAAAAATGAAGTTAGAAAAGTCATTTTTATAAGTTTTTTCGAATAAATGAATTTTTAATTTGTTTATTTTTCACTTTAAAAAGGTTATTTTTGAAAGCATTTTTATTTATCTTAAACAGGTATGTGTAATGTTTCAATTTTTTGTGCAGAAATTGGATTTTTCAGGAAAATTGATCGTTTTTCAATAAAGAGCATACTTTTATCACTTTTTCGGACTCTTTCAAAAATTTACGAAAAAGCGAAAACATGGAGTCCTCTTTTAAGCTCTTTTCAGACTCTTGAAAATTGAAAAGATTGCCGAGTACTTGATTATTGAACTCGTTAAAATAAATGAATGATCATCCCTTCAGTATAAGTTTACCCCTTTTACGGACTGAAATGGACTATTTACGAAAAAGGTATACGTCGACTAATTACAGTCAATAGAGTTCTCTCCCGCATTATTTTATCCTTTTTCGGGCTCGAGAGACTAAATTTACGAAAAAGTACCCCCATGGAGTCTTCTTAAGTTTTTTCTTCTGACTCTCTAAAATTGAAAAAACACCGAGTTTCTCCTATACTGGACTCGTTAAAATTTAACAGTAAAGGACCTGTTCAATTTTAAATAGGAACGAACCACTCCTTCTTAGGGTTCGAATCTTAAACTAAGTTGGACTCATCCGAAGGATGACCTTATAAACAAGAAAATGTTATCCTCCTCAAGCTTGTCAAAAATAAAGAGGTACTTGCCAGAAATGGTGGGGGAAAAGAGAGAAAAATGGACTTGTTTGTTGTATTTTGATTTTTCAGAAAACCGTTAACCACTCTTGAACACGACACTTTTGTTCACCTGGGTTGGGAAAATCCTTTGCCTAACAGTTAATCAAACCATATTGAAAGTCTTCAGCCGGTTTCTGGGTATTAGCTTTGGGTCAATTGTCACCAAGCCATCTGCAGTGTCGTTATGTGTTCAAGAGGATAGTTCAAATAAACCATTCATCTGCAAAATATCTGTCATCCATTTTTGACCATCCCTGAGTCAGTCCTTGCCAATATATTTCTTCAAAACTTGATCTATGATTTCGTGTTGTGGGCTTGCCTACGACGGATCACTTTCTATCGACGACAACTCATTATCTAGGAAGTTGATCTAGAAATCGTTAGTACCTTGAAATCTGCATGCCTCAATGGCAGGTTTCTCGCCTTCGACGATAGGTTGCATCATTGACCTTCGATCGAATGATTCCGTGACATGTTCGACTTCAGCTCATTCATTCACATTTCATGGATTGTACTGGGTACTTTGAGAGCCATTGACATTATTGGTGGTTACTCTCACACTTGTTAACAGTTTACATCATTGACTGGTAATCAAGTGGTTTCTACCATGTTCGACTTCGACACATTCATTCATATGGATAGAATCGTACTAGTTCGAGAAGCAGAAATCAAGACCCTGGATTTAGTTTCTACCATCTAGGCTACGAGGAATTTTGTTATTCATTTATACAGTGGACTATTCATAAACAGATGGCTATGTCCATACTGTGTCTACACATGTCTATACTGTTGATGTATTAAAAATCATTTTTGTATCATAATAGTATAAATCAGTTTCTAGTTATTTTTGATATAAGTATGGGAATGCCTACCTCAGTGATGATATGTCTACGCATATATATTTTTCATTGAATGTTTTTACACGTTCCAACTGGGGTTTCCATAGGATGATCCTTGAAATGATAAAGTATTTCACTCTTCATATATGACAGACTTCAGCTTCATCTATTCTAGACTTTGCACTTTAGGGGGCAATCTGTTGCACTGAAAATTGTCATTCTGAAATTCTGCTATATGTATGAGCTCATTATCACTCATACTTCCTCCTTTGCAAGTCTAACATATTATTTCTTCATGTCAAGCCTTGAAAATAAGAGAAAAGTTCTTAAAAATCTCCTTAACTCTGGTATCGCACTTTCTCTTCATCTTGCCTACGGTCCCGCAACTAATGTTCATGACTCCTACGTACCTGAACGCACTTTATCTATGTTATAGGTGGGTACCCCTGTAAAATATTAAAAAGGTGCAAGTAAACTCAAAAATCTCACTTTCAGTAAATTCTAGAAGCCTCTAGAAAGAATCTTTCGATGGCAGAACTGCTCTTTTGAGCTTCATGTATCCCTTACCTTAAGGAGCTAACCCCTTGATGTGAGGAGCTTATCCCTTTGAAGGAGGATTCTATCCCTTCATAGTTGGAACTGAAACCTCCTCTTTTCCACTATAAAAAGAGGCATTGGGTAGCCTCAAGGGGAGTGGAAGCTTTAGAATTATTTGAGGTTAAGTGCTGTTGGGATTCAGACTCATTTAACTGAGATTTTTGTGAGGAGAGATCACATACCTCTATCTGTCTCGATTGGAAGAGTGCAAGGCTTGTCAGAGTAGAGGATATTCCTGCTTCGGACCCCAGGAAGGCCTGTTCAACATCAAGGCTAAGGTTGTAAGGTTTTCCTTCTTTCAAAGTTAATACAAATAAATTCATTTTTCTCAATAAGTTGTTAATTAACTGTTTATTTCATGGATTCCTTGATCATCATGATAGGCATGATTTATAATATTTACTATACAGGTGCTATTTAATGTTTGCTTGTTTGTGACTACAGGTTTATAAAGATAACTCCTTCAAGTGACCGAGGGACAACTACTTCGAACAAGCATTGGATTTACGGTAAGTCCTTAACACCTTTATAGTATTCTTTTGTAAATCGCATATGTCTAGAGAAAGATAGGTTTATTTAGCTGTTTATTGCTAGATTACTTTTTGGTACTAGGGAGATCGATCTTGTCCGCAAGATTGATTAATCCGCCCAACAAGGGGTTTTAAATTTTCCTTCCGAACTTGATAGATTCCTTTCATCTGATTACTTATCAACTCCGAGTTGGTGAAGACTTGAATATCATTAACATCATGTTTTTTTTTCCATTGTTAGCCCTTCAACAAGGGGAATGTTGTATTTCATTATTTGTCATTATTCAAGACACTTCACTCTTTCCATGGAGCACATGATTTGTTGACATATTATAAAGGGAAAGTTTCACAACTCCTCAACCGGGATTTGGAAAATGTGACACTTCAATGCATAAACTCCACTTTTGCACCATTTTTTACACTTATAAGACCTAGAAAATAAGATAACAATAAATTCATATTATACAAGTATGCATTTATCTATTTCTTAACACTCAACATGTTTTTTAGTGATGTATAATTGAAAAAATCAATTATATATTCCTAATATATTCCACTAACTGCTAATTAGTTGAAAAATCATAAACCATTCCATTCTTCTTTCCTATTATGCCTTTGAAATAGCACGATAAAGAAAATGACTTAAAAATATCATAACACACAACTAACATCATGACGAAGCTGCTAACATCTCCAAGAAAGAAGCACACAACATTTGGGAACATTTTAGGTGGGAACATCAAAATGAAACAACTAGCCTCTCCAAGCAAGAACCACGAACCATTTGGGAACATTTTTGGTAGATAAATCGAAATGAAACAATTAGCATTCTTGTATAAGCATTGAGAGCTTGTTGTTTTGGCTCCAACTTGAGGAGTATCAACAGTCATTCCTAAAAATGGCTCTCTTCGCTGAAATATGGATGACCAGGTCTGATTTAAATATTCACTTGAGATGAAAGTTGTTGTACTCATTAGGGGAATTTTAAGGTCTAAAATGGGCCTCCTAAGAAAAATGTACAACCAAAATAAACTTTATAAGAACCAATAGGAGTCAAGATGATGATGCCAACCATGGGGGATGATTCACCATTTTTTAAGTAAAAAGGGTAAAAAGATTAAAAAATAATAATTTAATAAAAAAACTTATTCAACTCATATTTTCAACTTTTCTCCCAAATTTTTTACTCAAATTTCAAGTAGGGGTACTCGTTGGATGGAAAATTTAACCTCATCCAAGGAGTACCAAAATGGAATACAGATGCCCACATGAATTTACCACTTTTTCATGTGAGAATGTAAGGGCTGCAAGACTCATTCAGGACTGTCATCCATAGGTAAGGGTCATGCTTGTTTACTGAGCTTGGGATTAATGATATTATATTGCGATGGATTGGCAGGAATGGCGCTTTTTTTTGAGTTTTCAGAAATGTGGTGAGTTGCCTCTTAGGTCCATTGTTATAATGCAAATGGATGATATGGAGAATTTCAAGCCACAAAAAACATTAGCACATATTATGTCTTTGGATTCTAATGTATCTGCACAACAAAATGCACCAATTGTGTATTCAGATATAGAAAGAAGGTATTATGGAGCACAAAATGGATATGATTTGGAAAGTGGTATTCAGGTCACTAAACCAGAGGCTTCTTTTTCCAAAAAATTGATGGGAAGAGTTGGGTATATGTAATATTCCTAATTTAGCTTTTACCTAATTAGAATATTAAATTTTGTCTTCCTTAATTAATAAATGAATAAGAGGGTAGAGGGACCCATAAATCCCTTTCATAGGAATAAAACCACTTCTTAATGTGAATGTGGATCAATGCATCTAGATAGGGTCAAGATGAATAAACCACTCCTTGGTGTGAATGTGGGTCAGTGCATGTGGATGGGGTCAATTTGACCAAATCAATAATGCAGTCATGGAGGAAGTGGAGACAATGGAGGATAGAAAAGTCATAATGGAGGTTAGTGGCCATGCGAGTAGCATCATTATTGTGCGCGGCCAAGGGCCAACGGTGTGAGGTTCCACAAATATAAGAAAAGGGTGAGGACATCTAGGGAGACCATTCTGGATTATTATTATTTTTCTTGTCGTTCACGACTTGAGTATGCTTGGGTTGTTGAGCCAAGTCTTCAGTGTTGTTTAGCACGAGGGTGTCTCCGAGAAGAGATCCCAACCTCATCCTCAAGGGACTTCGAGTACCTACTCAGGAGAAGATTTTTGTTGTCCATGTGAGTTGATCTCATCATCCAGCATTCAGGCCAATTGCAAACCCTCTAGTGTTAAGCAGTTACTCAGTGACTTACACAGTCCAATAGCAGATTTCATTAGAAGAGGGTGAAATTCCATAGCGTTTCTGCTTGGAATCCATTGAAGGGATCAAACCTTCAATAACTGGGCTTGGGAGGAATTGGAACTATTCTATCTTTCAGTTCAACCCATAGTTCTACATACCCATCAGTTATTCATTGTAAACCCTAGGAGGGTGATTTTCCGAGGTCATCCAATCCGGAAATCCTCTCCGAGTTATTCTGGGTTTTTTCCATAGAGTCCGGATTCAAAATCCTGTATTTTTCTGAGCATCAAAACACCCTCATCAACACAATCCTATTCACCCAACAACAACATTTCCTGCAGGGCAGCACAGAGGGAGAGCTCTAGCAGTGTAGCACAGAGCAGTGTTTTCAATGGGAGAGCTTGAGGCCATTCCAACCCACTTTTTCCAAATTGAGTGCTATCTATTTTGAAGCACTGTTGTATTGTTTTCACCTCCATATTAATAAAATGGCTCAGTTGTTTTGTCTATTTTTATGGTGTTTTCAGTTTATTTCCATATTATTGTAGTTCCCAGTTTATTATGTTTTGTATTACTGTCTTTTCCTATTTGAAATATTACAGTGGTATCAGAGTCGTAGCCTTGGCTTAGCCAGTGGAACAACCGGTCTTTGAAACCCGAAGATAGAGAATACATTATGAACCGGACAAGGAGATACAAAAATAGAGAACGTAAAAATTTGCTGGAATAAAAAGTGACAGTTTTGAGTTAGGTGTTTCGAGAAAATAAAGATGAATATCGAAAATCCAAGAAATGGTTTTTTGGAAAACACACCAATTCTATTTCCTATAAATAGTTTTTTCCAAATTCGGTCTGGATTGAGAGAAACGGAAGGTTCTCTGAGAGATACAAAAAAATAAAACGTAGAAATTCGTTGGGATAAAAAGCGACTGTTTTGCGTTGGATGTTTTGGGAAAATGAAGATGAATCTCGAAAATCAGAGATATGGGTTTTGTATAGAACGAACCAATTCTATTTCCCAATGAGTAGTTTCTCCAAATTCAGTTTGGATTGAGAGAAACGAAAATTTCTCTAAAGACGATTTTCGCATATTTGTTGTGGTGGTCGTTTTTCAAATTCTTCCAATTGCAATACCAGATTCAACTTGTTTCAGAGTTCACATCCGACAAAGTAAATTGTGTTCCAGTGGAGGAGGATAAAAGGATTCTCCAATAGTAGAAGAAGGTTATGGGAAGGATTTTGGAAATCTCCTCCTCAGACCTATGCAGGATCTCACTAGAGAGATCAAGGAGATGAGAGCAGAGAGACAAAGGGAAACCCAAGGGTTTCAAAATGGAGAAAGTTTTGGTACTTCACATCATTGGTGTGAGCAACCGGCAGTGAAAAAAGCTTCACAACGCTCCACTATGCCTACCTTCCTAGCAGAAGGAAATGGGGTTGGAGCACCACAAGAGCAGGAGGCTCTTAGTGATTATTTTCTGGAATATGAATCTCAGTCTCAAAGATTCAAAGAACATCTGACTTTCTAGGAATTTTTCCAGATTAAGGATAATCGAAGACCTCGTAGCTATAATAGAGGAAGAGGGTACATGCAAGGCAATGACCTGCAGCATATCATTGGTAGAATTTTTCTACCTACTTTTGATGGGTCATCAAAGAGTACGACAAAGACTTGGGAGGAGATAGTTGAGCACACACTCGTTGATGAGACACCAACCATTGTTGAGGTATCCATTGATGGGGTATCTAGGTTTGTGGCCGATTTCTCTGATGATAGCAGTGCATCACAGGTTGATGAGGTGTTGGGAGACAACTCCACCATTGTTGAGGAGTTGATAGGTACAGAGGCCTCTAGGTTTATGGCAGAATTGTCAGATGACAATCACATGCAGCTGACTAGTGAGCATGCCTTACATATTGGAGTATATATGGAGGAGGGTTTGCAGCCATCATTTGGGCTAGCCCTTGAGGAGGTGCTAAGAGATACAAAGTTATTGGATGATGGTCGCACACAATAGTGTCATAAGTTTAAGGTCAACCTTCTAGCTTTGAAGGTGAAGGCCACCTCAATACGAGAGGCTATCCTATGGAAGAATGAGGAGTTGGAGGGCATAAGAGTGGTTTGTGCCGAGTCAGCAGCAAAGTTGGTCCACATTGGGGAATGGTTGGATTTCCTAATGGTGCAGTTAGAGGGCACACTGGAGTGTCAGATCACTCCCCTTCAGGCATACATGGACTAGGTGCAACACTTGCGCAATGGAGGGAATATTCTATGTGCGAGGATTCTTGCATTTGATTATTTTCTCGAGGTTGGATGCAGAGAGGTACTGAGCTGGTACCCCATGGAGCAGGCTAGGTAGCTAAATACATCCATGGCCACATTGCAGCAAAGTCCATGGATTGTTAGAGGGACATGAGGGTCAGGTTATTGTTGGGATCCAGGTGGGATTTCCCATCACATGATAGAGTTAGTAGGTGGTGGCAGTCATTGTGCAATTGGTCTGATGTTTGGGCACACACACATTTTCAGATCCCTATCAGAGCCCTAGACATCCCTAGTGACAGGATGGTTTGACAGGAGGGTACACCCTTTTCAGGAGCTATATCAAAATAACAATCGTGCATGGAGTCATAGGGTTATTAACCTACTTTGGTAGGAGCTAGTCAGAGGAGGTGGAATCAGCAAGCCACCATACATGGCAGTATGTAGAGACGATGCTCTCTCATGGTTATATGGTACAATTGAGCTATGGATGATAGGAGTCGTGATGTCATTTTCATGTGAGGATTCAGGTTTCTCTGATCCTTTAGAGCATATGGGGAGACGTAGCCCATCTCATGGGGGGTTCACTAGCAGAGTGGTGGATATTTTGGCCCATGCAGGAGATATGAAAGTACATGATGGTATAGCCATAATCAGTGGTATCCGGTGGTGTACAAGGACAGGTTGCAGCATACAGTGGCATGATGAGGAGTGCAAAGACACTTGGTGGTATGCAGTGACCCATGATACGACACAGAAGGCACTTCGAGAGTTTCCTCCAAAGGGACTTATGGCCAGGGGCATTAGGTGTACCCTGGGATGCAACTCACCTAGGATTGATGAGGATATTTTTGAGCATCTAAAGACACCACATTTAGCATAGATATGGCTATGAGGGCATTATTGGTAGATTCGAGGTAGAGGGAGTGTCGTCCGAAGGATTACTCTTGAGCATTCAGGCATCAAGAACGAGTTGAGGAGGAAGGGACTTTGCTTCATCTGCAAAGAACCTTGGAGGCCTGATCACTCATGCTTGAGTGATGCAAATGATGTGGTAGAGGTAGAGCATAGGGACATTCCTTCTGTATGCCAGGACAAGGACTCTTCTTCAGATGAGTCCATGGGGTCATATGAGGATGCTTCTGGGGAGCATGAGCCATCATGTGGAGTTGATGACACTAGGCCAGATTTGTCTTCCAGCGTGTAGGGTGAGCAGTCAGAGGAATCGATGAGATATATTACGGATGATGAGTCACTTGTGATGATTCAGCTTGAGCAACATATGGTGGAGCATGAGGCAGATGAGGAGGAGGCTATGCACAACATGCATGATATTCCTTTGGGGGGAACCAGATGGAGGCTCACAATGAGCCAGTGCCAAATATGCGGCTAACCTTGGCGTCGGCCATAGAGGAGGAGCAGTTGGATATGGTCATGCATCCATCTATGGGCCAACCCATTGATGAGGTGTCGGTAGATGCATATATTGTTAGCAGGACTACAATACTTTTAGGGATCAACACTCTCCAGGAATACATCGATGGGGCTTGAAGTACACCTTGCCCACTTGAGCCTATTGTAGAGAGAGGGGCCTTCCCTTTGAGGCAATTCTCATTGACAGGCAGGACAGAGCAGCATGAGTTGAGTGTGAGTTGGTGACCACACTCTAGACATGTTCTATATGAATATATCACCACATTGGATTCTTCGACTGGGATAGACTGGAGGGAGATCATGAGTTGGTATCCTATGCATGATACTATCTTCTTAGTCAAGTGCATAACAGAGTAGGGACCCATATACCTGACAAGTACTACAGCTTGCAATTGGAAGTGGGGCACATGTCAAAAACGCTTTAGCATTCCATCCCGACTTTGGGAGAGCGAGATCAGCATTGGATTGAGTCAGGTGAGAGAATTGATGAGTTGGTACACAGTTGGTGGGGCAGCTTATATAGACAATTCTACGCCACAACAGGGGCCAAGGAGAATTGATGCATGTTGGCGGTATTCACCTCATGAGGTAGTAGCTATAACCAGATGCAATGTGCAATCCGAGCTAGGGGACTTGGGCTATGATTGGCCATGGTGGCATTGGGATCCAGGAGGATTGATTGATGATAGGTATGGTGAGAGATCCATTTTGGATCGCGGCATTGAGGGGTCTATTCCAAGTAGCTTAACACAGGGGTATAGCCGCACTAAGGGGTCTGTATGGGATTCAGGCATTGGTCTTAGTTGCACCGGGTCGACAAGGCTGCCACATCTTTGCAGTTGCTTGAGGACAAGCAACGTTTTGGCGGGGATGACTGTAATATTCCTAATTTAGATTCTAGCTAATTAGAATATTAAATTTTTTCTTCCTTAATTAATAGATGAATAAGAGGGTAGAGGGACCCATAAATCCCTTTAGTAGGAATAAAAACACTTCTTAATGTGAATTTGGATCAATGCATCTAGATAGGGTTAAGATGAATAAACCACTCCTTGGCATGAATGTGGGTCTATGCATGTGGATGGGGTCAATTTGACCAAATCAACAGCGCAGTCATCGAGGAAGTGGAGGCAATGGAGGACAACGCAGTCATAATGGAGGTTAGTGGCCATGAGAGTAGCATCATTATTGTGTGGGGCCAAGGGTGTGAGGGTTCCAAAAGTATAAGAAAAGGGTGAGGGTATCTAGGGAGATCATTCTCGATTATTATTATTTTCTTGTCGTTCACAACTTGAGCATGCTTGGGCTGTTTAGCCGAGTCTGTAGTGTTGTTTAGCACAAGGGTGTCTCTGAGCAGAGATCCCAACCTCATCCTCGGGGGACTTTGAGTGCCTACACAAGAGAGGATTCTTATTGTCTGTGGGATTTGATCTCATCATCAGACATTCAGGCTAGTTGTAGACCCCCTAGTGCTGCGCAGTCACTTAGTGACTTACGCAGTCCAGTAGCAGTGTTCATCAGAAGAGGGTGAAATTCCATAGCTTTTTTGCGTGGAATCCATTGAAGGGATCAACTCTTCAATAGTTGGGCGTGGGAGTACTTGCATCTATTCTATCTTTTAGTTCAACCCATAGTTCTGCATACCCAACAGTTATTCATTGTAAACCCTAGGAGGGTGATTTTCTGAGGTCAACCAATCTAGAAATCCTTTCTGAGTTATTATGGGTCTTTTACATAACGTCCAGATTCTAAATCCCGAATTTTTCTGAGAATTAGAGCACCCTCATCTACGTAGTCCTATTCACCCAGCAACAGCATTTCCAGCAGGGTGGCGTAGAGGGAGAGCTCTAGCAGTGCAGTAGAGAGCAGTTGTTTCATTGGGAGAGCTTGAGGCCATTCCAACTCGATTTTGTCAACTTGAGTGCTATCTATTTTGAAGCATTGTTGTATTTTTTTCACCTCCATATTAATAAAATGGCTCAGTTGTTCTTTCTATTTTATGGTGTTTTCAATTTATTTCCATATTGTTGTAGTTCCCATTTTATTGTGTTTTTTATTACTGTCTTTTCCTATTTGAAATATTATAGTATAGTAGGTCAAGATTAATTCAAGCTATTAATGGTTCTGTACGTGTACATTTAGGGAATTATTCCATTAAATGTGAGTTTGTCTAGGGGAAAGAATCTGAGATGAGATTTGCATTTCATCTCAATGCAGTGAAGGATTCAATTGTTCTTGTTGTTGCATAACAGTCTCAGGGTATTGGTTTAGAAAAGACAGTAGATAAAGATAAGGTTAGATATGATAATGACAATGCTACCTTGAAACCATGGTATAACTAGTCTTGGACTCTACCATGGTATAACTACATCTATACCATTGCTATATGTATATATATTTTGGTTATAGATTGTAGTTAGACCTAGTAGTATGCTTGGATGGACACTTATCATGCTGTAATATTTTTCTTTCTTTCTCTTACTTTTAAGCATTATCGAGGAGTTGCTATGTCACTCCCAAATTATAATTCACATTGGATGTATCTTCTTTAGTTCCAATGACGTACCTTTTTGGTCATTTATTAGACATTAATAAAATTATCTTATCTTATCTAGAACTATCTTTTATTATCCTATTGTTATCTTGCCTAAGGGATATGAATCTATTTCAACACACCTATAGCAGGGTTTAGAGAGTTTTTTGAAAAAAAGTATTCTACAAGTAGCCTATGAGAGACTACTTCCCTAGCCAAGTGCAACACCCCTACTTCCTTGGAGACTTGGGCCAGTGTTGGTGTCCATACATTTTTAGGAAAGTTACTCTATCTTATTTAATTGTGGAATAATAAAAAGTCACTATATGAGTCTATTATATAGTTTTTTAGTATTGTTCCCTTGACTAATCCTTTTTCCAATTTTCAGTTTTCCAATTTCAGTCCAAAAAAGCCTTTTTTTTTTACACCTGTAAGTTCCACTATTTTCAGCTCAGATTTTAGTTACAAGTTTCTTTTTTTGTTTATAGGAGAAATTTTTCAGTCACTATATTAGCAATTATCATGTCATGTTCATAACAATGGTATCCGAACAAATTTCTAGGCATTTTAATAGGACACCTGCAATAGCTTCATTCTCTTTCGTTCATGCTGAGGGAAGTTGGAAATCATAAATGCATATAGCTTGTAGAGAGATAAGAGTTTATGCATGTTGTTATAAATTGTGATTTCCTATTCCTAAAAATCCTCCAATTGTCAACTACTATAATAAATCCCTCCTATGTTTGTAAAAACAAGTCATATTCTCCTCCATTATGCAACAAGTTGAGGAATACCTCTGAAATCCATTCAAAACATGTGCACAAGGGACAGATCATGAGATTCGGTTTGATGTCTAGGGTTCAGTTGGTTTTGACTGAGATTTGGTTTCAAGTGAATATCTTCTGTGGCAGATAGAAGAACGAAGTGCCCTGGAAACAAAATTGTAGTGCAACAAGAGTCATTTTTCTCATCATCTACTCCCACAACTTCATTCATGTAATTAGCATTCAATAGAAGTCAAAACAAGATTTTTTTTGGGGGGTGGGGGGGGGGGGGGGGGGTCAGGGATTCGTTTGGGCATTGGTTTGATTACATATCTAAGTCATTATTGAAGAAGATATGCCCTTATATAGGGCACATGTTATAAGAACTAATTACAACACCTAAGGACCCGTAGTTCAGATCAATATTTTATGTGTTTTGGCTCCCTCCAAAAGTGCTACGTCATGAAGTTTGAAGATAGCCTATAGCTTGAAAAGCGAGGTTGCAGGCCTATTTCTCAACAATTGGATGCCTTGAACTCTTCAAGATTAGGTTTTGTTGGTGCTCCATGGTTGCGGCCCTTATTAGGGTACCTTTTCAATGAGGCAGTGAACATTATATATTGTTGAGAAACCTCCTTGCCAAACAGTTTGGAACCTCTGAGGAAATTGTTAGGGCCTACTAATCCCTGCAATTAGGGAATCAAAACATAGATTAATTGGCATATCTTTAGGCCAACATCCATAGATAAGAGATAATAGATATAGCTTGTAGATAAGAGATAAGAGATATAGCTTGTATCGTACTATTACTATTGTTGTTGCAATTCCAAATATGAATCAATATGCTACGTTGATGCAAGCTCCAACTGAGTATTTCACATTCAATAAAAACCCTCAAACATCTAATGATCCACACCATAAACTAATGAATCATATATATGGAAGTTGGGGATTCCTAGATTTGAAGATCAATTAGTAACAAAAAGAAAAAACCAACTTTGAAGGAAAATTGAAGGTGAAAGTTGAAGTTAATAATATTCATTCAAAATGATGGTGCAAAAAAAAAAAATCCAAAGAGAATCAGATAACCCAACAAGTTTTCTATTAGAAATATCTAGGCATGTCTTGGCAGGTGATCATATGGTAGCAAAGCTAGAAACACAACAATAAAACGCACAGATGCTTGATCAGTATTTTGGGTGCAAGCAGATTTGAATAAGTGGAAGAAACAATAAAATACCTAAAGTATGGCAGAGAATTGGGGAACAAGGAAAAGTACAATTGAGAATGTAAGATATGTTTCCTCTACACGCTCTCTCTTCCACATTCATAGTTTCTCTAGACAAGCTGCAAGGATTCAACTATCTACGTAAATTGAAATGGATAGAAGGTTATGAATTCTGAGTTGATCCATTTTCATGTAGAAGGTAATGAAGCCAATCCAATGAAGAATATATTTTTCTACTTTGCATCCCATAAATTCATGTTTCCTATTGTTTCAAGATTTTCCATTGGTTTTAGGTCACTGAGGGTAACCTTTAGTGCTTTAAGAGACATCAACTTTAATAAAAATGGGGTTTGTACCTTTTTGAACTCCGATTTCCCAGATACATATTGACCCTGAGATGACTGTCTTTGCACATCATGAAAGTGGCTACCGTGCTAGTAAAATGGGAAGAATATTTCTTAGGGGGCATTATAGATCCATGTGCATGCAACTAATTAAATTTGAGAGCTAAGAAATACTTAAGAGAGGGATTAAGATTTAGACCTCAGGTTTTTTTCCCCTCACCTTGACTTACCTAATGTATAGGGCTAACAGGACAACCTTAAACCCGGTGAGCGTATATTTCACTTTAGGGAGGGTTTAACATAAAGGCCTTTGGATTGCTTCCCTAGACCTTGACTTCGCTAATGTACAGAGGGCCAATAGGAGAACCTTCAATCCTATGAGAAAATCATTGAGGATGTCTGTGTTGGTGATGAATTATAAAAGATAAAAATTACTAGGAAGATAGGGATGTACTTAAGACCAATTGCCCAATGAAAAATAGTGACAATGGACTGAAATTATGGTAAAGCATACCCATTGATATAAGATGTTTCCAATCCAATCATAGCCATAAAAATGAACACTAAAAATTCATAACTTAGTTAAAATCTGCAATGGATCTTTAAATTCCTCAAATCAAACCTCAGCTACCTGAGGGTCCTAGATTGTAGTGACACTCCTCGGACCATGAAACCCTCATTCCTTATTTAGGAGTCAAATTAGAACCAAATATAGTGTGAATTGCGATGAAAGACAACAACGAAAGCACAGGGATACCGTATCGATCCTCCGAACAATGAATTGGATGATTTCTGGTGGAAAACACAAGGATCTTTCCAGGGGCACTGGATGGATAGATTTTGTATTTCACCATGGACTGAAGTGAATCCGTAAGGTGAAGTATTTACAATATGGTGTTGTTATGCTATGTGTTCAAGCATTGTCTTAACACATTTAACTATCTGTCATTTATTAGAGTATGTGGAAGGGGAGACCTATGGTGTGAATATATCCCCATTCCGACAAAAATACTTACAAATCCCTAGAGATTTTCGTGCTTGAAAGTGTGTGACGTATTCTGCTTGTATTATTTTGGGTTTGAAATTAAAACCATTTATTTATGTATTTGTACAAAATACAATTTCTTGATTAAAAATTGCAAACATCTACTTCACCAGATTCGCCACAGGTCAATGCACCCGATGAATCCTTCCATGTCAATGCACGCACTGAGAAAAAATGGACAGGCTCTCGGCTCTCTCCTAAATACTTAATTATTAATTATAAAAAAAAAAAAATTAATATAAATTAATAGATTTAGATGTAAATAAAAAATAAATTAATTTTATTAATATTTCAAATAATTGCCTGGAAAAATCACATCATAAATTCAAGAGTCCCAAGAGTTTCGAACTATTTAGTGTAATCCATCATTAGTGTAGTCAAACTTAATTATTCTAAATAATAAAACAAAAAATAATAATAAGAAAATGAAAATAAATAAATAAACTAAATAAAAATAATAAAGTGAAATTTAATTGATGATGATGATGATAGTTAACGTCCACTGAGACCAATCTTTTGTCTATCAGACCTAAAAAAAAGAGTTAATTAGTTTGATTTAAGATTTTATTCCTATGCTCAAAAAGCTTGGAAAGAAGCCTCCCGAGCTCACTATAATTTTGACATCTTAAAAGGCTAGGAAGGTCAGTATTGCAACAAAGATTATGAAATTAACCTCTAATGTGGTTGTATGCGGGGCACTCTAAGAGGTGATTTTCATCCTAGATGTTCATATTCTCACAGAGATGGCATATCCTTTCCATCCATGGTGTTTTAGGAACTGTCCAATGACTTGTTTCACTATGGAGCTTGTTAGCCATCAGTAAATTTTGTTACAGCAAATGATGGCTAAATGTGTTCTTAAGCCTTCAAGAGATTATTTTCATAGAAAACTACTCATTCTTGAAGCCTTTTGGTGTCTTCTGACTTGAGAGTAATCTTCACTGCTGTTTCCTTCAAAAGAGCATTCAAAGAAAACCTGTTGGTATTAAAAACTGTTTCAAAGCCTTCCTTTTCCTTCATTTCACCCATTCCATCAATTTTCCTTGAAAGCCCCGTTTCCTCTTGCAAAATCCCTTTTTTTTCTTCACTTTCATACTCCATTTCATCAAAATCCCCTTTAAACCTATAAAAATCCCTTTTTATGGTTTAAACTATCCTTTTTACCTTATCGGAACCTTTGAAAAAAGTTAAAAAACACACTTTTTGGCCTGTTCCTGACCTTTTTTATATATGGGTTTTAAGCCCCCTTGGCTTAATCCCCCTTCCTTTTCTCTGCCATAAAACCCTATGCCCGCGACCAGGCATTAGCCCCTATCGCCATCATGCATCGGCGTTCCTAATTCCTCTTTCCCCTCACCTTTTTTCTATTGATTGGCCGATCTCCTGAGGGCCTAAACCCCCAACCCTTGTTACTATAAGCTCCCAGTCCTTTCTTTCTCCACAGGACCTTGTCTTCGCGCCTCCACCTAAATCCCTCCCACTTCATATTTCTTCCGCTTTATAACCTCGGCACTTTATTTTTAACCCTTTCATTCATATTTTGTCCCGCGCCATTGCCTTCTCCCTAAAGCAATCTACCCCGTTGACCTACCAAGATCAACGGTTCGCGCTCACTCTACCTTTTCCCCGCCTTCCTACCTTTCCTTGGCTTCCCTCCAGCCCTTTTCTTATCTTTATTTCTTTGCGCTATGCATTCTCCTTGGTCAATCCCCACCGTAGATCTCATTGATCTAACGGCTCCACACTCCCCTCTCATCCTCCAATCACCCAACCATCCCTCCTCATACATCTACGCAAACACATCTCAACTGTTGATCCATCTCATCCAACAGCCCTTGTTAAAACCCACCTCTCTAACCCGCCCGATGAGATTTCACCCCGCATCAAAATAGGTGACGTCACCCCGTCCCCACCATACATTTTCACCGCACAACTTCAATCCATCACGGGCATTTTCCACTGTTGATCTGCATCCCCGCAGATCAGACGGCTGACGCATTCCGATCACCAAACCCCTCAATCGCGTAAATTTAACGCGAGATCAGTGGTTTTGGAAGGACACGTGTCGCGCGATAAATTATATCGCGTTCGTTTCATGCTAAACTGCTTTCCACCCTTTACGTGCACGAAACCATTCATGGTTTCGCAAAACCACCTATCCACAATTTCACGCCAAAACTCAAAATTAAACCTCATTTTCGCAGGTTTCCTCGATGAAACCTCCTCCTGCATACATTTTCGCCTCTGCACTTCCCTTTCGCCCTCCGCCGAGCCTCTAAAGCAGTTTATCCAATGCGCAGAGTTTATAATGTTTTTTGTTTGTTTTATGCAGGTTCAATGGCGGTTCTAAGGCCGAAAACCCCTCCCACATTCAATAAAGGGATAGGGCCGAAGGTGACCACCTCTGATGCCCAAATAATGCAGAAAAGTAGCCTTCAGGGTGTAAATTCAGGGTGTTTATCAATGTTTCATAGACATTGGTTGCTCAAATCAAACCATCAACGCACCAAAGATACCTGTCCATAGCAAAAAGGAAAAGAGAGTGAAGATTAAGAGACAAAAGGTCAAAGGCTTAAACCAAGCAAATTATGGATAAAGCGTAGTGTTAAGACAAAGAATTAAAAGTTAAAACAGTCAGCAGAAAAGGACAAAAGCCCGAAAGATGATAAAGAAGGCCTTAAATCATAATCGGAGGCCTAATCAGTGTTTAAAGCCATAAAGCAGACAGATCACCCAAATGGATGCTTCAAAATGCCAGATCATTGAAGTAATTACTCCCTCCAAAGACCAAAAGTGCCACCTGCCAGCTTATTTACTCAAAAGCCTACAAAGTTAATGCACAGTCAGAGATATTTTGCCAAAGACAGCTCAGAAAGTAATTACAAGCCTACCAAAAGCCTCAAAAGTCAACAGAAGTGACCGAAATTGATGAAACTTAATGAAAAAATCAATTAACAGAGTTAAGACATTAGATATCTTCTCCATTAGGCCTCCCAAAGGCCGAGAAGTATTTACTCAGTATTAATTGAACAAATAACTCTTCCTTTCACTCCACCTCTTCAATTCACCTATATATATCATATGAGGATCCCATTGTAAATGTTGGTTGAATACTTATCAAGTGTAAATAGTTGTTGAGGCTGCTAAAGCTCTGTTAGTAATTGAAGAAAGATAGGCTGAGATGAGAAGTTTGAAGCTATAAAGACCTACTCGACTTGAAGATTGTAACTGGTTTGAACATCAAATATACAAGCTGATTTATGGGATCCTGGTCTATGTCGATGGTGATGTTTTTCTTACTGTAATTTTTATTTTACTTATGTTTCCATATTGCCCACTTTCACTGATAAAGAACAGCAAACATAGATTAGGATTTACTTCTAGAAGTACCCTAAATCTCAATGATAAGCTTTATCTTAATGTTTTCTTCTAACTGTGTTTCAATGGTGATTAAATAGAGTATAACCAGTGAAGTGTTGGTAAGCCCATGTTTCCTGAGTACAACTTGAGATATTTTCTTTGAAAGTTTCCCTAAGAGTATGCCAAAGGCAGGCTAGATTAAAATTCCTTACCTGTTCTTAGGCTAATTTTTATGTTTATCTTAAATGTTTTCCTTTGAGAATATGTTAAAAGCAGGTTAGGTTAAAAGTCCTTACTTGATATTAGGCTATTATTTGTTTTAAATGTTTTCCCTTGAGAGTATGTTGAAAGCAGGATAGGTTCAAAGTCCTTACCTGATCTTAGGCTGCCCTTTGTTTTCTCATATGTTTGCTTCTTTCACCACACTTCTTAATGTTCCATATCATAAATCAACTTAAAGAGATCTTTTGACATAGATGACTTGCCCCATGGACCATTCTTGAAACTTGTTGTGCAATTAAATCCTTTTGTGACTCCATAGCCCAATGGATTGATATTGATTCTTACCTATCCTATCAGCTGAACCATTCTCTCAACCTGCTCATACCTTTGTCAAAATACTTCCTTCATTTTGATGATATCCTACCCAACCAAAAAAAACCAAACCCTTGTACTTCATACCTAGCCTAATATCATATATTTTGAAAACACTTATAAAGAGAAATCCCTCTCTGAATCCAGGAGGGCTAGATCCTAGGATTCCAAAGTGGTTCTGATGTACACTTTGCAGCGTTTGTTCTTGCCAATCTTGCAAACTACGGAGACCTAACATAGTGGCGACTCCGCTGGGGAAATATTGAGTAATAGATAACTTCAAAACTCAATGAACCCCTATTTCTAAATGAGACAAGTGTCACCAAAAATGGTTATTATTGATTGTTGATGGTGAACAACAACCAAACCTTCAAAACAAGTAAAAATCCTTCACCTGGTGACTCCATTAGTATTCAGTAGGCCTGCTGACCCCACTGGTTTTTCCTAAGACTCCACTGGGAAAAAATTTATCATAACATCATGAAAAGTCAGTTAAGAATACTTTGAGGATTGAGTTTTCTTTGAAAAAGATAAGTTAGCCTCTTAAAGACTGTCATATTTGGCTGAAATTTTCTCATTATTGGGTCTAAAACCACCACATAGTGGCTTCTAGAAGAATTTATACTAGAGCCTATCTAGACCCAAATCCTCCTGAAATAGTTGATAATCCAGAAAGTATTCTTTGGAAATATCCTAAATCCAAGACTTCAACTATTGTCAGACCAATTCATAGAACTAACTATGTTCCTGAGATTTTTTAAGCTCTACAAGATACACAAGTTGACCTACCTTTCATAAGTAATCCATCTAGAACTAATTCATTTAGTGGTATAGATCAGATAGACTTTGAGTCTCCACACTCACCCCAACATAGTGGTGAAAATACTGGTAGTAGAGAAACCACCCCACCCGACCTTCATTTCATTCATAACTTTGGTTTCTCTCATCCTAGATCTGCTCAACAGTCTCTTGTTGGTCCAAGTACTTCTATTATCCATACACTCATTGTTCAAACTACTCCCTTCCATCCTCCCCCTCCTTTCATAAACCCTCCACTTGTAAACCCCTCATTTTTTCCACAACCTCCTATCATGGCAGCATGGTATGCTCCTCTAGTCCTTCCTTTACCTTTAGTAAATTTTCCACAGGACTATCAGTCCAAGATTCCATTATATGATGCTAGTGGTTCTATTACTGTTCAACTACATGTGGACAAGATGAATGACTATTTTGATAGAAATGAGATAGATGATGAAACCGTTAAACTCAGATTGTTTCCTCAGAGTTTAGGGGGAGAAGAAAGAAAATGGTTCAAAATCTTAACCCCTAATAGTATTAATGACCTCCAAGCTTTCCATCAATCATTCATGAACAAATGGGAAATTAGGAAGAACCCTCTCCAAATACTTTCAGATAACAACAACCTCAAGAGAAACCCTGGGGAAAGTGTTCAAAATTATTGAACTAGGTTTAATACTGTTTATAACGCACTACCCCCAGATTTGAAACCTCCACAAGGCTCAGCTTTGGCCAAATTATCTAAAGGATTTGATCCCGAAATGGCCTATCAGCTAAGAGAAAGGGACCCCTTAACTTTAGAAGACATGAAAAAGGGAGCTCTTAGTGTGGAAACAAATCTGATTGAGAAGAGAGCTATAATGAAGACAAAGAAGATGGTATCATATAGGGATGAAGCTGCACCTTCCACATCAGACTCAAAACTGGAAAGGATGATGGAAAAGATGATGGAGAGGATGAGCATATATGAGAGAGCTCAATCTAGAGAAAACGAAATAGTTCCTCAAAATAGAAACCAATCCCAGAATCAAAATCAGAACTTTAGGAGAAATCAACCTCAGAACAGAAAAAGAGATGTTGATCAACATATCAGACCTCATTTTCAAGAAAAATATGTTAATGAGGAGGGAGAAACAAGTGAACAAACAAGGGATGATAACATAAACGTGTTGGGAGTAAGAAATGAGGATTCTGATTTCCTCCATGAAAGAAAACAAGGTCTATATACACCCTATGATGATGGAAGACTAGAAACTGAATACTATGAACCAGATTTCGAAAATGCCATCATAGGATCACCTAGACAATATGACCTACGAAGTAAAAAGAGCCTAGAAACTCCCAAAAAGAAAACCTCTAATAATTCTGCCAAAAACAACCCTGTAAATACTTCCAAAAAGACAACAGAAAACCATAAAACAGTGGCTGAAAGTTCTGATTAATATAAGGGAAAAAACACCCAAACCATTGAAAAACAGAGTGGTGACCCTCGCAGCACTAGCACTTCAGCTAATGCTCCTGAAAAAACCATTTTTACTGTTGTAAATAGTAGAAATCAGCAAGTTGATTTTGCTGATGAATCAATGACTAAGAAGACTGAATCAAACATTGTGAAAAATCAAATTCCCTTTAGCCTAGAGAGTGAGATTGCCAAAATCAAAATCTTTGTCCCACTCACTGAGTTAGTCACTCAAAATGTATATAGAGGTCAAGTTTTGAAAGCCTTGAACATAGAATATGTTCATGACACTGTTAACTTAAATGATGATACACCAGAGCCTCCGTTTGGTCCAAATATTGAAGGGAAATTTCAAGAAGGAACTACCCCTCCATTCTACATCAGTTTGAACATCCATGATAATATTTTGCACAATGCCATGCTTGATTCAGAAGTATCACATAACCTCATGCCCAAGGTGATAATGGAGAGATTAGGCTTAGACGTGACTAGACCATACAAAGATTTATATTCCTTTGATTCAAACAGAGTGAGATGCCTAGGCCTTATAAAAGATCTCTATGTTAACTTAGCTCAAATCCCAGCCAAAAGCTTAGTGATGGACATTGTAGTGGCTGATATACCCCCAAATATGGCATGCTTCTTTCAAGATCATGGGGTGCTAAGTTGCAAGGTACTATGCAGATGGATATGACTTATGCCACCATCCCTGTCTTCAGTCAACCTAGAAGACTCTATAGGGAAACACACATGAAATATATGGTGAGTAACCAAGAAAGACCAGAAAACTCTCCTCTCTATTCCATACACACTAACCTTGACTCATTCATTATTTACAATGATGAGATTCCTATTGAGCAAGACTTAGTCAATGAAACATCAAACAATATAGTGGTCACTCCACATCCAAACATAGTGGTAGCCATAGAGGGAAAGGAGAGAAATGAAAAATCATTAGATCAGTTTGCAAATTCAGAAATTCACAGCAAACAAATTGAAGGTCTTGAGGTCCAAAAAAGTCATAAACATAGTACCAATCATGGACATCAAAGAAAAAATCCTCAAGACACTGAAAATCTTGAGGAACAAAACAAAATTCAACATAGTATAGACCTATAGGAGCAACACAGTGATAGGTTAGGAAAACAAAAAAGAGAGGACAACAATGAAATGAATGACAAATCTGAAAACAGTCCTCTTTGGAGTATGAGTTTTGATGGGTCTTGCTCTAAAACTGGTGCAGGAGCAGGCATATGGGTACACAACACTGAAAAAAATCATGCTGAGGTTCATTCCTATAGATTAAACTTCCAATGCACAAATAACATAACAGAGTATGAACGCCGGATGCGGCTGCAGATGGAAATTAATGAGCTAAGGGCTGGCGCGCAGCCTCCAACGCTGCCCACACGCCGTGCCCACATGGCTCATGGCACTATGCCCGCTGGAGCTATTAATTCACCTCGATCGAACCAGAGAGGCAGGTATTGCATCTTCGCTCTTGGGTATATGGGGCTGGTTTTGTGGAATGTCTGCAGTATGGATGGCATGTCGCATTGTGAGAGCCATGGCGGACCTCTGAACCCGCTTGATGCTGTCTGTTCGTTCGATTGCGCCAACTCCAGCTGCAAAACGCAGACTGGACGTCGCTGCAGCATCTTCGCCTGTCTGGAGATCGTCCCGGGTGTTCATTTCTCCAACAGTCCCTTCTGCGGAGCTTCGGCCTCAACTGACGCTACAGCAGATTTCGCTGCAGGTAATCTGGCTCTCTCTGGCCTCAATTTGCATCCCTTGGACAATTACTCCACAAGCAATTGCTTTGCTGGTTATATCGCTTCTCCGTCTGGTTATATTGCTTCTCCGTCGGGTTTTATTGCTTCTCCGTTTGGTTTTTCTGCTTCCGCAACTGGTTACACTGCTTCTCAGTCGGGTTGGCCTAACCCTGGTACCCTCCTCACTTCACCCCATTCTAAACCCTCCCTTCTTGGCGGTCCTCGTGAGCGCCTCCCTCTGTTAGCCATGCCACGCCTCAGGCAGCGCATGCGCTGCACGAGAGGCACTAATCGAGGTCTGGCCATGGAAAATCCTTCCTCCCCGCTTTCTGAGCTCAGCTCGTCCTCTGAGGATGATGCTCACACGCCCCCGCCTGCCTCTCGAGGTGGTGGAGCCAGAGGAAGAAGCCGGGGTCGACGTGCGGTGAATTATGCTCCTACAGGCAGAGGGAGGGGTCGTATTCGCGCCAGGAGTTCTGTTGACTTCCCAGGTCTGCCACATCGAGCCTCTGAGCCTTCTTGCCCTCCTGGCACTCTAGCCTCCTCCAGTCAGCCTCCTTCTGACCTCCCTACCCCTCCCAGTCAGCCCACTCACCGGGAAAGTCACATTCGAGGGGCCACCATTCGTCAAACGACTCAAAATGCCGAACTCCGTTTCCACTGCACCTCCTTCGACTCCATTATCACCGCCCTCATCTCTGTCTCGCTCCGTGAGGAAATTCCGCCTTGTGCCACCCCTTCCCTCCCCTTCGACCACCGCCCCTCTCCCCCTCCACCCATGGAGTTGCATTCTGGAGCTGACAACAAAGATTTGCAGACTGATAGCCAAGAAGGAAAGGAGGACAGTAGCGAGGAGAATGAATATGCTTGCAGGATTGAAGAGGAACCAATGTCTTTTGAGCACGAGGGCTAATTCCCCTGGCTCATTCACTTCTGGTCTTTTTGAGTTTTGCTGCTTCAATTGCTCCACCGATGAGCAGTATGTTGTTTCTAGTTTTTCCAGTACTGTTTACATTTTATGTATAATCCTCTGGCCGGTTTCCCTTCTAAGGGCGGCACAGCATATTTTGCTTAAAGGGTTGGTTTCCCACTCTGGGCAACCCAAAACAATCAAGAACAGTGATGTTAATCAGTCCCAGCTCGCTGGCTCACACAGCAGCAGCATGGGTAGTTTTGTAACAGTACTTTTATAAATTAATAGATTAGTCTGATTTAGAAAAAAAAAAAACATAACAGAGTATGAAGCTCTCCTTTTAGGCCTGCATTTATTGAAAAAAATAGGGGCCAAAAGAATAACAGTTCATGGGGATTCTGAATTGATAATTAGGCAAGTAAGTGGGGAATACACTGCTAAACATCACAAAATTAGAGCCTACAGAGATGATGCCATGGACTTGTTAAAAACCTTTGCTAAATTCCAACTTACCTTTGTTCCAAGGAACCAAAAAATTCTTGCCAACGGATTAGCCTTTGCTGCTAGTACTTTCTTAAGACCTTATGAAAGCAAACAATACATCATCCAAGTAAAATATAGACCAGCTTTCCCAGACAATGAAAAATACTGACAAGTTTTTGAAGGAGATAAACAAATAGAAGAATTCCTATAGTCCAAAAATGAATTTGAAATCCCAATCTCATATTAAGAGTATGAACAAGATTGTCCTACTGAAGAAAACCCACTTTTTGAAGAAGAAAAGTCTCCTGAGATTGCTGAAATAAACCTGTTAACTAATAAACCCAAACATAAAACATAAAATTGCACAGATTTAGAAAAATAAGACTTAGAAGTGCTGCAATCTAAAAATCAAAGCTTGCCAAAAGGACTGGTCCCATTAGAAGAATTGTTTGACTTGAATGATGTTGCAAAAAAGAAAAAACTGGAACTTGTTGAAGCTGAAGTGGAAGAATGCAACATAGGCAGTCAGGAAAAGCCCAAAATGATCAAATTATCCAAGACACTGCCAACTCACATTAAACAAAAATACATTGAGTTGTTTAAATAATTTTCTTATGTATTTGCATGGAGTTGTGAAGATCTAAAATCATATGATACAGAGATAATCCAGCATAAGATACCTCTCAAAGAGAACCATAAACCTTTTAAACAAAAATTGCGCAGAATCATCCCTGTTCAATTACCTCTGGTAGAGAAAGAAATTAGGAAAATGTATGATGCTGGAATCATATTCTCAGTAAGATATTCAGAATGGGTGTCTAATCTTGTATATGTTAGGAAGAAAACAGAAGAAATAAGGCTTTTCATTGACTTTAGAAACTTAAACAAAGCCTCATTAAAGGACAACTATCCCTTGCCCAAAATGGATCATATCTTACAAAGGGTAGTTGGTTCTAAGAGAATTTCTTTGCTAGATGGCTTCTTAGGTTACAATCAGATATTGGTACACCCTGATGATCAACTTAAAACAACCTTTACTATACCCTGGGGTACTTTCATGTATTTGAAAATTCCCTTTGGTTTAATGAATGTTGGCGCCACATTTCAGAGAGCCATGGATATTGCATTCTCAGAAGAAATGGGTTACTTCATAGTGATTTACTTAGATGATATAACTTTATACTCAAAAACAAATGAAGAACACCTAATACACTTGAGAAAAGTCTTTGAGAAATGCAGAAAGTATGGGTTATCTTTAAATCCAAAGAAAACATTGTTTGGTCTCCAAGAAGGTAAACTTCTTGGACATATCATATCTGAAGAAGGAATAAGGATAGACCCAAAGAGGATCGATGGTATATTGCAAATCAACCATCCTAGAAACATCAAAGAACTTCAGTCTTTCATTAGAAAGATTAATTTCTTGAGTAGGTTCATACCCAATCTAGCTGAACTCCTTAGAATCATGACAAATATGATTAAGAGAGAAGGAGTTAAATGGACCTTAGAAGCAAAGAAATCATTTGAGTTGGTAAAACAAGCACTTACCAAAACACCAGTTCTTATCAGTCCTCATTTTACAAGGTATTTCTTCATATTTTCATTTGCATCAGAACACACAGTATTTGTTGTCTTATTGCAGAAAAACACGAATGGACAAGAGCAGCCAATTGCATTTTTCAGCAAGGCATTAAGAGATGCACCTTTGAAGTACAATATAATGGAAAAACAAGCCTTTGCCTTGGTCAAAGCCTTAAAAGACTTCAGAGTTTACATTCTACATTCCCACATTATAGCATTTGTGCCTCATTCAGTTGTAAAAGACATTTTGACCCAAGATCCAGATGGAAAAAGAGGAAAGTGGATTGCTGTAATTTTAGAATATGACTTAGAAATCAAGCCCACTAAGCTCATAAAAGGTCAAGGAATAGCAAAACTTATGGCCGAGTCCAACTTTCAAGCTCTTGATATAAACCTGTTTAATGCATTAGATGAACAGGAGGAGTTTAAAACTCCACTTATTGAAGATCATTTTCTAAATTCATCTTGGTACGCTGATATTTTGTATGTTTTTCTCAACCTAAATGTCCCTCCTGGTTTGTCTAAAACAAAGACAAGACTCTTAAAGTTGAAAGCTGTAAATTACGTCATTTTGAATAAATGTTTATATTGGAAAAATGCTAGTGGATTATTGCTTAAATGTTTGCCTGAGAATGATGCAGATAAGATCAAGCACGAGTTTCATGAAGGAGAATGTGGAGGCCACCTCTACTAGAAGTCAACTGCTAACAAAATCCTTAGAGCTGGTTACTACCGGACAACCCTCTTTCAAGATGTCCATAAAATGATTATTGCCTGTCACAAATGACAAATCATTGAAAGCAAAATAAAGTTGCTTTCCTTATCTCTGAAACCAATCACTGTTGAAGCTCCTTTTCAATAGTGGGGTCTAGACTTTGTTGGGGAAATCCATCCTGCCTCATCTGTCCAACATAAATGGATCCTTACAACAACAAAATATTTTACCAAATGGATAGAAGCCATCCCCTCTAGGAATTTCATAGACTCAGTCATCATTTCATTCCTTGAAAACCATATATTGTCTAGATTTGGCTGTCCTAGAAAGATCATAATTGACAATGTTGCTGTATTTGGATCCAAAAAGATGGTGGAATTTTGTAATAAATATCATATTATATTGGGTCATTCTACAGCTTATTACCCTCAAGGTAATGGGTTGGCAGAGTCCTCAAACAAAATTTTGGTGAATATAACCAAGAAGTTGCTGGAAGATAACAAGAAATCATGGCACAGTAAGCTAGTACATGCATTATGGGCAGACAGACTAACAATTAAAAAACCAATTGGAATGTCTCCTAGTGTATGGAATAGATGCAATATTTCCAACCAGTTTACGAGTGCCAGTCATGAAGCTGATCCAAGAAGTACAGTCTAAAGATGATGATATGACAAGAAGAATACACCAGAATATACATCTACAACAAACCAGGGAAGAAGTATACATCAGAGCACAACAACTACAAGAAAACATCAAGAAGTTGTTTGACAAAAGAACCAAGACAAGTGACTTTAAAATTGGTGACAAAGTATTGAAGTGGGATTCAAGGAGAGAAGATAAGGGCAAACATGGAAAATTTGATAATTTATGGCAAGGCCCTTATCTTATTCAATCAGCTATTTGAAACAATACCTTCTTTCTGAAAGAATTGGATGGAGGTGAATATTTTGGAGGTCTTGTCAATGGAAGGATGCTCAAACATTATTTCTGTTAACTGATATCTTGGTTTCAAAGCTTTTTTGTTCATTGTATGTAACATTGCTTTTGAATTTGAGAAAAGAAAAAATACAAAAATAATAGAAAAGAGAAAAGAGGGCAGGTATAAAAGAAGAAAGGTAGATCCCCATACCAAAAAGGAAATGAAAAAACTGAAAGTGTGCAAGCTTAAATGCCACTACCAAAAGAGAGCACTACTATTTAGTCATAAAGCCCAATCATGACTAGATAGATTCAAATTTACTGCTGATAGGTTAGTGAATAATATTTGCCAAACAATTTAATCTTGGCTTATCAGTAGACTAGATTAGGATAGAAAAAACTCAAACATGCTCAAAATATGAACCTAAGAATACAACGAATGGTCTGACCTCACCAAACTTGAGCCAAAGATAGAAAATATGACTCTAAACATATCAAAATCTCAGGTCATAAGAAAGATGAAGGATATTCATGATTTTCGATCTAAGCTCTCTATAATTTTGTTTTGAAATTTTGTAAATTTCTACCATACAAATGCCTTGTTTTTATGCTTAAGTAGTCCAACAACAAATCGTACAAATTTAATTTCTGGTTTGCTTGTATTTAACTTTCTGTTTTAGAATATAGAGAATAAGATCTATCAGCCAGTTTAATCCTAGCAGATAGTAGCTTAGGTAGAGAATTTATGAGTTCAACTATTTAATCTGAACTCATGGAAGAAATAAGGGTAGATTTAGATCAATTTCCTGCTTTCAATAAAAGAATAAAATGTTGATGTTAAAGGTTTGCAAGTCCAAGTGCACCTTATGAAGAAAAATGTTAGGAAAGTAGGCTGTGTAGGTAGTTGTTTGGGGAAGGAATTATTCTGTTTGATGTAATATTGATCATCTTTTTAAGTAGCACGATCAAGAAAGAAAAGGTTGTCAAGGATAAGGCACAGGTCTACATTCTAGAGATAAAAATATGAAGTTCTTGACACCTCCAAGGAGCTGCCATCCCCAAGTGGAGCCACTGTTAGCCATCAGTAAAATTTGTTACAGCAAATGATGGCTAAATGTGTTCTTAAGCCTTCAAGAGATTATTTTCATAGAAAACTACTCATTCTTGAAGCCTTTTGGTGTCTTCTGACTTGAGAGTAAGCTTCACTATTGTTTCCTTCAAAACAGCATTCGAAGAAAACCTGCTGGTATTAAAAACTGTTTCAAAGCCTCCCTTTTCCTTCATTTCACCCATTCCATCAATTTTCCTTGAAAGCCCCCTTTCCTCCTGTCAAATCCCTTTTTTTTCTTCCCTTTCATACTCCATTTCATCAAAATCCTCTTTAAACCTATAAAAATCTCTTTTTTATGGTTTAAACTATCCTTTTTACCTTATCTAAACCTTTGAAAAAAGTAAAAAAACGCACTTTTTGGCATGTTCCTGACCTTTTTAATATATGGGTTTTAAGCCCCCTTGGCTTAAGCCCCCTTCCTTTTCTCCGCCATAAAACCCTGCGCCCGCGACCAGGCGTTAGCCCCCATCGCCATCGCGCATCGGCGTTCCTAATTCCTCTTTCCCCTCACCTTTTTTCTGCTGATTGGCCGATCTCCCGAGGGCCTAAACCCCCAGCCCTTGTTACTATAAGCTCTCGGTCCTTTCATTCTCCACAGGACCTTGTCTTCGCGCCTCTACCTAAATCCCTCCCACTTCATATTTCTTCCGCTTTATACCCCCGGCGCTTTATTTTTAACCTTTTCGTTCATAATTTGTCCCGCTCCATTGCCTTCTCCCTAAAGAAATGTACCCCGTTGATCTACCAAGATCAATGGTTCGCATTCGCTCTACCTTTTCCCCGCCTTCCTACCTTTCCTTGCCTTCCCTCCATCCCTTTTCTTATCTTTATTTCTCTGCGCTATGCATTCTCCCTGGTCGATCCCCACCGTAGATCTCATTGATCTAACGGCTCCGCACTCCCCTCTCATCCTCCAACCACCCGACCATCCCTCCTCATACATCTACGCAAACACGTCTCAAACGTTGATCCATATCATCCAACGACCCTTGTTAAAACCCACCTCCCTAACTTGCCCGATGATATTTCACCCCGCGACAAAATAGGTGACATCACCTTGGCTCCACCATACATTTTCACCGCACAACTTCAATCCATTGCACGTGTTTTCCACTGTTGATCTGCATCCCCACAGATCGGATATTTGATGCATTCCGATCACCAAAGCCCTCCATCGCACAACTTTAACGCGAAATCAGTGGTTTTGGGAGGACACGTGTCACGCGATAAATGATATCACGTTCATTTCGTGCTAAACCGCTTGCCACCGTTTGCATGCGTGAAAACCATTCATGGTTTCTCAAAACCACCTATCCACTATTTCGCGCCAAAACTCAAAATTAAACCCCGTTTTCACAGGTTTCGTCCATGAAACCTCCTCCTACATGCATTTTCGCCTCTGCACTGCCCTTTCACCCTCTGCCGAGCCTCCAAAGTAGTTTATCCAATGCGCAGGGTTCTATAATGTTTTTGGTTTGTTTTATGTAGGTTCAATGGCAGTTCTAAGGTAGAAAACCCCTCCCACGGTCAATAAAGGGACAGGTCCGAAGGTGACCACCTCTGATGCCCAAATAACGCAGAAAAGGAGCTTTCAGGGTGTAAATTTGGGGTTTTTATCAATGTTTAATAGACATTGGTTGCTCAAATCAAACCCTAAGTGTGCCAAAGATACATGTCCACAGAAAAAAGGAAAATAGAGTGAAGATTAAGAGACAAAAGGTCAAAGGCTTAAACCAAGCAAATTATGGATAAAGCGCAGTGTTAAGACAAAGAATTAAAAGTTAAAACAGTCAGCAGAAAAGGAAAAAATCCCGAAAGATGATAAAGAAATCCTTAAAGCATAATCGGAGGCCTAATCAGTGTTGAAAGCCACAAAACAGACAGATCACCCAAATGAATGCTTCAAAATGCCAGATCATTAAATTAATTATTCCCTCCAAAGACCAAAAGTGCCACATGCCAGCTTATTTACTCAAAAGCCTACAAATTTAATCACAGTCAGAGATAGTTTTCCAAAGATAGCTCAGAAAGTAATTACAAGCCTACCAAAAGCCTCAAAAGTCAACAGAAGTGACTGAAGTTGATGAAACTTAATGAAAAAATCAATTAACAGAGTTAAGACATTAGATATCTTCTCCATTAGGCCTCCCAAAGGCCGAGAAGTATTTACTCTATATTAATTGAACAAATAACTCTTCTTTTCACTCCACCTCCTCAATTCACCTATATATATCATATGAGGAGCCCATTGTCAATGTTGGTTGAATACTTATCAAGTGTAAATAGTTGTTGAGGCTACTGAAGCTCTGTTAGTAATTGAAGAAAGATAGGCTGAGATGAGAAGTTTGAAGTTGTAAAAACCTACTCGACTTGAATATTGTAACTGGTTTGAACATCAAATATATAAGCTGATTTATGGGATCCTAGTCTATGTCGATGGTGATGTTTTTCTTACTGTAATTGTTATTTTACTTATGTTTCCATATTGCCCACTTTCTCTGATAAAGAACAGCAAACGTAGATTAGGATTTACTTCTAAAAGTACCCTAAATCTCACTGATAAGCTTTATCTTAATGTTTTCTTCTAACTGTGTTTCAATGGTGATTCAATAGAGTATAACCAGTGAAGTGTTGGTAAGCCCATGTTTCCTGAGTACAACTTGAGATATTGTCTTTGAAATTTTCCCTAAGAGTATGCCAAAAGCAGGCTAGGTTAAAATTCCTTACCTGATCTTAGGCTACTTTTTATGTTTATCTTAAATGTTTTCCTTTGAGAATATGTTGAAAGCAGGCTAGGTTAAAAGTCCTTACTTGATCTTAGGCTATTCTTTGTTTTAAATGTTTTCCCTTCAGAATATGTTGAAAGTAGGATAGGTTCAAAGTCCTTACCTAATCTTAGGCTGCCCTTTGTTTTCTCATATGTTTGCTTCTTTCACCACACTTCTTAATGTTCCATATCATAAATCAACTTAAAGAGATCTTTTGACATAGATGACTTGCCCCATGGACCATTATTGAAACTTGTTGTGCAATTAAATCCGTTTGTGACTCCATAGCCCAATGGATTGATATTGTTTCTTACCTATCCTATCAGCTGAACCATTCTCTCAACCTTCTCATACCTTTACCCTTCAAAAGACTTCCTTCATTTTGATGATATCCTACCCAACCAAAACAAACAAAACCCTTGTACTTCATAACTAGCCTAATATCATATCTTTTGAAAACACTTATAAAGAGAGATCCCTCTCTAAATCCAAGAGGGCTAGATCCTAGGATTCCAAAGTGGTTCTGATGTAGGATTTGCAACGTTTGTTCTTTCCAATCTTGCAAAATACGGAGACCTAACAGAGCTCATGAGAGTTCGTTCTAATCTTGGCTATATTAATTTTCTTCTTTGAGCTAGTTAAAACAGAGAGATACTTTTGATCTTCTAAGGTGGGGTTGATGACCAATAAAATTAAAAATAATAATAAGACAATGGAAAAAATAATATAAATATAAATCAAGATAATAAATTAACTCACTTGAGAATTACAAAAAGAGGAAAAAAAATTTCCCCCGATACACCAGAGGAGGTCTGCCGCCATGGCTAGGGTTTATCTGTAAACCCTTGTTGTTCCCTTGTTGTGCCCTATTTGTTCCTTTTTTGTTCCCTTGTTGTTCCCTTGTTGTGCCCAAGATCATGACCCTTCGAGAAAAAACGTGTGCACCGGTGCTAGCTGTTGGCCGTCTCTGAAACTTAGGGTTCGCCCAAATCGTTAGCCATGGAGGAGATGGGCTCCTCCCAGCCTCCTTCCCCTCTCCTGCCAGACGCCGATGCGTTCATGGCCCTGCTGGCCTTGCAGCCCAAGAAGAAAAGAAACGAAGCCTCAAAATTTGTAAAGCGTATGGAAGAAATCCCTTCGGTTTATCTACCCCCAGAAGAACCTATGAAGGTCGCTCTTTCTCTTGCAGATCGGGCGCTCGTGGGTCAGTTCACGGGATTGTGGCCCTCCACACAAAAAAACAGAATCTTGGGTGATCAAGAACTGGAGACCCCTGATCTTGAACAGCGTCACCTCGTACTTTCTAGGAAAAGGCTACTTCCTCTTCGAGTTCATCTCTAAGGAGGACAAGGACCTGATATTCCGAAATGAACCATACTTCATGGGTCCTCAGGGCCTCTATCTGAACCGCTGGATGCTAGATTTCGACCCATCTAAGGACATTCCAAATTCCGTACCAGTTTGGGTTAGGCTGCCGAACTTACCGGTTCATTGTTGGAGCTAGGAATCCTTGAAATTCATAGGAAATACCTTGGGAAAGTTCATAGACAGAGCCATAACAAAGATCAGTATGATTGCACCAAGATCTACGTTGAAGTATATCTGGAAGTGGGATTACCGGAAGCCATCAAAGTAAATGTAGGAGGGTGGACACATGTCCAGAAGCTCGACTATGAACAGTTACCTTTAAATGTCAAGGGTGTCACGAGTACAACCACTTTGCCAAGAATTGTCCCAAGAGCACATCGCAAGTTAGAGAAAAGGAGGAAGGATGGCAGCAGGTGAAAAAAGCGAAAGGAAATCCTAAACCAACCCCAAATCAGCAAGGGGCAGGAAATCAGAAGCAAGGGAATGGGAATCAGTCACAAGCCCGCCCCAAGGAACAAGGCAACAGATTCAAGCCACTAAGCTCCAAACAGGCAGAAGCTCAAGAGGTGGAATCAAGGCAAGAAGATCTGCCAAAAAAAACCTCTCCAATCAATCCAATACTGTTACCATCTTTAGAGACTCTCCAAGAAAATAAAGAGGCTACTCCAGAGAAGGAGGACCAAGACTCAGAAGGCACAAAGGAGGAAGAAGAAATATTGCATTCACAAAATACAGTTCGAAGATCAACAAGGGGATGGAAGACCTCCCGTGAGAAACGAGAAAGCGAAACATATAAGGATAAGCTACAAGGCAGTCAGCAGAAGTTGGAGAAAATTCTAGGCAAAAACCCCAAAGTGACAAGAAAGAAAGGAAAGGGATCCAAAGGGGTCCTAAACTCTTCTAAAAGTAAGTAATGAAGATAGTCTCCTGGAACTGTAGAGGGCTGGGAAGTAAAATAAAAGAATAAGCAATGAAGAGTCTTATAAGGCAATAAAACCCAGATATCCTTCTCATCTAGGAGACAAATTTGGAGGAAGGCACCTTTCTCCAAAGAAATTTTCAATTTTGGAACAGTAGTGGAAGACAGGCAGTATCTGCTAGAGGAGCCTCTGGAGGTCTCGGTATTATTTGGAATGAGGCAAGGGTAAAAAAAAATGTCGGATAGGAAAAATACCCATTGGATGCTCATGAAATTCCAGCACTAAGATTAAAAGGAAACTTTTAGCCTGCTCAATGTGTACGTTCCGGCAAGTGCAGGGGAAAAAAAGAGTTGCTGGGATTCGATTCAAGCTCTCCCAAATGAAGAAACCATGGAGAATATCATTCTAGCTGGAGATCTCAACATTACTCTCAGGCTACATGAAAAAAGAGGAGGTTTCATTGTCAGAGATCCTGCTCGTGAGTGGGTTGAGGACATCATCCAGGACTAGGATCTGCTCGAAATAAAGCCCACTAGAGGTAAGCACACTTGGACCAATAGAAGAATAGGCCCTGGTCACATAGTTGCTAGGCTAGACAGATTCCTTATCCAAAGTTCCCATCTGCTCTTAGGATTAGATGCTAAATCTGAAATCCTCATCTCGAGTGTCTCTGACCACAAGCCAATCAAACTAGAACTTAATACTCACAGAAATTTTGGCCCCATTCCCTTTTGTTTCAACTCGCTCTGCACCAAGCAAACTGATTTCCTTGCAAGGGTGGAAGAAATCTGGAAAAAACCAGTTTTGGGTTCTCCTTTCTTTGTTTGGGAAGAGAAGCTACGTAGAGTTTAAAAGGAATTAAAAGGTTGGGCCAGGTCTCAGCCTAGCCCTATCAAGGAAATAAAGGCAACCCAGGCAGCATTAGAGTTGCACCAACAACAAATGGAAGTTTCTCATATCTCAACAGAAACCTTAAAACATGAAGAGGATCTATAGTTAAAGCTTCACAAAGCCTGTTTTCAGGAGGAAGAGTATTGGAGGTTGAAGTTTCAAATTCTTTGGCTCCAAGAAGGTGATAGAAATACTGCTTTCTTTCACAAAAAGGCGGAAGCTAGAAGAAACCAAAATGTGATCACGAAGATCCAGGAGGACTTGCAAAGTCATATTGAATTCCCTAGCATTAAGGAAGCCGCCTACAGCCATTTCAAGAATCTCTATAGAGAAGAAGTAGATTTGGTGCAACATCCAGATTTGCTGGAGATGATCCCCCAAAAAGTAACAAGTAAGATGAATCAGTGCCTCACTACCCCAGTCAGTAGCAAAGAAGTAAAGGCAGTCGTGCTAGCCATGGAACCGGATAAAGCCCTGGGACCTGATGGTTTCACTACCAGATTTGTCCAAATCTCCTGGCACATTATCAAAAAAGATTTAATCAGAATGATCTTGAAATCCCAGGAATGTCATAAAATAGGAGGCATCACTAATTCAGCCTTCCTAGCCCTAATTCCAAAAGAAAAGGGTGCTACCTCCTTTAGCAGATTCCGCCCGATCTCCCTTTGTAACATGGGATAAAATATTATCACCAAAGTCATAGCAAATAGAATGAAGATCTTGCTCCCAAAGCTTATTCCTGAAAACCAAGGAGGATTTGTTCATGGCAGACAAATAGTGGACAATATCATCCTGGTGCAAGAAGCAATACATTCCAATGCTCAGAGGCAGGAGAAAGGGATGGTTGTAAAATTGGATCTTGCAAATTCCTTCAATCGAGTTAGACATAAATTTCTTTTTGAAGTCTTGGTCAGGTTTGGGTTCAGTCTTTCTTTTATCAATTGGATCCGGGCTTGCATCTCTGGACCCTGGATAGCTCCATTGGTAAATGGTCGACCTACCGATTTCTTTAAAGCTACAAGGGGGCTCAAGCAAGGTTGCCCCTCTCCCCAATGTTTTTTGTCTTGCAAGCCTCTGTATTAAGCTTCCAATTGGAGAAAAAGCGACAGGATCTGGACATTATGGGCCTCAGAATTGCCAGAGGAGTCAAGGACATCAACCATGCTCTCTTCGCAGACGACTCCCTGCTACTTGGAGAGGCTTCTCTGTGCACTGCTAAAAATTTTAAACAAGAAATTGATAAGTTTTGTGAAGCATCTGGAAGCATGTTAAATACTGGAAAATGAAAACTCTATGGTTGGAATATCCCGGGATTAGAACTGTCCTCAAACATTCGATGTTTTGGGTTTGCTGGAACCACCCATTGGGTCTCCTTCAAATACTTGGGTCTTCCGATGTTTCAAAGAAAGTCCTTCAACAGGGATTGGCTTCCTTTTCTGGAGAAATTCAAAGCCAAACTCTAGGGCTGGGGTACCTCTTGGCTCAATCTAGCTGGCAAGTTAGTCCTAATCAAATCGGTCTTAAACAGCCTCCCTGTCTTCCAATCTTCCTTAATGCTTTCTCCCAAAGGCATTCTCAGAAAAATGGATGCGCTAATCAGATATTTCTTTTGGAAAGGAGGGAAGCAAAACTTGCGCAAGTTTCCCTTTGTTAGTTGGGATAAGGTCTCTGCTCCCTATTATGAAAGTGGTCTCATGCTGAAAGACCTGTCTACACACAATATTGCGCTGGGTGAAAAAATTCTTTGGAAACTGATCTCTTCGAAACCTGGGTGGGCTCAAAGAGCCTTATGGAAAAAATGTTTTGGTCATCCAAGACTTAGAAGTCTGGATTCCATCACAGAGATAAGAAATGGTTCCCAAATTTATGGGCTGTGCAAACAAGCGCTCCCAGTTATTCAGCAGAACTGCTACTGGATCTGTGGGAATGGAAAATCTATCCACCTCTGGGCTGACAAAATTATGGATGAGCGTCCTCTTGCAGATATGAGGGAACTGGATCCTCTTATGCGTTGGATGGGCCAGAGAGGCGTCTCCACGCTGTGGGATATCGCTAACTGGAATGGCGCAGACTGGGTGGGCTAGAAAAGCCCGATCTACCTATGGATTTGGAGCAGTTATGGACGTTGTTAGTGGACAATCTGAAGGGGAAGGCTCCTCTCAACATGCTGCAGCGGGATGAGAGAGGATGGGGATCAAAAACTGGTCGTTACTCTGTTGTTGAAGGATACCATGCTCTCACTTTGGTTCCTCACGTTCCCTGTAATCCAGCGAAATGGAAAGGCGTTTGGATGCATAAAACAATTCCGAAAATTGATATGTATTCCTGGTTGATTGCTCACGGTAGTATTCTCATGGAGGATAACCTCAAAAAACGAGGATTCCAAGCTCCTTCCCGGTGTGCTCTGTGCCATGTGGAAGAGGAGACTATTAATCATTTTTTGCTGGATTGCGTCTTCGCCAAAGAGGTTTGGAGGGAGGCTCTAAGAAATTGGGATCATAAATTTGCCCTTCCAAGTCAAATTTCGTGCCTGTTTTCGAATTGGAGATCAATGTATCATGGGAAGTTAATAAAAAAAAGTTGGGTTCAGGTAGGATGGATGGCTCTTCCGAAGATGGCCTGTTGGAAACTGTGGCTGGAAAGAAATCGTAGAATCTTTCAAGGCCGCTCCCAACTCCCCAATACGGTCTTCCTTAAAGCCAAATGTATGCTAATGGATTTTTTACAGGGAATGCAGAATTCCATCGAGTTTTCCAACTCCGGAGATCAAGAGAGTGTTTGGGGGAGAGAATTGGGTTTGCAAATTCCTATGGAAATCATCAATGAAAAGAAATCTTAGGACTGGAAAGTTAGAATGCCATATGAAGATTTTATTGAATGGAGCAAAGGGACCAACCACTGTCTCCACTTTGATGGGGCAGCCAAAGGTAATCCAGGAAAAGCGGGAGCTGGAGGAGTTATTAAAAATCCGGATGGTATTCTTGAGCATAGATATGCGTGGGGGCTAGGGCGCAACACCAATACTCAAGCGGAAGCTCTAGCTTTGCTCCAGGGATTAAGACAGATAAATAAATTTGGCATAGAGCAAGCTAGAGTCTTCGGTGACTCTCAAAGTATCATCCGGATTCTGATCAATAATTCTGCTCCTAAAGACCTCAAACTAAATAGAATTATTGCAAGAATTAAAGTGGTTATGGGAAAATTTCAAGAACTCAGGTTTTTTCATGTTATTCGAGCTAATAATAAGGAAGTTGACAAGGAAGCCAACAAAGCGGTTCATCTCTCGTCGGGAACCCTTCAAAGCAACGAAGCTGAAAGTTGGGACATGATCCCATAGTTTAGACTGTATTCGATATGTATTTTTGTATTTTGTTAAATCAGTTTGTATGTAATCATCGAATAGTTTCTACCTCGGATATTGCAAGATTATGCTCTTCTAAAATCTAGACTTATCCCTTGCTTTTCAACTGATGAAAGCAAGGGAAGAGAATGCAGAAATCTTTCCATGTATGCTACCCTGCAGCTTTTTTTGAAACTTTATATAAAATTCTAACCGCTTCTGTTAAAAAAAAAAAAAAAATTAACTCACTTTTATTATTTAAATCCAAAAAATAAAATAATATAGTGAATAATAATAATAATAATAAAGAATAGTAAATAAATAAGAAATAGAGTTATACTAGAAATTTTGTTTAACAATAATAATAATAATAATAAATAAATAAATATTATAAAATTTTATGACAATAAGGTATAGATTCAAAACCTACTAATACTCCAATCATTATTTTTTTTTCAATTTCCAAGGTCTCTTTGGAGTTAGGGTGATTAAAATTATCAATCATTGCAATGACCTTGCCTCTTCATTGTAGATGTGATGTTTTGTTTTGTCTTTTGTATAGATGTGATGTTAATCTTTGCAATGACCCTGGCCTCTTCAATGCAAATGTGATGTTTTGTCTTTTCTACATATTGTACTAAAATGAAAAACTCTTACTTTTGTGATTTGTTTTGTCTTTTCTACATATTGTACTAAAATGAAAAACTCTTACTTTTGTGATTTTTTTAATTATATAATTAAAACATGGAAATCGAGTAGTCTTTAGTGCGACTTTTTGAAGGCTTTTACGGTGACTTTTTACGGTGTAATTTCTTTAAATTGTGGCAGGAATTTATTGAAAAGAGAAGTTTGATTGCTAACTTTGCACAATCGAAGTGCCCTAGAGGTTTTTGAGGGTGCTGAATCCATATATAGAGTCAAAAAACCAGTTTGAATAACAAAAACCAAGATTTTACCTCAAAATTTTTCACCGGATTCCAGCACCTGAAACTTCAAAAAGTCGCACAAAAACAACTCCCATGAAAATAGATATTTTGACTTTATAGTCGATCACTGTGCTTGCCAACTAATTTATGGCCATTTTGATGGTCACTGCCAAGTCATTAACAGTGGACTGTTACAATGGTCCAGCCAACCGATAGCAATCAATCACTTCATTAGTTCGACACTGTGGTGACGTAAAGTTGGAATATCAAAAATCATTTCGTAAGAGAATAGAAGGATTGGAAGATGATAGAATAATGATTGATGGCACCGCACAGGGATTCTGACTGTCATCTGCTTCTGCTACTAAAACAATGTAACTGAGCGGAATTTCTGAAATGAAGATTGATTAAAAATAATTGATTTTACTAACCTGAAAAATAAAATGAAGAAATTGAATAATGTTAATGACAGAAATCAACCCCATTACGTGGTGGTACAAGTTGGGCAGCACCCTCAACCACCCCACTGAGGTGGAATGGATGTGTAACATCAAGCCTGCGAAAAATAAAGTAGTACATTGAAAATCCTGCTCGAAACAAACAGAGTAGGTTGGAATTACAAAAAATCGTTTTTATGTTATAATTTTGTTGATTCCAATTTTTACCAGCTGTAATTTATGTGATATTTTTGATGATTCCAATTTGTTTCAACTGTAACTTCTGGAGCTCTTTAATGTAGTAAAATTTTCATTTCAATTTCAAAATTGGGTAATATAAAACGTGAGAGTTCTCATTAACTTATAAGTTTAATCTCATAGAACCTAAAAATCATTTTAAAACTCTTTTTCAAACTTTTACCAGATTTGTATGATTAGATTTATGCTTTTAAAGAAGATTTGTTTATTGTAAAATTAATTTATTACCTAATTTCTAATTTTTCAAATGAAATTTAGATTAAATAAAATTTAAAATTTATATATAATAATTTCTATTTTAAAAAATTAAAATAAGTAAATTATTTTTCACAATTATTTTTATTTTATAATATTTATTTAATTAACAATGTTAATTTTTATAATATTTGTTTTATTTTATTATATGAATTATGGTTGTTAATTAATTTGTATTTTCATGTATATAATTATTTGGTTTAATATATATTTTCTATATTATCTATGTTGTTTTGATGGTTAATATTTATTAGCAAATCTACATTAATAAATGTGGTTGATAAAGGTGGATATGTCATATATCCATCACATTTATTTATAAATGATATAGTCTAACTTTTAAAAGGAATGATCTTTTTCAAGACTATTTTTCTGATTAATTTTAATCAAAATCCTAAAGTTTTTTGAAAACTTGAATTTAAAATTCTAGTGCCCAAGGAGTTTTTCAGGGCGATGAATCCATTTATACATTCAAAAATGTATTCTAAACAACAACAAAAAATTTGAAATTGTAATGCATACACATTAATATTTATATACATTTATATGAACTTCCATATACAATATTGTCCATTTATATATATGAAATGTACATTATTGTGCATGTGATTTATATAAACCAAAAAAATATATCAATGTCATTTATTATTATTATTATTATTAATTAATATTACTACTATTAATAGTTAATTTTTATTACTATTATTTTTATTGTTAATTATACTTAATTAGTTAATAAACATTAATAATAATTAATATATACATTATTAATAATGAATTCATTCATAATTTAATTAAATAATTGTAGTTCATAATTTAGTTAAATAATTGTAGTTCAAAACACTTGTGCTCTTCAAATAATAATGTGATTATCTCGAGGATTTTTTTATATAATAATTAAATCATTTTTAATTTAATGAATAAAATCATTCATTCAATAATTATTAATATATTAATATATTGATTTATCAATATAAATATTGTTATTATTATTATTAATTAATAATATTAATAATAATTTATTTATTCATTATTAATAATTCATTTATTCATAAAAAAATAAATAATTTTTAATTAATAAATTAATGAACAAAATCGTTCATTAAATAATTAATTAATTTATTAGTAATAATATATTATTTTATTAATATTAATATTTAAGTAAGTCATAGATGAGTGACTTACTAAACGTAGTTGAATCCTAAAAATTATATCTAATATAAATATTGTTAATTAAATATGAATATTGTTATTATTATTAATTAAGCCCAATGGATTTATATTAAACTCAAAGATTAATACTGTAAACTCTATACATAATATTATACCTTAGGAATATGAACCTTTAGATTAATAAACTCATAGATTGATATTATAAACCCAAGGGATTAATACTAAAAACTCAAACGAATAATATTCAACCCACAGGATAAATATTATAAAACCGAGGTATATAAACCCTAAGATAAATATTATAAACCCTAAAATAAACATGGTTGACCATGTTTTACCATGGTTGATTTTTATATTGAGACAATATTTGTCACAAGGTGACATTTGACCATGGCTGACCATGACGAATTTTCATATTGAGACAATATTTGTAACAATGTGACATTGAAGCATGGTTGTGTATGGTTGACCATGATTATAAAGCCAAGGGAGTTATATTAAACCCTAGGATTAATGTTATAAACCTTATTAATAACATTATATCCTAGGAATATGAACTTTTAAATTGATAAACCCAAGGGATTAATTCTAAAGCCCTAAGGTATTATAGGTCCAAGGGATTACTATTAAACCTAGGTGATTAATATTATAAATCCAAGTTATATAAACCCTAAGATAAATATTATCAACACAAGAGAATAATAAACCTAATGGATTAATACTAAAACCAAAGGGATTAATACTAAAAACCCAAGGGAATAATATTAAACCCAAGAGATAAATATTATAAACCTAAGGTATATAAACCCTAAGATAAATATTATAAACCCTAAAATAAACATGGTTGACTATGGTTGACCATAGTTGATTTTCATATTAACACAATCTTTGTCACAATGTGACATTAGAATATGGTTGACCATGATTTATTTCCATATTGAGACAACCTTTCTCACAATGTGGTGTTGGACAATGGTTAACCATGGTTTACCATTGTTGATTTTCATATTGGAACAATCTTCGTCACGATGTGACGTAGGACCATGGTTGACCATGGATGACCATGTTGTCCCAATGTGAAGTTGGACCAAGAGACAATCTTTGTCACAATGTGACCACGATTATTGACCATGGTTGACCATGATTGACCATGGCCAACCATGGTTGATTTACATATTGAGACGATCTTTGTCGCAATGCGATGTTGGAACATGGTTGACAGTGGATGACCATGGTTGTCATAATGTGACATTGGGCCAAGAGATAATCTTTGCACAATGTGACCATGGTTAATTTTCATATTGAGACAATCCTTGTCACAATGTGACATTGGACCATGGTTGATTTTCATATCAAGACATTCTTTGACACAATGCGAGATTGGACCATGGTTGACCATGATTGATTTTCAAATTGATAAAATCCTATGATAAACATCATAAACCAAGATATATAAACCCTATGATAAATATTATAAACGTGAAAATAAAAATGGTTGGCCATGGTTGATTTACATATTGAAACAATCATTGGCACAATATGACATTGAACCATGATTGATTTTTGTAATGAGACAATATTTGTCATAATGCGACGTTGGACAATGGTTAACCATGGTTGACAATGATCGACCATGACTAACCATGGTTAACCATGTATGTCCGGCGTTGATTTTCATATTGAGACAATATTTGTCTAAATGCGACGTTGGACCATGGTTGACCATGATTGAACATGGTTAACAATGGTTAACCATGGTTGACCATGGTTTCTTTTCATATACCTTAGGAATTGAACCCTTAGATTGGTAAACCCAAGGGATTGTTATTATAAACCTAAGGGATTAATTCTAAAACCCCTAGGTATTATAAACCCAAGGTATGTAAACCCTAAGATAAATATTATAAACCCAAGGGATTAATACTAGAAACCCAAGGGAATAATATTAAACCCAAGGGATAAATATTATAAACCCAAGGTATATAAACCTTAAATAAATATTATAAACCCTAAAATAAACATGGTTAACCATAGTTCACTTTCATATTGACACAATATTTGTCATAATGTGATGTTAGAATATGGTTGACCATGATGGATTTTCATATTGAGACAACCTTTCTCACAATGCGACGTTGGAAAATGGTTGGCCATGGTTAACCATGTTCGATTTTCATATTGGGACAATCTTCGTCACATTGTGGCGTTGGACCATGGTTGAACATGGATGACCATGTTGTCACAATATGACGTTGGACCAAGAGACAATCTTTGTCACAATGTGACCATGGTTATTGACCATGGTTGACCATGTATGACTATGGTTGACCATGGTTGACCATGGTTGATTTTCATATTGAGACAATATTTGTCACAATGTGGCATTGGAACATGGTCGAGCATAGATGACCATGGTTGTTACATTGTGACGTTGGGCCAAGATATAATCTTTGTCACAATGCGACAAGGGTTAATTACCATGATTGACCATGGTTGATTTTCATATTGAGACAATATTTTTCACAATGCAACGTTGGAACATGGTTGAGCATGAATTCTTTTCATATTAAGAAAATATTTGTCACAATACGACATTGGACCATGGTTTACCATGATTGATTTTAATGTCAAGACAATATTTTTCACAATGTGACATCGTACCATGGTTGAAAATGGTTGATTTTCATATCGAGGCAATCTTTGTCACAATGTGACATTGGACCATAGTTGACCAAGGACCATGATTGATTTTCATATTGAGAAAATCCTATGACAAACCCTAAGATAAAAATTATAAACCAAGGTATATAAACCCTATGATAAATATTATAAACGCTAAAATAAACTTGGTTGACCATGGTTGATTTACATATTGAGACAATCTTTGGCACAATACGACGTTAAACCATGCTTCAGCATGGTTGAGCAACATTGATTTTTGTATTGAGATAATATTTGTGACAATACAACGTTGGAGCATGGTTAACCATGGTTGACCATGGTTGATTTTCACATTGATACAATCTTTCTATAAATGTGACATTGGACCATGGTGGACCATGAATGACCATGGTTGACAATGGTTGACCATGGTTGACTTTCATATACCCTAAGAATATGAACCCTTAGATTGATAAACCCAATGGATTGATATTATAAACCCAATGGATTAATTTTAAAACCGCAAGGTATTATAAACTCATGGGAATAATATTAAACCCAAGCGATTAATATTATAAAATCAAGTTATATAAAGCCTAAGATAAATATTATAAACCCAAGGGAATGATAAATCCAAGGGATTACTAAAACCCAAGGGTTAAATATTATAAACCCAAGGTATACAAACCCTAAGATAAATATTATAAACCCTAAAATAAACATGGTTAACCATGGTTGACCACACTTGATTTTCATTTTGACACAATCTTTGTCACAATGCGACTTTGGACTATGGTTGACCATGATTTATTTTCATATTGAGGCAACCATTCTCACAATGCGATGTTGGACAATGGTTAACCATGGTTGATTTTCATATTGGGAAAATCTTTGTCACAATGCAACGTTGGACCATGGTTAACCATGGATGACCATGTTGTCACAATGTGACGTTGGAAGAAGACACATTATTTGTCGCATTGTGACCATGGTTATTGACCATGGTTGACCATGATTAACCATGTTTGACTAAGGTTGATTTTCATATTGAGACAATATTTTTCACAATGCGATGTTGGAACATGGTTTACCATGGATGACCATGGTTGTAATAATGTGGCGTTGGAATAAAAGACAATATTTATCACAACGTGACCATGGTTATTAACCATGGTTGACCATGGTTGATTTTCATACTGATACAATCTTTGTCATAGTGTGATTTCGAAACATGGTTGACCATGGTTGATTTTCATATTGAGACAATCATTGTCACAATGTGAAAGTGGAACATTGTGGACCATGGTTGACCATGATTGATTTTAATGTCGATAAAATCCTTGTCACAATGTGACATTGGACCATGGTTGACAATGATCGATTTTCATATCGAGACAATCTTTTACACAATGCAATCTTGGACCATGGTTGACCATAGTGGACCATTATTGATTTTCATATTGATAAAATCCTATGATAAACCCTAAGATAAATATTATAAATGCTAAAATAAACATGGTTGACAATGGTTTATTTACATATTGAGACAATCTTTGGCACATATGATGTTGAACCATGGTTGACCATGATTGATTTTCGTATTTAGACAATATTTGTCACGATGCGATGTTGGACCATGGTTAACCATGGTTGACCATGGTTGACAATGATTGACCATGACTAACCATGGTTGACCATCATTGTCTATGGCTGATTTTCATATTGATACAATCTTTGTCTAAATGCGACATTGGACCATGGTTGACCATGATCAACCGTGGTTGACAATGGTTGACCATGGTTGATTTTCATATTGAGACAAGCTTTCTCGTAATTTGACATTGGACCATGATTGACCATGATTATAAACTCAAAGGATTTATATTAAACCCTAGGATTAATATTATAAACCCTATAAATAATTTTATAACCTAGGAATATGAACCCTTAGATTAATAAGCCTAAAGGATTGATCCAAGAGGCTCCAGACACCCTTAGGAGACCAAGAGGGCTAAAGATAGGTCAAAGTTCAAAGTGTTCGGATTGCTCTCGAACTAGGTTCAGTTTGAAGTACTCGTCGCCCTGATTCCAACGGTGTGAACTGATCTCCAATCTGAGCCCGTATGGAGAAGTTAGAGCGAGTCAAATTTTTTGTCAAAGTTGGGCAGTGGGCTAGGTTTAACTGTCCCACAAATCCAACGTCAATCGACAGGGACCCAACTCCCGAAAATGGGCAAATTTGTGGCCTTGTTAATTTGTCCAATGACCCTTATTTTCGTTTAATTTAAAAAAATGAAAATATTGTTTAAATAACAAAAAAAAAATATTAAAAAATGGAGTGGCGGACCATGACCCTCACCGCCCCCGTTGGACCTTATTACATGAAAAAAATAAAAGAAATATATATATATATATATATTATTGGGGGCACCGACATCCCCGCGGTAATCCGTTAACTGCCTTCTTAAAAAATACAACAAGCACAACCAATACATATATTATCACACGCGGGGAGCGTGACCCCCACCACATTCATATACTGCCGAACTCCATTACGATGACTATTGACTGGGGCTAGCGGGGCTCGAACCTGCCCGAACCACGTAGGCCAGCCCCCCACTGAGGCGGCCCCATTCAAAACCAAATCATTCCGTTGTTTAACAACATTACAACAAATGATATTTAAATTAAAACATTCAACCATATTTAAATACGTACCAGACAACATTTAAAACAAAAACTCAAACAGTTAAAACGGAGTTTATACAACGTGCCTTCGGTCCAAAATTATATGCGGTTATGTTATAACATTTATATGCGCCCAACCAACATTCAAATACGGAGAGGCTGGATTTGATCCCCGACCTCTTCTCCAACAATTTCCAAACTTACCAATGTGCCCAACAAATCTATGTTGTAAACTCTGCCCACCTTCAACCTTATAAACTCTCATTCTGCAGATGCTCCCAAACAGAAGGAGGAGCACGAAGTTAGAGGAAGACATTATTTTATTGTAGGTATAGGTGGGCATGCAGTTTGAGGCCAATTCATTTTTTTATGTAGGTGGAACCTTGAGCCATTTAGGGAGGCAGTGGAACCATGATTTGGGCCACATTTTTAGAGGGCCCAGAATTGTCCGGTGTCCAAATTGGACAAATTTTATATGGATTTTACACCATTTGGCGACGAGAAGCTGATGGCGATGTCATTTTTTGCAACAGAGGTCTCTATTTTTTGGCCATTTTCCAGATTGGGATGATAGTGTCGAAATTCAGAGCATGGACAGTCGATTTCATGCCATTCGACATCATGACTTCGATGGTGCATTCAAATCCAGCAGTTGAGCAACACATTCTTCAGCCAGCATCAGAGTTGAGTTATATGCATTATAGATGTCATGTGCCTCTTTTATAATTTTGCTGTGAGATGTAATATGTTGTTTATATCCTTGCTTGATGTATGTTGCGAGATCTATGTTTCTACTTCATGCGAGATGTATTTGCCATGGATTTTTATGATCCCTATGTAATCATGTTTAAGGGATCATCATTGTCACCTTGTGTGAGATTATGTCATGTTGATAGGAGGCCTATTGTGAGTGAGAGTTCCTGTAGTGGAACGTCTCGTGGAGAGACAAGCCACTCATGCTGAGGGCATATACCTTGTGTTGGGAAACATAACGAGGGGGGGGTGACCCAATATTTTCTTATATCCTAAATCTTTTTTACTTTTTCATTCCTTTAAAACCCATACGCTACTTTGTTGAAGCCAACTAGCGTATACACGCGGATATCCTTCATAAAACTCGCGTATACACAGACATCTAATTATGCCATTAGTTTTTCACTTATATCATTCCATCATTCATCCATTAGATGTTCTATAAACAGTAAACATGTGCAGTTAGAACAGAATAAACCATCACACAAAGCATCACACATGAACACCAGGATTTTTAGGTGGAAACCCAAGTCGGGAGAAAACCACCGCTGCAGTTGCTCAGCCTTCAATATTTTATTATAAAGAAAACATATTACAACATATGTGCTGGCGCAGACTTGACCAGCACGCAGGCACCCACCTGCGCTCGTTTACCAGCCTCTCCTGGAAGGGAGCTCCAACCCCCTGACTCGTTTACCAGCCTCTCCCGGAAGGGAGCTACGACCCCCCGATCTCGTTTACCAGCCTCACCTGGAAGGGAGCTACAACCCCCTGATCTCGTTTACCAGCCTCACCTGGAAGGGAGCTACAACCCCCTGACTGAAGGCTACAACCTTCAGCACCACCTTGGACCACGTTTCATCAATTTTCACACTGGATCCAACAACTTCAATAGAACACTACTTGCAGGCCACATTTCATCATATTTCCAGACTGAACCCTTTTCATACTTTTAAGCACAAACATACATCACCAACAGATACTTATCAACACAGATCAGATAGCAGAAACACAGCAGAACAGATTAGATGTTTCATACCCTTTGCTTCAGCAAACCCTAGTTTGCATACGCGCTTTTACTTCACTGATGTCGCGTATATACGCGCTTCCGTCCACACAAACCAGCGTATACCTCAGTGTATATTTTATTGCGCATACGCGCTTTCGCTTCGCTGAAGCCGCGTATATACGCGCTTCCTCCGCGGCGAAGTAGCGTATAGATCTTCAATTATTACAGAGCAGCATACATCATCAGATCAGATATTCAGTTCAGATCTACCCTTTTTCTTCAGACAGATGTTCGCCAAGATGCTCGCCTCATCACAGATCTAAGCCTTCCATAATCAGATCTAGCAAATACAAGAGCAATTCAGATCTAGATCCCCTTCTTCATCATTGGTGCATCATACATTTAGATTTATCATTCAAGTGTAACCCTTTCCATTCAGATATACTTCAGAGAGAAGTATTCATTCAAGCTCAGACATCTTGCACCCACACACCTATTATGCACAATGAATTTGTTCTCCTTATATAGGTTTATCCTTTTTCAATACCATGAGCCCCTTTTTCAATACCATGGGCCAAAACAATACCATGAGCCCAAAACTACCTGGACGGGGTCAATTAGGCGGATCATTACCCAATACCATGGGTCAATACCATGGTGGTTACCCTTGGTTTTGCACTTTTTGAGCGCTTAAGCCCATACGCGACTTGGCACGTTCTTTTCCGCGTGCATACGCGACTTCCCCTAGGCCAATCCGCGTATACAAAGAGACATACTCTTTTCATCATATTTGGAGCACATTCTGAATTCCTTTCTTCATTGCCTTTTGTACTCACTGTAGATACATCAGATTTCCTTCATCAAGAACATATTCTATCAAGCACAACTTCATCAAGTAAGTTGTCATCATCTTTATCAGATGGGTTTCCTTTCAAGGACAACACTAAACATTATATCACATCAGATTTACATCATTTACTAAGTCCATCAAGTCAAGCATAACTTCATCAGGTGGATTGCCATCAAGGACAACACATGTCAATAGTCGCATGTCTTGATCTTCATTCAGTGGGTTGCCATCAAGGACAACATCCTGCATCATATTTCCAACATCTTGTATGACAGAAAACATATTCCATGTACATCATCACCATTTCCAGCACTATATGAAGCGGCCTACCCCATTTTGACACCAGTCTCAGAGACATATCCCACACTAGGTGAACTCCGTTATCAACATATTGTGTTCTTATGTTGTTGATTGTTGTCTTGTTTCCTCTTGCTTAAATCATGCATATGTGTTCTTTTAATGCTCTTTTCAGTGCAATTCTAACCACATCACAGAAGTAAAAGATCATGGGTAAATCGGGTAGCTGACGGACTCATATCAAGTGGTATCATAACGGTCTTCTTGCTGATGTGAATTGCAAGCATGAACCATTGAATGTGAAGTAATGGAGGATGTCAAAGACATGTACGAGGCCATGCTGAGGACATATGAAAGGATGGACATGTTGTATGAAGATTATAAGGAATAAGCAACAGATAACGTTGAGTTGAAAACACTTCTACAAGAGGAGAAGGAGGAAAAGAAGTGATTGCAACTTCAATTGCAAGCCACGATAGATGCATTGGAAGAATTGAAGCACAAAGACTAGAGCCTTCAAGCAAAGGATGTTAAATTAAGGAGGCTTCTCCAAGAAGAGGAAGTAGATAAGAAAAGATTTCAACTTCAGCTACGAGCCGCGGAAGAGGCCTTGAAGGAGTTGAAGTGCAACAAAGGCTTGAAGCAGCCATCATCACCTTCTTCTGAATCAACATCTGAGGTAAACAGTGTTGATGTTTCTTCAGTTTCATCTTCACATGCTATCATTTCTGTGGGAAATGTAGAGATACCCATTACAGGAACTGGCATGCAACTCCTCACCAAGATGGGATATAAGGGAGGACTTGGCATTAATGGCCAAGGCATGATTCAGCCATTAGAGGTCATGCAAAGACCTCGATTAGCAGGTTTGGGATACATTGAAGGACAGTGCTCGAAGGTGTTAGAAGATGCAAATGCATGGTTGAAACCATTGGAGAAAGAGAATGATGGGAACACGTCACCATCATCCTATGACAACACACATTGCAGTGAAAGAGCTAAGGTGAGCTCTCATCACCATGATCGCACCAAAGACCACCAGGAAACATATAACAAGTCTTGATATTCTCGAGTTCATTTTTATTATAAGCATGTTCATAATCATGGATAGAAGTCATGGCATAGAAATCACTTGTCATTTTTTTGGTTTACATAACCATGTCATTGTTGAGTGCTGGAAGGGAATGGCAGCATGAAAGAGTATGAGGCCTGAAGGGCCTTCTCCATAGAAAGGAAATAAATTAGTTAAGAAGGTATGGAGGAAGAAGACTCATTGCAGTTATTGCGATAGAAGTGGCCATCAAAGAGCCACGTGTTGGATACTCCATCCAGAGCAGTGTCCGAAGCACAAAGCGGCTGTGCATAAACCAGTCGGTGAAAATGTTCAACAAGCAAACCCACCACATTCATCATGGTTCACTTTGTTGAGTAAGAAATGTTTTTTCTAGATGTATTAGCCACAATTTTAAATCATCTGTTGCAATTTAAAATGTAAAATTGATTATGTGTTTTCCATCAATTATGAAGCAACAATGATATTTTGGCCTTGTACTGATAGCTGGGGCATTGATTCCATTTTAATGTAAACTTGACCACCGAGTATGTGATAGAAACTCGTGGAAAGTGTATGAGATGCTTGGGTCATATTCGGTCATGTAATTAAGCATGTAATTTGAAAAATATTGTACTACAGGTTTACAGAGGATGCAGGTGTTGGCTCATCACTTATGTCTCCGAAGGACAAAGGTGAAGGAGAATGAAAGGTGAACTTTCAGGACATTTATGGTGTAGACAGGGTAAAAAGTAGCTGCAGATTATGTTTATGATTTTGGTGGACCAAAATATCCTCAATGGGGAGGATTGATCCATGAGGCTCCAGACACCCTCAAGATACCAAGAGGGTTGATGATAGGTCATAATTCAAAGTGTTCGGATTGCTCTCAAACTAGGCTCGGGTTGAAGTAATTTTCGCCCTGATTCCAACGGTGCGAATGGATCTCCAATCCGAGGTCGTATGGAGAAGTTATAGCAAGTCAAATTTTTGGTCAAACTTGGGCAATGGGCCAGGTTTAACTATCCCACAAATTCACCGTCAACCTTCAGGGAGCCCAGCTCCTAAAAATGGGAGAAATTGTGGCCTCATTAATATTCCCAATGACCCTTATTTTCGTTAAATTAAAAAAAAATGAAAATATAGTTTAAATAACAAAAAAGTATATTAAAAAAAGGAGTGGCGAGCCATGACCCCCACCACCCCCGTCAGACCTTACTACATACAATATATATATATATATATATATATATATATATATATATATATATATATATATAAGTCATTGGGGAGCGTTGACACCCCCGCCGAAATCCACAAACCAGCGCTCTTAAAATACAACCACGACAACCATTATATATGTGAGGGTTGGGTCAAGGCCATGTGGAGTGGACCCTACCCACCACATTCATATACCGCTGAACTCCATTGCGGTGACTATTGACTGGGGTCAGCGAGGCTCGAACCCGCCCGACCCACGTGGGTTGGTCCCCCACTAGGGCAGCCCCATTCCTAATCAAATCATTTCGTTGTATAACAACATTACAACAAACTATATTTAAATTAAAACATTCAACCATCTTTAAATACATACCAAACAACATTTAAAACAAAAAAAAAAATGGTTAAAACATAGTTAATACGATGCGTCTCCGACCCAAAATTATATGCGGTTATGTTATAACATTTATATGCGCCCAACCAATGTTCAAATATGGAGAGGCGGGATTTGATCCCCCGACCTCTCCTCCAACAATCTCCAAACTTACCAATGCACCCAACAACTCTATGTTGTAAACTCCGCCCACCTTCAACCTTATAAACTCACATTCCGTAGATGTACCTAGATAGAAGGAGGAGTTCAAAGTTCAAGGAAGACATTATTTTATTGCAGGTACATGCGTTCACGCAGTTCGAGGCCGATTCATTTTTTTATGTAGGTGGAACCCTGAGCCATTCAGGGAGGCAATGGAACCATGATCTGAGCCACAATTTCAGAGGGCCCATAATTGTCCGGTGTCCAAATTGGACAAATTTTATATGGAATTTACACCTCTTGGCGACAGAAAGCTGATGGCAATGTCAGTTTCTGCAACAGAGGTCTCGATTTTTGGGCCATTTTCCAAATTGGGATGACAGTGTCAGAATTCAGAGTGTGGACAGTCGATTTCATGCCATTCGACGCTATGAATTCAATGGTGCATTCAGATCCAGCAGTTGAGTAGCCCATTCTTCAGACAGAATCACAGCTAAGGTATATGTAGTATTGATGTCATGTGCCTCTTTTATCATTTTTTGTGAGATGTAATATGTTGTTTAGATCCTTGATTGATATATGTTGCAGGATCTGTGTTTTTACTTCATGTGAGATGTATTCGCCATGGATTGTTATGATCCCTATGTAACCTTGTTGAAGGGATCCTCATCGTCACCTTGTGTGAGATTAGGTCATGTTGATAGGAGGCCTGTTGTGAGTGAGAGTTCCTGTAGCGGAACGTCTTGTGGAGAGACAAGCCACTCATGTTGAGGGCATATATCCTTGTATGATAGAAAACATATTCCATGTATATCATCACCATTTCTAGCACTATATGAAGTGACCTACCCCATTTTGACACTGGGCCTGGAGACGTAGCCCATACCAAGTGAACTCCGTTATCAACATCTCATGTTCTTATGTTGTTGATTGTTGTCTTGTTTCCTCTTTCTTAAAGCATGCATATGTGTTCTTTTAATGCTCTTTTTAGTGCAGTTATAACCACATCACAAAAGTAAAATATCATGCGTAAATTCAAGACGATGGACTCGGGGACACCCGATTGATATTATAAACCCAAATAAAAAATAACCCAAAGGGATTAACACTAAAAACCCAAGGTATTATAAAACCAAACTAATAATATTAAACCCAAGGGATTAATATTATAAACCCAAGGTATATAAATCCTAAGATAAGTACAAGGTTGGTTTAGCGTTACCCTACACCAATTTAGTATCTAGCTTAGTGGTGGCCTTACAATTAAATGAACATTATTATTATTATTATTATTATTATAAACTTTATTATCTTAAAGAAATATAAAAGCTAGTATATATAACGAATTCATAACAATTATATAAAAAGGTATAGTTTTTAACTAAAATAAAAGATAACTGTTTTAAAATTATATATATATATATATATAGAGAGAGAGAGAGAGAGAGAGAGAGAGAGAGAGAGTTACTAACTCTCAATTAAAAATAATAAATATATAAAAAAGGTAAAAGAGAAAATAGTAAAAGGTCAAGATCAAAGTGAAAATAGTAAAAAATATGATAAAAATGAGTTTCAATGTCAACTAAGTTTAATATTTTATTTAGTATATTTGTGGGTATAAAAAAGTTATAAATTTTTTTTTTACTTATGATCAAAGTTTTTCTCACTTATAATTGGTTGAGGTTGATTATATTTCTCCATAAAACATTAAAAGTTAAAATTTATATTGGAACTAGTATATAAATTTATATTGGAAATATAGTATATGTATATGTTTTTGTAAACTTTAACAATCAAATTGTTCTCATTATTTAGATTAAAGGATATTTGTGGTTTTTCATTAAAACTAAGTTTACTTTAATTAATTAATAATCAGTTTCTCTTAAATTTAATAAAAATAGTTTACAACTTAAAATCTAAACAAATGAATCAATATGCTTTTCATTCAATAGTAATAATTATTAATTTACATTTATTGATACTAATGAGTAATATATTTTATTAATATAAATTAATAATTAAATTGTGATAAATTTTATCATTTTGAATATATATATATATATATATATATATAATTCCTTCTTTTATTATAAAACAAGTAATGAAAAATAGGTTAAAACTTGTAGAAACTTGTAAGCTTTGATAGAGTCGACCAGTACATTATCGAAATTTGTGATCACAAACTCCTTCTTAATTTAAGTTTTGATACTCTCATTAAACTTTTAAAACTGAAGTCAATACAACGTTAACCTCCATTCATCCATCCAAATGAAGTCACATTGAGTACTTCAACTTGCAAAATTATGATGAATGTATGTTGCAACTTATAAGAGCAAACCTCGAAACAATTGTTATGATAACTATTTAATCTAGTATACAAATGTAGTGGCATTGAGGACTACAACTTGCAAAATTCTCTAGAATGGAAACTTATTAGAACACCTAATATGCATAAACTTATAGGAATACTCAATATTGGTGCAGGTAGATGGCTTAAAATGCCAGCCAATGACTTAATGATAAGCCATTACAACTTGCAAACACATAAAAACAATACACTATTTTTACTCTAGGCATTTATCAAAAACATTTCTCTTGTATGCATTAAAAATGGACTCACTTGGAAAGAGTCATTCAAGTACATCTCCATGAAGCAAACAAATTGCGTAGAATGTTCAAATACATATCCATTAGGAAGCATTCCTCGAATGTTCAAATACATCTACATTAGGAAAGTTTCCCAGAATGTAAAATGTATGTACAATTAAATTCAATTCCATATTTTACCCCTGACTAATTGTAAAATTCCATATTTTAATTATGTATGTTGGAAACAAGATCAATACTAAGATTTGGGGGGGGGGGGGGGGGGTTGAATCAATAGTGAGGCACTTTTAAACTTTTCCTGCAATTACTTAATATTTTATACCATGCACAAACTGAAACACAAAAATATAGATCAGAGCATCAACAATAAACATGAAAGCACAAAGTCAATCAACACATGGACACAAGTGTTTATGGTGGAAAACCCATCCCAGGCAAAAAACCACCATGTTGTTGTTGCACTACTCAATTCTTTTTATTATTTTGCTAAAAAAATTGTTACATGGATTAACTACACCGATAGTTGGAATAATTGGATTCTCTACAAAGAACAACATGAGGTTTCGGTGGAGTGACGAACTGAGATTTATCTGAACAAAATTGAAGCTCTAATGCAGAGATTCTGCATAACTCAGAATACTCGCACATAATAGGGTGTGTATTTCCTTATCATGAAAATGCTCATCAAAATATTCATTAAACCCACATTCAACTCAACTCAAAATATATATAAAGGAGAGAGAATCGAACATAAACAAGATACTGGCATATAATAACAATAATAAAATTACAGACTCAAACCATTTTGGCCGAATATTACATTTGTTGGCCTCTCGGCTCTCGGCCCTTTACATAAACTCTCACACCATTTCTCTCTATCTCTCTCTATATTCCCCCTATCTTTCATCCTCACACAAACCTCATATTTATACATAATTGTTGATTAATTTCAATCCATGATTTCCTCCACCAATAACTCAACCAAATTCTAAAATAGTTTTATCCCTTTTTTTACTCAACTAAGTTCCATTTAAGGAATTTCTAATCCCTCAAATATCTATCCAACCCATCTCCACTTATATTCTCAATTAATTAAGAGAATATTTACAATAAATCTCACACTCAAATTTTCTCTCTTAATTTAAATAACAATGTGCATAAACTATAAAATAATTAAAAAAAACATCACCCCCTAAATCACACAAATAAATAATGAATTTTTTTCCCGATGCTCCTGCATCAGACTCCCCATGTAGAGAAGTTTACATAGACTCATGTCTATGAGGTCTGTCACTTTTCTGTAATAATGTAACAGCCACAAGTCTCCATGACTTGCTCCCTCCAGGATTCCAAACCCTTTTTTGCCGCTAGTCTTTTAAAGTATCAACTCCATTTTGCAAATTTGCACAGAATTTCCAAAATAGTACTTTCAGAATACTATTGAATGTAACTCTCGCTTTTCCATACCACATCATCTTTATTTCGGGAATTACAAACTTGTATAGAATCACTGATACCCATTCTTCTGGTCTTCAAACTCCAAAAGACTCTCGAACTGGTTGTACATCAGCATCACTCATTCTATCAACCGGATTTCATCAAACTCTCCAACAATCACTTCCGCCAATTCCTCGGAGTAATTCCTCTTTGTCTGATGCTTCCATCTCCAACTACGCTGAACACTCAACTTTATGAAATGAAGAATAATCAAGAACTTCTTCTTGATCACAACTATAGTCATTGATTGCTCCTATAGTAAAAAAATTCGCATCTAGTGTTGTACATTCATTCATCAACAAACTATTAGTTTACAAAAGATAAGACCTTCCGGCCTCTTTTGATGCTTCAAGCACCAATCTCCTGTCATAGAATTTATGGATTTCAGTAGATCTTGTTTTGAATTGCTAGATGCTTTCATCTTTATCTTGCTGATTCAATACTTTTGTCTCCCTTATGTCTCTAAGGACATAACTTTCTAGCTGCGCCTGATCTTTCAACTCATATCCAAATAATTGTTGCTCAATTTCTCTGATTTCAACATTATATTTATTAATGTTGCCTCTTGTTTCTACACCCACATCATTATTTGAAGAGTTAAAACAAATTTCACTTAACTCTATAAACATTAGAAACATCTCATCCTTATCATGCATGGCAACTACAATCTTTTTTGTACCAGGTTCAGCAAGCTTCACTTCTCCCTCGGGTTTCTTGAGACATCTTTCCAAGAAATCTATTTCCATGTGAAATTTTTCCAGCATTTCATCACAACCCTCATTCTTAGTTTCGTTCTTCTTCTGGCAATCCTCCTGATTTATCCTGTTTTCTGTATCATCACATTGCAAAATTTTGTCATCAATTTCATTAAACAAATTCATTTGTTTACCTCCTTAGAATATCACTTCGGCATTTTCATTATGCTTCTACTCCATAACAGCTTCAACTGGTTTTCTTAAACCAAATAGGAATTCATCTATGAATTCTTTCTGCTGCAAAAAATCAGTACCTTCCTCCTCTAAAAGGCATTCTTCATCATACTTCACCTCAAGAGCTTTATTCATCTTTGTGACAGTTTCACCAGATTGTCTGTCATCTTCTGCACATCTTGAAAACATACACAAACTATGAGTTTTAAAAATACAAGGCTTCATAGCCTCATTTGCTTCTCTTGTCAACATATCTTCCAATTCTTTTGAACTATTCCAATAATCCATGAGATATTTCTCATTGATCTCTTCACCCAGAATTTCACCCTGTTCTAAGCCACAAATGGAAACTTCAATTTTCAACTCAGCCTCTTTGAGTTCTTCACTTCTCAATTGCACACTCTTCATCTGCTCAAGCTTCCTCAGCTCTTTTTTCAACTGTATGCTTACCTGTTGTTCCCTCTTTGCATATATTCTCTGCCATTTCACTTTCTTCCCAATGGTCCAACCATGTCTCTGGAATTTCTTATTTCTATGCAAAAATTCCATCAATAACTCAAGGTGAACTATTATCTCAGCTTTCTCCCTCTCATACTCTTCATCAGTCAACTGCTTACGTATGCCATTTACCTTGGCATATTCCTTCTTCTTTCTTCTGTTGTGGTCTTTCTCAGAACCTCTGAAATGAATATCACCAGTCATCTTCTCCTCCTTTGTGAACTTCATCTGTTCACGTGTGGATTTCATTCAATCCACTATTTAGCAAGCCGTCCTACTTGCCATCCAACAATACAAGCTCTCTTCCTATGCTTGACCTCTTGCAGTTCTCTGTCGTGGAATCATTTCTGGAAACTCTCTCACTCCTCTTTGCTACAACAACAACTGCAGTAATGCTTACATTACAATGACCAAACTCTTTGGGCGTTGGGCTTCGCTGATCATGCACCTAATTACATTCAAACCTTTGACTTAATTTAAGACTCTTTGACTCCAGACTTTACATCAACTCTTCATATTGGATGAAAAATACACCCTCTTTTACAATAACTCAATGGTTTAACTTGACTCCAGCTATCCAAATTTTCATTTTACCTTAACATTTGATTTGACTACAAAGCTTGACCCAATAATTACAATAGTGACTCTAATTCAAGTTATACAATATACCAATGAACATCCACTCTTAATACATTCTCATGATGTAAAATATTCACTCTCTCTCATACTCCATTATTATGAAAATATCATAAGTCACTAATTATATCATATCCCATTATCACTTTCTTTTAAGCCTTTAAATTGAAATGCAATCCATTTTTCCCAAGATTTATTTTATGGTGAAAATAAATAAGCCATTTAATTTTCAACATTTAAAATACCTCTTCAACACGCTCATCATTGTAGCGCAGATAGTTTTCCTGCATTTCCATGCAACTCCTTCTTTGTAGTGACAGTTCTCATGCAACACCGTCTCTCTTCAGTGCCCAAAAACAATTCCCTCATAGTAAATTTCCAAAATTTTCTTTTAACATGGTGGCATCAACATATTTCTCTAGCAGCAACAAACACAAACTGTACTATCTTCTGAACAGAATAATGTGAACACTTTCACATGCACCACAAGCAATGATCAATCGTGATCTTTAACTCATGGGAATCATATATTCTCCTTACAGGCTTGCTCCCCCCTGGAGATCTCAGTTATCACGACCTCAAAACAATATGCCACAACCACGCTCGAATCATATTTGCACATCAATTTCCGAGATGGATTTCAATTCCACTCTTTCATAAAATTTATAAAAGAATTAACTTCTTGAGTATGACAAGGGAAATTAAATCATCAAATTTTTAAGAACACCTTAAACAATGAATATTGATTCATTCAATGAGCACTTAGCTTGGGTTCTCCTTGCATTCTCCACACGACCGACACAACCTTCAGCAATCACCACTGATCTTCACACATTTCCAATATGATTTCTCATACCAGCAATGCTCAAAAACATTATGCAAACAATGTATCTTCTTCTAGCGCACAAAACACTAGATTTGACAAATCCACGAAAATCCTACCATAATTTTTCCATATTTGTACTTCGAATTGAAAAATTTCTGAGGATCCCTTGCAACTTAGACACTATTTAACGCAAAACACCATATTTAAAGAATCCACTCACCCTAGCGAATTCTCTAGGGGTATAAAACTCTAAAAACAAAATCTTTCACAAGCAAAGCAATGCAATACACATTCCCTCAAAATCTAGGCTGCAAACGACCAAACCTGTATAAATGTCACATGATAAAGACTACAACGACAACTCTTGGGCGGTGTTATTCAAACTCACAGCCTCCATTCACATCCACCGGCATATAGCTTGCACCCACGCGAAAACCATTGGCTGTTTTTCAAAAACAGATTCTCCACTCCTCTGCACCATCATTTATGGCTTTCTTGCCTTCATACAACCTTTCCATTTGTGTGATACATGTTCAATCAGCATCCCTTTTTTGGAGTCTACAATCAACCCTTTATGCGCGATTAAAATAGTGTTAAATTCCACGATTTGAAAACCCAATTGGTGCCTTTACCTGTAGCGTCTTCCTTCGTGCTTCGTCTTCTCTTCACATATTTCAATGGCAACACTACCATGAATCTCCCGGTCTCCGTGTTGGCTCCATTGATCTCTCGGCCTCTCAAAGTGACCTTGGCTCACGCTGAAAGGTGGTACCGTGGAAACACTAGATCCATACCCTGAATACTCCGCTAGAAACGCATTTCGACCAACGACACATAAAGACTGTTCAAGGGTTGTTTCACGACTACCTTGATTCATACCGGAGGGAATCATATAAGGATTTGATCCATATACATATGACCCAATGCCAGGTGTATTACCACTACCAAAAAATGATGTACACAATTATGGGGTCCTTCTCACGTAATGACATTGAGTGGCAAGTGGGTTTATCGAAACACCAGTCACATATAATGATGCTCTAACAGGATTTTCATAGCTTTGATGATATCTTCCATCATAATTAACTTCAGCCACATTGGACAATGGAACTTCAAAACGGCCAGCAAGGACACTAGCGCATCTTCTCTGCCAATATGTCGATCTCGTCCTCAACAGAGCACATAGACATTACGGACCTTCAGTAACTTTAACAGAAATGAACGTGACTCATATTCACAGATTTAAGAGGTAGATTGAATTCTGGAGAATCAGAAGCCAAACCACTTTCTCCTTGTTTTGCCAATGTCTCTACGCATTAAACACTACCAATGAAAAATGCATCATTATACTAAATCCTACATCAACCATGATAGTGATTTCTTCACGCTGCAATTAATCCGCACTCTCACTCAAAAATATCAGCTTCGTTGGTGCTACAATGCAACTCCAATATTCGACACATCAATCTGCATATCCACACTTATACACCACTCGAGTGAACGCCCAATCGATTCACAAATAAACGCCCAATCTAGGTTTGTTGCATCAACATAACAACTTCTCCATTAGACCACTGCGCATATTTCATGTTGGAGAATCATGTATTTCACCAACCCACAACCTTTGCTGATTCTGCCAACAATACATGCAAATTCTCGCGGATTTTCACCGCTCCACCACTCAACATTCATCTTTCACTATATGCAGAATATTTTTCTAAGCTCTGATACCAAAATGATGAGAGATTCTGCATAACTCAGAATACTCGCTCTCGGCCCTTTACATAAACTCTCACACCGTTTCTCTCTATCTCTCTTTATATTCCTCTTGTCTTTCATCCTCGCACAAACCTCATATTTATACATAATTGTGGATTAATTTCAATCCATGATTTCCTCCACCAATAACTCAACCAAATTCTAAAATATTTTTATCCCTTTTTTTACTAAACTAAATTCCATTTAAGGAATTCCTAATCCCTCAAATATCTATCCAACCCATCTCCACTCATATTGTCAATTAATTAAGAGAATATTTACAATAAATCTCACACTCAGATATTCTCTCTTAATTTAAATAAAAATGTGCATAAATTATAAAATAATTAAAAAAAAACATCACCCCCTAAATCACACAAATAAATAATGAAAATTTTGCCCAATGCTCCTGCATCAATCTCTTTCTGTTACAACCAGTTTTCCTAACATCTAACTTAACCTACCAGAGTCTTCACTGTTGTGAAGTTTTAATAACAGTGTTAATGTTTTTTTAATCATTCTGCAAATTATTTATGTTATGTCAATAAAATTTATGGTTTTTCAGGAATTACAATAATAGCCCATTGGCAGTTCTCCAGATTCAACAACAAACTTCCATATAACTGATACAGGTGTTGCAGCAGCTCTGAGCCCATGGTCTCCATTTGTAGTATCAACAGTTCCCTGTGATAAGGATTGAGCTGACAACACCCGCATGTGGCTTGTGACAGCAAATTGAGGGAATTTAGGAATTTTATAGAGCTTGGTGCATAACAGATCCAGGGTTAAGATGGATATGTGTTAGAATATAGACACACTCAAATATCAATATTTTTGGGAGGTATATTAATGAAGAAAACAACAGGAGGATCTTACAAATCCCATAATTTGATGGTAGCAATAGGAAGAAATGTTTACCTATCTTGACCTTGCATGGAAGTTAGACGATGAATTAGAATTTGTTCTCTTTTTTCCCATTTAAAAAGATATATTCATCACAAAATATTGTTATAGACTTGTGTGTATCATTTATTTATTTCCTTTTGAAATCTGAAATAATGAAACGAGCCTACATATGATCACAATCTCAATAGATGACCTCAAAACCAGATTAGACATAGTAGATTCTGCTAATTTAGGCCAAAGAAATTTTATTTCCTACAGATATCAACAGATGCATCATTAGCCAAGGGTTCCCATGTGAGCTCTTGTTGTAGTAAGATTCATACAACAACAAAAGGAACATACTTTATTCCTAGCATAAATAAATTTACATGTATTAAGACTTTGTTCAAAAAAATCCATAATGGTTATTAAGAAACATTTTGTGAGTTGAAACACGTAAGGAATCTAACATGAATACACGTGGTAGCTACAAATAAAAAGAAATGAACATCATTGTTAGTATGGATCTTTCGTCAGAAAAAGACCACTTTAGCTACGCATAACAAATAGCCCTAACATCAATTATAGCTGCCAATATCTTTAAATCTACAATTAGTTGATCCAAATAAAGCTGCACAAATCCAGATCTATGCATAAAAGACATTAAGCAGTGAAAATAAAATGTTGCTCCATGCATCCAATAGATAAGACAAGAACAATATATTTGAAAGAATTTTTGTATTAAAGGGGCACCTTAGAGGAAAACAAGAAAGGTGTTTCCAATTCTCCTCAATGGGATGGGTTCTTGAAAGTCCTCAGCATTTCAGATCTAAAACTTCTCTCTCTTGTTGGTGTAGAAAACCCAGATAAACATAGAACTCAAAGGGAGCTCACAAAGCAAATGATGAAAAATGTGACAATGATAATGGCTCAAACTCAGACCAAGAGTATAGATCCAGAGTGATCTAATGCAATGAAAGGTGACAAATGAATGGGAAAACCATTCTATTTATAACAAAATATTAGGGCGGTCTAGAACTTGGTGCATGAATAAAATATTATTAACCAACTTCTAGAACCACCTTTTGGGAATATTTTATTATATTTGTTGGAGGGAAAAGGATTTTGTCTTGGGTAAAATCCTTTATTTGTAAATAATAAATAAAAAAATGATTTATTTATTATTTTTAAGGAAATGGTGGAAATATAATTAAAGACATAAAGATTTATTTAATTATTTATAAATGATTTGGTCAAATTTAACTAGGAATATTATTTAAATAAGGATTAAATAACTTATTCCTAGGAAATAATCAAATAAATAAGGATTTATTTAATTGATCTCCTTGTTTTGGGTTAAATATGACTAGGAATAATGATTAAATTGTTGTTTAACTGGTTATTCTTTGAGGAAATATAAACAAATATAGATTCGTTTATTATTTCCTTTTGGGGTTTCCTATTTAAACCATAAACAACTTAATAAAGGTGTTTAACTAAGTTATTTCACATAGTGAAAGCAATTTTACTTAGGGTAAAATTGGTCTTACATGGTGTACTTGGGTCCATCTAATGATAATAGGTTAGATGACCAAAAAATGGTGTAACAATCATGGATCCCTCACCTATTCACTTACATTTATGTATTTCTCTTGAAATAGGCCTTGCGAAGTATAATGTTGGTTGATCCCCTGCATTTGAAATCCTATACTTCGCATGGTCTACATGACAGGATCACCTTGGAGTTGACATTGTTGTATCCTATGCCCATCCATAACTTTCTGAGGTTGACTAGGGTTGGGACCTCCTTGAAAAATTGCCTATTGATTGGTGGGATACATACCTGGGAACCCTGGTGTCTAGTTGTCAATTTTCATCCTTTGATAAACTAAAGGCTACGGTAAATTGTGATTATTCGCGTGGATGTTCACTTTTGTAGCCCTGTCGAAAATTGTTACCTATCTTTCCTGATTTTTTTCAAATTCGATTGCTTGAGAAACACCTTTCACTTCCTGGGAAGTGAATTCCTATGAAGATATTTGAGGCATTACCTCCATAAGAAATTCATTTTTGTTGTAAGTAACTAGATTTTCCATTAGTAGAATGAGCCTAATTTTAAAATCCAAATTGTTGAGAAACATCTAGTAGTACCTGGGTAGATTGCTTGCTAAAAATGTTTGGCCTCCTTAATTTTGATCGGAAGCCTTGTTTTTGCCCACATTGTGCCGACAGATTATGCTCTCCTTGAGACATCATGTCTTGATAGTCTGTTGTGGTTGTTATCACCCAAAAAAATTTCAAAATTTTACTTGAAATGTGTCAATTTGATCTTTAGGTTAGTTAGGTTGAACAACATCATGAAATGATAAATTTTATGATAAACATAGGTTTTAATTTTTGTTTTAAGTTGTTATAGATGATATCAAGTCATATAAAAGGAGTAGATCTTGAGTAGATAATTTAAAGTGATTTAAATTCTTAAATCTGGCCATCTGTCAGAAATTATCTGATTGTGCAGCGATTTTAGAACAAAATCAACAGATTTTGCTTCGGAAACACCTAGTAGTTCCGTAGAAAAATTCACACTTTTCAATTTTAATGTACTATGAAAGTTGTCTCATTATTTAATGGTTTTCTACATAATTATGAGTGGTTAACCTCTGAAGGTTTCGAGGTCGTGCTGTCAGAGTAAGGTTATCATTCGAGAATTAGGCACGTTTTAGCATCAGCCACCATTTGAAATCCATTTCATTTTCCTTTTCAAAGATATCCCTCAGCTCTCATACTTTGTTTCTCACTTTTGAAAACTGCTACCAAAACACCTTACTGTCATTCACATCTCTCGTAGAAATCCCTTGTTATGGCAGTCGTCTTTTATCATAGCAGCTCGTTGTCATCAAAGGATTTTGCTGAATAGGTGTAAAAAATATAAGCAAGACCACTGCTGCTGAACAAGAAAGAGATGGCTACACCAAAGAAAGTCAATAAAGGAGGTCTTCCATTCAGGTACGAGTCTACAAGTCCAAATTTAATCATGGAAGACCCATATTTTGTTGAGCTTTTTACAAGAGCAAGCTGCATTCAGTTTTGTCAAAAGTTGCAAGGTCATCATAAATAGGTCTCACAAGATTTCGTGATCAATTTCAAAGGTACATATACAAAGGTTGGTTGTCTTCATGTTCCAATTACACTTGACAGCATTTCTAAAGCAACAGGGATCCCGAGGACCGAAGAAGAATGGTTTAAAGCTACCAAGTTTAACTTGAAAAGTTGTGATGATTATCTAAAACCTGAACATGTAGGGATAAAAATGACTGAAGGGATTCCTAGAACTTGTCTTAGAGATAATTATTCTAAATTATTGACAGTCGTATAGAAGTACTTTACATACAAAGGAAGATTTCAAACAATCTACATGTATCACTTTAAACTGTTGCTTCATTTTATAGTGAAGAAGTTGATAGATTTTCGCTTTTTACCTTTTTAGAAGTCTTGGAAAAATGGCAGACAAAGTGAAAGGAAGACCTGAAAGAAGTGAAACTTCCATTTTTCATCATGAGTTGATGAAATTACTAGTTTTGGAGGAATTAAGTAAATTGAACAGAGACTGGGCACCCTTCTTGTTCATGAATGGGTATGAAATGGATGTTTTGTCTCCAAGGAAGACTCCTAAACTCAAAATTTCTTCTTCTAGGCAAGAGCTGAGTGCCACTGCAAAGTTAGAAAGGAATCAACAAGAAGGTTTAAAATCTACAACTAAAGATATGGATGAAGAAATTGAATTCATTCAAGGGAAAACATCACCTCCAACAACTAGCAAGCAAGCTAACAAACTTTTCATAGATAACAAGACCAAACCTGCAACAAAAAGGTCTAAAAGAAACACTAAGGAAATTGTTGGAGGTAAAGGAAGACTTGAAGACATTATACAAGCTATAGACATTGTAGAAAATTCTATAGTAAAAGCAGTTGAGATAGAGGGATCCAGGGTCAGAAGAAAGGCATTTATAGCAAAGAAATTAGATTTTTCTCCAGAAGATTCAGGTTTATTTTAAAACCTAGAAAGCCTTTTACTAGATCCCAGATTTCTGCAACTATCATTTTTAGAGATAAACAGCAGGAGGAAGATAAAGGAAAAAGGGAAACAGTACAACAAGTTGTAATCATATCTCCTATTGAGACAGAGGTTACCAAAGAAAAGAAGGATCAATCTAAAAGAAAGTTTCAAAAGAAATCTGAAGCAGACTCTCTAAAGAGACAGAGCAAAGGCAAGGAAGAAATAGTCAAATAGAGAAAGGGAAAGGAGAAATTCATAGAGCAAACTGAAAAGGAGATTCTTGAAGGACAGTTAAAAGCAGTAAGGGAAGAATTAACTGAAATAAAGAGAGATATGGAAATATACAAGAAATATAGACAAATGATAGATGAGGTTGAAAAGAAAGTGAATGACCAGGTCACTCATTTTGAAAAGTCTATTGGAAAAGCCAAACAATTGTTAAAGAAATAATAGCCTTTACACATCATGATGACACACACAAAGAAGAGAAATTTTATGGTTACAAGCAGAGAGGATAATTCTTCAAACACAAGTCGATGAGTTGAAAGAAAATATGGAAATGATGAAGATAGAATCAGTCAAGAAAGATTTGGAAAGAGCAACTATGGAGAAAACGGTGAAAAATACTCATGAAGAAACTGTTGGTAAATAAGAAGGTGACAATGGATTATAGTTTTTTTTTGTCTTATACTAACAATATTTTACACACAGGTATATTCATGGATCCTTTCAGCTTCAAAAACTAAGTTTTCTCAAGCCTCTAAAAAGTTGGGAAATTCCGCAGTGTATGCCAGGCTTAAAGCACATTTTCTGCTGTGGAATTTCTAAAGAATATTTTTTGGTTTTAAGGTACCTAAAATGATAGGGATGAAGAGTTTTGAAGGCTGTGTTTAATTTTTTTTTACCACTTAACATCCTCCAATGGTTAATAACATCATAATATTACTACACATCACCTTTTTGTTTGTGCTACGAAAATAGCTATGAAAGTAGCTCAAACTCTGTTTTGACATCAAGGCTAATTTGGGTGGTTAATTTTGGAAGGACAAACATATATTTCAAAGCTATTCACCATGAGAGTGCCAAAGAGTATCAGGGAATTGACAAAGAGTATCATGGAAATCTCAAAGAGTATCAGATTAGTGATTTTCTATGTGGGAATATTCTGTTAAGGATACAGTTTGAAGATATCAGTTCACTACATTGCCAAATCATCAAAATGAAAACTCCTAAACGGTAGGAAAAGCAACATCACGAAGACAGTTAGAGTATTAAAGTATTGTTTATGGTCAACATAGTTGAAATTCATGATACCTTTCGAGGAGTATTTGGATCATATTCAGTTTCAATGTAATAAGTAGGTGTTTGAGTCACAGTAGGACTCTAACTCCTAATTCGAAAAGTGTCAGTCCTAGTTGTAAAAATCTAATAAGTGGTTAGATTTTGTTAGAGTAATGGATTTTAATAGTCTAGCCACTTGGCAGACTGAATGTAAGGGATAGATGCCTATAAGTATGATAACTTCGATGTATCTAGGGTTGTAAAATGTTATCAAAAAGACTACTTTTGTAAAGCTTTGGATTGACTGATATATACAGAAGCATTTTAAATTTTTTGGACCTGAGATTCTTTGTGTATTTCAATGAGTTTATATCTTATCTTTGAAATGTCTTCCTTTCATAGTTTTAATACTTATTACTCAGAATTCATGGTTTATCATGCTCTGACTTCCTTTAAGTGTTGAATTATGGTCAAATGAGTTTTTGGACCCTATCTTTGAAAGGTTTTCTTTAGTGTTTTAATGCTTATTACTCAGAATTCATGTTTATTCATGCTCTAAATTCCTTTAAGTGTTTAGCTTTGATGAATCTCTTTTAAATACTTTCCTTTCAATACCTTGATGTATCATTACTTAGAATTCATGTACCACATGCTCTGACTTCCTTTGAACTTCGAGTTATTGGGATTTTCCTGAATGTGTCACTCTTTCATTGAAGTATATACAAGCCTCAATTTCTATAAGAAGAGCTATTGTTATCTTTATCCTTGTCACTGACTCCATAGCCCAATGGTAGCAAGCCTCCATCTTTTCAACCTATAAACATACAAAATCAAGGCACATAGAGTTAGCCATCTATCTACATCTTTTCTCAATATCATTAACCCTTGAGAGAGCCCTCTCAGGTTGAGGAGGCTAAGCCACAATCAAAATATTGGTTTGAAATAGCTACACTGAAGTTGTCTGAACAACAGTCAATCAGGTCCGATTTTGGTGATAATAGTGGCATCACAAATATTTCATGAGAATTTTGGGAACTTCCCCACAGGTGCTTACCATAGCCATATTGTTGGATTATAATATTCTCCATGTTCCCATCCTGTGAGCGTTGTCCTTGGCTAACAAAAATTTGGCACTGACTAGGAGAAGAACTCTGGAATGTATGTCGAGAACTTTGAGCACTTGGCGTGGTATTTCCAGATCGCTCATCGGCATGCATCAAAATATCATTATGTTGAACAACCTATGGCTGAGTAGGAAACACAAAACTAGACGCCATTTCCACATTCATCGAATTTTGTGAAGTGGATTCAAGAAGAGATAAGAACTCATAAGTTATATTCGAAGATGAAGATAGGTTCAGCTACCGAGATCCATCGAATACGATGGCTTGGGGTTTGAATCAAGAATCAAGAAAAAATCATTTCTCATAGCCATCTGGGAGTTTAAATGTAAGGAAACATTGCTCTGAAGTTGCCGCATATCCAATACTGCAGTTTCGTTGAACCTCTCCATATTTAAAAGATATGCCCCAAATTAATTTAAAAACAAAAAAAAACAAAAACAAAACAAAATAAAAATACACAAAATCAAGTGCTCTAAAATCTCATCTTTTGCCTCATCACACTACAGAAGTCTCCCTTCCCCAAACCCAAACCAAATTAAATCTCCAAATTTGTCCTCAATTCATAACTGAAACCCTTGTGCCCTTCATTAATAAAAAAAGAAAAGCATTGAGGCTAACCCTTCATGCAATAATTTACTGAAATCCATAAATTTCACCACTGTTTGCAACTTTGATAAAAAGAAAAACAAATGTGCATGGGTTCAAAGACAAGGAAATGACGATGGGGATGTCGATGCCAAGCCCAGGGTCAGGAGCTTCAAACCCCAAGAAACCTTGCAGGACCATAACAGTAGCCCAAACTCTAAGAAGTTTTAATTCATAAAATATCTGGCATTCACATTAAACACTGAAACATTTCAGAAAAATTCAAAACCTGCCCTCAAAAGGGAGCCAATTATAGGGATACATAAGCTATTAATCACTTAATTTGTGTAGAATATGTCGCTTGGATGCAATCCACCACCTCCTCCTCCTCCTTCTCCGCTACCCCCTCCCTCCAGCAAACAAAACTATCATTGGGATTTCATAGAAAATCTTATTAATTTATTCTTTATATACCATCGAATGAAAATGTGATCTTGGAATTTGGGCTAAAATCCCAGTGATGAATCTATTGGCATAAACCATTTCTGCTTCCCCTCCCAAACCCCACATCCCGATGCAATGATTTTCTCGAGCATGCCATTCGATTCGGTCTGTTGCTATTACTCGGTCTAGACGTATGGTAGTAAAAGACGAAAAATACCCTTTAGATTCAAGGGATTCTCTCGTCCTGGGAGCTCTCAATATTTAGTTGTTGTGATTTTTCTACCACCCTGTCATGAGAATTTAAGACATAGAGGGGCTCAACCAACAAGTCATGAATCTTATGTTCGAAAGGATTCACAATAACCAACTATTGATTATGGGCGAAAGGGTCGTCACATGCGTCTTCATCGGAATCTTGTTTCCCGACATTGCTTGGTCGTGCCGACGGAACATGTGGAGCGAAATTTTCTTGGTGGATATATTTTCCAAGGTTTAGCTCATTCACATATCTTACGAAACATATATCGTGGTCATAAATAACAAGATCGATCACCAAGGATTCTGTTGGAATTACTAGACGGTTTGGTTGAACATCAAATACATTAATGCTCATTTCGATATTGCTCCTTGTTCTTGTTCTTATTATGTGTTGTGTATCTTTGGCTATCAAGAGCATCCCGAAGTTCGTGGCTCAGAGAATTCTTGTTCTGTGATCCAAGGCGAAGTACCGGTGCCCCATCTCGGTAGTTTTAAATGAAGCATTTGAAGATAAAGTGATGAGTTCATATATCATGGCGTGAAACATCTATTTATAGTACTAGTATCATTTCATAAATTGGGAAGAAGTAATGGATGACACTATTGATATTTGCTTGAGGACAATGAATATCAATAGTGTTCGTAATATTTCATTAATAGTAAGAAAAATTGCATGTTGCATCTAACAGCATATCAAAAAATATGCAAGTTCAGATATTAGTTCATACTGCAAAGAGTCAATTATTTGTCAAGTATCAAAGTCTATTCCATCTAATCTATAGTAGTATATGTACAAAAACAAAAAACAAAAAAATTAGTTGTCACAGTAAAAAATAAAGCAGTATGTAAGCATAGTCTTAAGAAGACTGTGATAGTGCAGCCCCCAAAAAATATGTAAAGTCCAAAATTGCAGTCATTAGATGACTGCATCCTATGGCACCATATCATCAATGAATTTACGGTGATAGTATTGGTACTCCCGTGCAGCATCGTGCTCTGATATGTGCCATTGACCCCACGCTAGCTGCGATGCTTCCTTAGATAGTTGATCGGTCACCTCATTCCTCTGCCTGTAAATGTGAGTGACATAGATAGAGTCAAAAAAATATTTTAACATAAGAACCTCATCCAAAAGTGCAGTAAGAGTGTGGGTGTGACAATGAGCCTGTAAGTTAAACCAATTTATAATAATCTAAGAATCGCCAAAAATTTGGAGCCTGTTGCAACCCTGTTCACGGGAAAAGAGTAAAAGTAGCCGAAGGCTATTGAGTTCAGTATAGTTATTAGTACCCGAGCCAAGACCCATTTTGAGGTTGAAAAAATGAGAATCAGACAGATGCAATACGACGCCCTCACATCCATTATGATTGGAGGGATTGAAGCTCCACAAAATATGCCCATAAAAACGATCAATAGTTTCTGTGCAGGATGGTTGTTTCTTTGTGGAAAATCACCTGTAGAGGTTTGTTGCTTAAACCTCCAGCGTAGCAAGGTGGCATGCTACGACATGACTACAACTATACATGTTCATGAAACCAATGAGCAGACGAGGAACTTTCACTGTAGGTCCCAACTTCGCTGAAGCTACATCCCGTGTCCAAACCTCATTTTACCGTCCTTTCTTATTAACCTGAAAGACAAGAAGAAACAAGCACAAAGAACTGGTTGTACAACATATATCTACTCTAAATGTTAGTGAAATCCATATGAAACATTAGATAAACCATCATAAATGCTTAAATAACAATATTCTCATATATGCAAGTGGACACTAACACGTATATTTCGGGAACAAGATGGTTCTTCTATATTATAAATAGCATGTACAGAAATAACAAGTGGAGAGATCACCTGAATCCTTCCATGATCTTCGAGCAGACCGTCGTCCGGATCCGTCCCACCCTTGCCTCGCTAAGATTCCTTCCAAACTAGTGCATACGAGATGACATATAGGAAGATGAGCATCTCCAGGAAACAAAGGTTTCCTATAATGAACTGGGAAGTGCAGGAGGCACGGGAATTCAGACTTGGATAGGGAATACCAACAAAGTATAATATCAATAATTTCTCTCTCTCCCTTAGGCCATGCACATGAGGGGCTTTTATACTCCCTCAAAGTAGTTTCAACAGTTGGAAACAGTTGGCCACGTGCTAGGGTGGTTGAACTACCAGAGTAACCATCAACCCAGCCCGAAAATAGGGAATTTTAATATATTTTTTAATGATTTTAATGGCATACATGGAAAAGTACATGTGGACTCACGTATACACGCGGAAAAGTCTGGGCATAACCGCGTATGGGGATTTTAACACTGTTTTTTAGTGAATTTTGTCCAAGTCTGTAGGAATGGGTGCCCAAAGCCATAAAAGAAATCATAACTTATATGAAGGTTAAAAATGATGCTATAACAATGGTCCTAGTAGGAGCAGGTTGTTCATCGTCAGGAATGAGGTGGTAAATGGAGATGATATTTCTACAAGATAAATCCCAATCAAAAAAAATTTCCAGGAAGATGAACTGATTCTTGGTGATCCAGTTCCCCCAAGCCATGAGTAGTGGGATATTACATTTTTTGGTGCGACATGCGGCCCGCCACTAGTTATCCCACACCGAACAGACCGAGAGACCCAACCAGTTGAGTGAGCACCCCAATGTTGTAAATTTAGTGCGCCAGAGGTGTTTAATGGCTCGAAAATATAGGAAGAGGTGGTTCACACACTCTGCTTGTGAGAGGAAAAAAAAACAACGTGAAGGCCCTTGAAACGCCAGTCTGCTAAGATTTTCCATAGTGGGGATTCAATTGGTAAGAATACACCACATAAGTAATATGCTTTTAGGGGGAGCCTACAATTTCCAAATAGTTTTCCACCACCAAAGCTTTGATTGGGGCTCCAAATCTGTGCAAAGAGTAGTGTAGCCGATTTTAGGAATGTATCTACCATTAGGGGAGAACGCCTAGAGTAGTTCATCATCCTTGTCCATAAGTCGAATGTTGGTGGCATGGAGAGCACGGACGTACTTATTCCAGATCGAACAACTAGCAATAATAATATCCAGTGATTGCGTAGACCTCCAAGCTTGTGAAGCCCAGGTGGTGTTAATGGGATCCACGATCTATGATAAATATAGAATACCTTCCCTGGCCAAGTGAAGCTTGATATCAAATGGTAGTATGAAGTCTTGTCCACAACCCAACCATGCATCCTCACCAATTTTGACCTTAGTGCCAAATCCAATGCGCCAAGCCAGACCTTTTTGGATCATATTGATAGATCTAGTGATGGCTTTCCAAATAATCGATGAACCTGGAGAAAGTAGGCAAGGACCTCTAATCCAATCCATAGCAGCGCGAGGAGTAATATATTTAGAGAAGGTGACTTCTTTCCATAGGTTATGGCCATCAATAAGATGCCAACCCATCTTGACAGCCAAGGCAGTTGCAAATTTTGATAGATCCTTTAGTCCCCATCCATCCCATCCCTTGGGTTTTGTGATATTGTCCGAAGCAATCCAAGAAAATGTATGGTCCTGTTCCTTGCCCCGCTAGAGAAAGTGCCTGCAAATCTGTTGGATTCTGGAAGTCACACCTTTAGGGAGCCAAGCTCTGACATCCAATAAACTGGAATGGCTTCCAAGATGGATTTAATGAGCACCATTCTACCAGCCCTAGAGAGCCACCGATGTTGCCAAATGTTGATCCTGCGTTTGACCTTTGCAATCAACCAGTTCCAGACTGTGATTTGATAATCATTTGGTTTAAGGTGGAACCCAAGGTATTTAAGCTCATCTTCAAGATGCTTGTGCTCAAAATGAAAAATACCTAAAGCATGTCTGGTTTCGTTAGCAGAACAACGAATCAACATGATGGTGGATTTACTGTTGTTGGGATCCATCACAGTTTCTTTGCAAAAAACACTGAGTAGTTTAGCTAAATTTAACATGTCTTGATAAGAGCCATCAACAAATATGATAACATCATCAACAAATAATAAATGAATCAATAGAATAAAATAATTTAGCTTAATTCCACGAATATATCCATCATATTTGGCTTGTGCCAGAAGGGATGAGAGACCCTCCATAATGAGGAGGAAGAGAAGTGGGGAGTGGGAACATACTTGCCTTAGTCCCCTCCCGGCATGAAAAAAATCATATGCAGCACCATTGATGAGTATGTTGAAAGTGGCATTTGTAATGCAACCCGTGATCCAATTACTAAATGCATGAGGGAACCCAGTGTGAATGAGGATGAGGTGTAGGTAGTTCCAATTGACACATTCTTAAGCTTTGGCAAGGTCAATTTTCAGAATGGTGCCCTTTAAACGTTTAGTCTCGATGGAATGTAATGCCTCTTATGTTGTGCCAATAGCTTCATGGATTTTTCTGTGATTGAGAAATGCAAATTGTTCTTTAGCAATGTGCTTTGAGGGAATGGGTTTGATGTGGTTGGCTATGATCTTAGTGATTATTTTGTAGATGTAGATGCAGAGGGAAATCGGTCGATAGTCGTTGAAGGTGGTGGGCTTGTCCACTTTGGGAATCAATGCGATAAAGGTGGTGTTAAAGCCATCGTAAATCTGCCCAGAAGTCCTGTTGTCTTTGATAACATGAAGTAGGTCCTTGCCAATGAGCTCAAATAAATGCAAATAGAATTCAATGGTCCAACCATCAGGACCAAGGATTTTATCCTTCTTGAACCATTTCAAAACCCCTTCGATCTCTCCCATCGTGACGGGTACATTAAATTCCTCTAGCTGCTCCTCATCCACAAATATATGAAATGTGCGAGCAATATGCATGATATCCAGTAAATTAGCATTTACCGGAGCTCTGTATTGGTTAGTGAAATGTTGGATTCCAAAGTCAGCAAGTTGTTCATGAGTGTTGGCCACTCTCCCATTTTGATCAGTGAGTTCCCAGATAGTGTTTATAATCCTTCTTCCTTTTGCACATTGTTGAAAAAACTTTGTGTTCTCATCCCCAGACTTAAGCCAAATGGCCCTGCTCTTGAGGCGCCACTCCTCTTCCCTCTTCCAGAGAATATTGGCCTTAGATTTTTCCAGTGCAATAAGTTGATATTTTGATTCGACAGTTCGGAAGCCCAAGTTATCTGGTCCAGTCATGTGACCTATTTCTTGTTCGGTGCTTTTAAGCTCCTCATCCTCCAGTAATTTTTTATTTTTGGCCCAGCTTATGGTGAGGGATTTTATTCGATTTAGATTGTCATATAGAACCCTTGCAGGGTCATGCCCAGGGTATTGAGCACAGTTCTTCCATTCCTGACCAACCATGGTTTGGAATTCAGGCTCAGCCAGCCATCCAGAATTGAAATTAAATGGAGCCTTGGGTTTTTGCGTTCCAGTATGTATCTCGAGAAAAATGGAGGAGTGATCCGAGATGCCAATAGAACCCAACCATTGTATAGCTCTGTCAATGTGCTCTAAGATAGGAAGCTTGATCAAAAAACGGTCGAGTCTCCACGCGAGCGTAATTGCCCCAGTACGCCTATTTCTCCAAGTAGGCATATATTTTGGCATAGCCAAGTCCAGTAATTCAGCCTCATCCAAGTTCTTAGTGAAATACTCCAACAAGGATACTATTGAGGCCCCCGGTCTTCAATATTCTGAGAGACCAATGGAGAAGTTCAGGTCCCCCCCCCCCCAAAATAATATTATTCTGCTGCATAATATTACTCTGCATCCATTTGTCCCAAAATACCGTGCGGTGGCGGCAAGGGCCATACACATTAATCAGAGTGATTTCTAAATGATAATCTCGAGCTATAATATCAGCACCAACAATTCCCTCCCTACCCCACCAATGGCAAGGATGGATCTGTTATTGATACCCATGGCGATGCCCCCAGATCAACCCCGGACATCAATGGCTTGAAAGGACCAGTTCGGGAGAAGATCAGATAAAACCTTTGAAATAGGTAAACTGTCACCCAATGTTTCTTGCAAAACTTGTACATCAATCTGAGAAATATGTAAAACTCTCTTGAGAGCCAATTTTTTATTAGGACTGGCTAATCCCCTACATTTTAGAGATAAGCAGATCATGCTAGAACCCCCTCCCGGGTGTTATTTTCTCTAAGAACCCGATCTATAGAAGAATGAGTACAAGTGACCACCTCAATACTGGCATGGTTGATGGCTTCGATAGTAGTTGATGGGTGTCCTCTGGTTGATCTAGTGATAGGGCCTCCAAAAGCCCCCACAAGACCAAAGGAAGGAGAAATAGGAGCGGAGGCAGTAGACCTAATATTATATTTGTGGCTTGAGGAGGGGTTATCAGAGGTAGAGGGAAGATGCAAGGATGAGTCCTTCGCCTCAGTGAGAGTTTTGGGAGGTGAAATAGTCGGAGGGGTGGTAGCAACGGGACAGTAGAGGGGAGTCAATTTACAATTACCTAAGTGAGAAGTGTGTAAAGAATGTGCATGATCAGAAAATGTGGAGAGAGATGAAATAATAAAAGAAATATCAGATGAGGGAGGAGTGAGAGGGATACCCGGAATAGGTGTCGAGTCCTCCAGGATAGAGTGAGCCGCACAACTTAGAGTTTGTGATTGGGTGACCGGGAAATTCCTGTGCACCTCTGAGACCGCAGGGTGTTGAACGTTTTGCACATCATCTGAGGGAGAAACCAAGACCACTATAGGATCCGTCTGAGTGGCCATGTGAACCAAATTCTTAGGCAAAGGCACTATAGCGATTATCAGAGGTAATTCCTTGTACAAATTCCCAACCTCGTGACAACACCTGCACCTGAAGGGAACCCCTTCATACTCTAGCATCCGATAACTGACCATATCATTAAAGAATATGTTGTATCCATCATAGAGCCCTTCTTTATTGTCCAATTGAACCAAAATTTAGGCAACCGATATGTTTCCCATCTCAAGGTAGGAATGATTTTGATCCAGATATATCCCTAGGTCCTCCCCAATAATGCGAAGAGAAGATTCACTCCAGACCTGCAATGGGAGACCAGGGAGGCAGACCCAGATTGGTCCCACTCCTGATTTCTCCTTGTCCGGGTCGAATAGTGGAGTCTAGCGTTTAAGCAGCATTGGATTCATTTCTAGATGCTAGTATTTAGATAGCACCCAATCCACCAATGTGGGTTGTGAGAAAATAAGGGGAAACCAACCTTGGTTCATGGTCAAAACTCTCGGTAGATGTTCCATAAAGCCACCCCATATCTCCTCAACCCAAATTTTGAGTCTGGAAAATGTGTAGCTCCTGCCTTTGACCCTGCCCACCAGAACCATCTGTGTTGTGTGTTCCAAATCAGCCGTGGACACCCCTTGACTGAAGCAGATGTCGTGTTTGTGCCTGTTCCTAACACACCGCTACTTTTTTTTTTCGTGGCCCGGCACCCTGCACTTATCAGATCCGCTCAGCTCCACAAGTTCATCCGAGTCCGAATATTTTGGGTCATCACTATGAGACGTGTTGAGAGGGATTCCCTCAAAACATCCCAAAGCCACTGTAGGAATAAACCCCGCCTGGTCGATGTGCGGTTGAAAAGAATGGCCCTCCCTGCCGATATTGAGTTGTTCGAAATGCAAATCCTCCGCCTGCCCAAGTGGTCCGAAGCCAAGTCCCAAAGGTGTGCTAGAGATTGAGGGTATGTTCGGTGATTCCTGAGCTTGTTGTTCCCACTGCTTGAGGACATATGTCGAGGGGATGGTGAAAACTGGCGAGGCCACCTGTTGTAGTAATAGCTTTGCGCAAGTAGTCGAAGAAACTGGAAGGGTATCAGCCAGCATGGACGGTGGTATTGATGACTCACCCAAGTCCATATCCCCCACATTCCCCGTTAATTCTAAAACCCCCATCTAATCCTCATGCCGAACCCACGAGAATATTTGGACACCCTCTAATGGGTCAAAGGAGTATTCCACCTCTTCTTCATACATGATGACAACAGGCCAGTGACCACGGCACAGAACTGTGGCAGTTCGGGAAGCAACCAGTCCGAAGAGTGTTGATGAGCAGGCCCCAGGGATGAGAAAGGAAAGTTGAACTGGGGGGAGTCACAAGCGGGTACCAAACCACGAGATAGAGAGGATGACCACCAAAACAAACCCCAACAAACTAAGAGGAAGCACAATGGTCCCAAAACCTCACACAACAGGAATCTCAATAGTGTTAATAACAAAAAAATCACAATAAAATGCCTATCGACATAATTGAATTGTTTTAGATGAAAAATATTGGAATATGGGACTTCCAAGAAGTGGAGCCAGCCACCAGATTCATCACAAGAGTCGTAACCCATATTATAAGCTGCGGGGCCTACAAATTCTCTTCCTCTTGCTATTTCTTCATCTTCATCCTTATTTGAACTTTCTTACGTTCAGAGGACGAGTCAAGAAGGGGAATGGCGGGTTGCGAAGGAGGGCGTATCTACATATACTAATGGGTTAATATTGTGATGTTGTGCATCCTAGTAGTGGGCTCTCAATGTGTAGCATTCAACAATCTCTTATACCCCAATTGGGAAGTATACCATGTTATGTCCCAGGGGGATTTTCTCCAGCTTAAGCTCGATCACACTTCTAGTACCTATTTATTTTATTTTAATTGTAATTTCTCTACCTTTGCTTCTGCTTGTGCTTGTCATATAATTATATCTCAATAATATTGTATGATTTGTGTGATTTTCAGGTGAAGGTTATGATTCAAAGAGAACATACTTGTTCGAAAAAGTGAATGTGCAGATTAAGCTCACTCCTAGGGACATTGATGGCATCGTTACTACTTTCTATGTAATTATCATTTCCCTAACAATTAAAACACATGTTGTAATTCTTTGAATTAATTTTTTGAACTTGTTATAATTTATTATTCGTTTGTGCTCGATGATCATGAATATGTCTTCAAGAGGCGATCAATATGACGAATTTGACTATGAATTCCTTGGGAACACTTCAGGGGAATCGTACACTGTGTAGACAAATTTTTATTCAAATGGGGTTGGCAACGAGGAGCAACATGTTTTCCTATGGTTCAACCCAACTGCCAACCTCCATTCCTACTCCTTTTTATGTAATCTCCACTAAGATATTTAAGTATATATATGATCATACTATAATTACCACGCCCACTTAATTTCAATTTGTGAATTAAAATATTTGATTAACGTTTCATTTTGTGTGATTGTTTGATGGATGGAAATAGTTTCTTTGTTGAATATGCAATGATATGGGTATTTTTGAACAATTAGAAAGTAGGAGTCTCGTATCCTCAAACTCAACACATGGGTGTCTACTCATCAATATCGAGTGCAAATGACTGGGCTACTCAAGGTGGCCTCATCAAGACCGATTGGAACTACACACCTTTTATTTCCATATACAAAAATTTCAACATCGATGCTTGAAAATACAACCCTAGCATCTCATGTACCTCGTGGTGGGATCAACTGGCCTACGCTTCACTTAACGTAAAGAAAAGCATGCAACTCAAGTGCGTACATGAAAAATACATGATTTATGATTACTGCAAAGATTCAATTCGATTTCCTACACCTCCAGCAGAGTGTGCATGATGTGGGCTCTCTTAACTTGACTCCCTACCAATTTCATGATCTTATTAACAATTATGTGTTCCCCTTATATTAGTTTTATTACAATCCTGTACATTCCCGATATCTTGGATGGAGAAATAACTTTATATGAATATGTACAAAAGCGTTAACTACGATAGTTAGCTCACCTTGTAGATGGTGATCATGCGAAATTTTATGTTTTGGTAGCACAACATATAGTTACATTAATCTTGACCTAGTGCATAATTATGGTTTGAGTAAAGAAGCGCATGCAGACTCCTAATTAGTGTAGTTGGAAACAGGTACAAAGAAAAGATTTCATCATTTATTAAGGTCTTGTTCATTTGAGTTGAATGGCATGTCTACAACACCACATTTGAACTTATTGTCGTTGGCATCATATAGTATGCTATCATGGTGTGGACTAGCTATACCTTCACAAGACCAAAGTGGATTTTTATAAATATTCTATTGAGTGCTTGGATGAAAAATGGGGAACCAAGAGTCTCACAAGGAAAGAAGAAAGCCACATCAATTAGGATGGTGACAGCTATGCAGGCTGAGCGTAGTCATAGGAAAGGGTGTGTTTTATTTGCAGTACGTATCTCTAGTGACAAAGGTAAGGAAGTTGAGGATGTAGATGTTTTGAGCATGTACCCAGTTATACAACAGTTTCAGGTTGTATTTCCCGTATATATTTCATAGTTTCTGCCTAACATGGAAGTATACTTTTCTATTGAGTTGATACTAGGGGCAATTTCAGCATCTAAAGCACCTTACAGGATGAGCACGCCTGAATTGGTAGAGTTAAAGTGGCATATAAATGAGATGCTTGAAAAGGGATACATTAGGACAAGTGTATCGCCATGGGGCACACTAGTATTTTTTGTGAAGAAGAAGGATGGTACTCTCATATTATGCATTGACTATAGGTACTTGAACAAAGTGACGATCAAGAATGGGTGCCCATTGTCGAGGATTGATGACTTGTTTGATCAGTTGAAGAGAGCAACAATATTCTCTAATATCGACTTGATATTAGGATACCATCAAGTACACATCAAATAATAGGGCATCTATAAGACAACTTTCTGAACCAGGCATGGGCATTATGATTTTTTTGTAGTTCCATTCTGTTTGACTAATGCTCCAGCTAACTTTATGTGTTTGATGAATAGTGTGTTAAATCCTTATTTGGACATGTTTTTTATTGTGTTCATTGATGACATATTGGTATATTATAAAAATGAGGAAGTACATGTCGAACATTTGGAAGCAATGTTGAGACTATTGAGAGAGCATCAGTTGTATTCTAAGCTCAAAAAGTGCAGTTTCTTTCAGACTGAGGTGCATTACTTGGGACATGTTGTCTCCAAGGAGGGAATAGCAGTGAACCCAGAAAAGGTAAGAGTTATCATGGAGTGGGAAACTCCTAGAAATGTAGATGAGGTGAGATCCTTCATGGGATTAGCAGGTTATTATAGGAGTTTCATGAGGAAATTATCACAGATTTCTTATCATATTACATCATTGCAGAGGAAAGGTAAGAAGTTTGAATGGACAGAGGAGTTTGAGGCTAGTTTTGACTTAAGTAGTTGTTGACACATGCTCTAGTGTTAAATATCGCAAATCCGGACAAATATTTTGTAGTATGTACAAATTCTTGCAAGAGAGGACTTCGTGGAGTCCTTATGCAGGATTTATAGGTGGTATGCTATGAGTCACGAAAAGTGAATGAACAGGAGAAGAAATATGCAATGCATGATATTTAACTAGGAGAAATCATACATGCATTGTATATGTGGGGGAACTATCTTCTTAGCATTAGGTTCGTACTGATGAGTGATCAAAGTGGATTGAGGTATTTGTTTGTCTAGCCGAATATTAATTCTAGGAAAGTTAGATGGATGGCTATGATCAATGAGTTTGACTTTGAGCAGAGGTACATTGAAGCTAAAGAGAAGAGGGTCATAGATGCTCTTAGAAAGGTGGATATAAGTGAATCATTTGCAACTATGAGCTCCTATAGGATAGATTTACAGGATATGATTTTGTAGTTAGGTCAACTAGATGTCAGGTATAAGGAGCTTAGGCACAGATTGCATCAGAGTACATGTACATGTATAGGTAGTGGTACAAGTAGAGAGTGTAGGTAGTGGTACAGAGTATAGGATGTGGAAAATCATCTCACGACAGATGGATTGGTCAGGTTTAGAGACAGGATATATGTGCGAGAAAATAGTGAGATAAAGAAGGTGATCTTGAGGTAGTTTCATGCGAAACCATATTTAAGTCACCTAGGATATTAGAAGACATTGACTGCAGTGAAGAGGTTCTATTATTGGTCAAATATGAGGAAGGACGTGGCAGATTTTGTAGCCAGATGTTTGGATTGTCAGTAGGTAAAGGCATAATGTAAGCCTCCAAGTGGTCTACTACATCCTATTGCGATTCCAGAATGGAAATGGGAAGTCATTTCCATGGACTTTATCACAGGTTTTCCTAGGAAAATGAGACAACATGATTCCATCATGGTTTTTGTGGACATGTTGACAAAGGTTGCGTACTTCATTACAGTGAAGGATACATATTTAAATAGTGATGTGGCACAGTTGTTCATCAAAGGTGTGGTCATATTGCATGGTGTTCCAAAGAATATTGTGTCAGACAAAGATTTAAATTTCACTTCCAAGATTTGGAAGGAGTTGTTAACAGGATTGGGGACAAAGTTTGCCTTCAGTACAAATTATCATCCACAGACAGATGAATCATGTGCCAAGTTGGCACCACGGTATTGCAGACCTTTTGAGATTCTTGAGACGATTGGACAAGTGGCCTACTGACTTGCACTGCCTCCAACATTGCAAGTCCATGATGTGTTTCATGTTTCATTACTTAAAATGTATATAAAGAATGTTGATCATGTTATTGATTTAATTCCAGTTGGAACCGTAGTGCATATTGCATTGGAAGCAACTCATGCTCAAGAATAAAGCCATCGAGCAAGTTAAAGTGCAGTGGAAGCACTTTGGGCCCAATGAAGCTACATGGGATATAGAGGGTCAAATGTGGGCTATGTATCCTTAATTTGTTTCCAGCTGAGGCAAAGCAGTTTCAGTATGATGTTGGGTATATGTTTGGAATATGTTTTGGTGATGTTTTGGTATATGTATATATGTATATGGATTTAGATATTGCCATGAGATAAGTTATAAAGCTCTAATAAGCGGTATGTTTATTATATGGCCATGTTATCATGGTGTTTTTCTTTGATTAGGTCATTCATTGTAAATACTACAATGAGCTATGCTATAAAGCTCCATGGGTAGTATGTTTTCTTCTCAATGGTTTTGCTGAGGTGAAGGCATGGCTTAAAACCGAGGACGGTGTTCCCCGAGGGGGAGGGTTCTGTAACAAACCCAGGAAAAATGTTGATGTAATAAAAGTTAATAAAGACAAAAATAAGACCACGGTTAAGGGACACTTATTCCAAGATGAATGTTGGGAAAATATATCCTAGTGGGCATCACTGGATGCGCTTATGGTTAAAGGGAAATTAACAAAGGAAATTTCTAAGGTATTAAAGAGGAAAAATTATTTTTGACATATTTATTATGAAAATAAAGGAAATTAGGGGAAAAGGAAGGTGAAAGGTCACAGGTTGTGTGTGAGGTGGAAATTGAAGGAAAATAATGGAAAATAAAGAAACTAGAGGCCTCATCAACAAAAATTCTGATGAGGATCAATGGGAAAGCTTTTTGTTAGTTCAGTTTTGGTGCTCTCTAATTATTCTCTCTCTCACTCACTCTTGAACACTTCGATTTTTCTTGGAGCATTCCAAAATTTGACCAAGAAAGAGGAAAGCAAGAAAAGGAAGGACAAGGAAAGGAAGGGAAAGAAAATATCAAGTAAGGAAGAGCATGATCTAACAACTTCAGCGGGAATATTTGTAGGTAACATATTACATGTGTTATTTCCTAGTTGGTTTCGACATGCATGGCTTATGCATGTTGGGTATTTGGTTCTCTTGTTGTTGGTTACATGGTTTTTCCAGGTTTTGAAAGTGGTTTTCATCCTTCACTTACCTTTTTCCAGATAGACATGGTGTGACGGGATTGTTCTCGGTTTTGAGCTTTGGAATTTCCAGATGGTTTTCAGAATCTGAGGCAGAGGTGGTCCGAGGAAAATCCCAAAGGCCTTGGAATCCCTTGACCGGTTTTGGCAAGATACACGATAAAGCCTTAAAGATGTGTCTCAGTTTAGGGCCTAGTGATCCGATGTGGATTGTGGTAAAGAATCAGAGGAAAGGAGACAAAAAATTCCTTAAGGATAGTGATGGATTCTGGAGGCATTCCAAGCTTGGTTCGGTTTTGTGATCGCAACACCAGTTTAGGTGTGATCACGGTATGGTGAGGGTGGATGTGGTTTAGCCTTTGGATTCCCTTGGTTTTTTTTGGATTGGTTTTTCCATGAGATCCCACATTCATGCTTGGAATATGGCACGAGGATGACTTACTGAAGAGAGATTTGGCTCAGCCATGTCTATGGTCGAGTGGTACATGGAAGTCTCGAATCTGGTTGGCTCTTGCCTATGTTTAGTAAAATTTAAGCTCTCTTGCTTTTGTACTTGTTAATATAAGGCTTTAATGGTTGTTATCTCATTTTTATTTACATGGTTTTATGATAGTTATAAGCATTGTTATATGACTATTTCAAGTCATGGTCATTTCATGTATTTACTTGTAAATGTTAAAATAATGGATGCAAGACCTAATTTATGCCATAATGGCCTAAGGGAGAGGGTGATGATCCTTCTTGTCATGTATCATAAGAGTTTCATTCATTCATTCTCTGTCTTGTATCCTAGACTTGTAGATTGCATTGATGCCAAGTGTTTGACAGAACGATAGCCTTGGTTGGGGATAATTAGATCTAGTCTTGGAGTCAATTTTTGGTCTATTAGATTTGTCATCATGTGTTTGATGGATTCTAGAAGTTACAAGAAGTTATGAGTAGTTCCTTGTATTCTGGGCTTAAAAAGTTCCATAAATATCGTGGACGTTGACATAGGTCTGAGAGAAAAAATCCTTGGACGCACACATGACTATGATGTGGGAGCGTCAAGAGCCTCCCAGACATACCCTTGCCCATATCAAGGGAGAATACGAGGGTTTTCTTCACTAAAACTCAGTGGGACCCAGGGACAGGTCAGGTGGATGACTGGGATAACCTATGGGGGTCATGTTGCAGGTACATGATGTCTGTGTTATGGGTTTTCATCAATTACACTTCCTTAAAGTCACCAAGGAGGTTTATTCTAGTCATAACTACCCCTTAGCTCATGTTTACCCCGGTTGGAAAACTACTTGGGTGGACGTGAGGGGAGGTGTACGTTACATTAGCCATTGCCTTTTCCAATTTCCATAGCCATAGTAAACTATATGAACACCCACACTAGGATGTTTTGCCCAACATTCAACTTCGAATACGTGTCCCATGAACTTGGTTATTATTTTTCCTTTATTAACTTTTATTACATGAAATTTTCACGAGGGTTGGTACATTATCTTCCTGTATAGAGAAGGTTATGTAGGATGTTGTGAAATCTTAGTAGGAAGAAATCAATGGTTTTTGTACATAATAATAGGTTTGTGAGAAGACTGAACCTGAGGAAGTAATTGTACGTTTGTAAATAATAATAATGATATAAGGAAAGTGGGAACCGATTAGTCCCAACTTAAATAGTCGAAACCCATAAGTGGAACAATCCAAAACCCTGTAACTATTATTATATAAGTGCCTAAAAATAGTTGGCAGGTCCCAAGAGAATTCAAGTTGCATCTTCCCTCCATAACATTAATAATATTTATTAAAAGAAAAACTTACAAGAATACCAGAACTGTAAGAAGTATGACATGTATATGAATAAACAAATAAATAAAGGAAATAAAAAGTTATGTCTTAATAAAAAAAAGTAACCCTGAATAATAAATTCTTACAAAAAATTAACAGCACCCATATTTCTATAACAAATTAAGGGAAAACTACGAAAACAAATAAAGATACAAAATTAAAGAGAAAATTTGAGGACCTAGCCCATGCATGAAAATATATACATTATTAATATAAATAGAACAATAATAAAAATGCTCGTTGGATAATCTTGTAGGCATTTACAGAATCAATATTGAAAGACACATATAGATCATTAACATACACTATACCATTGTAGTGTTAAAGTAGACGGCCTGTTTATATGGAAAACATGAAAATCATTAAGGACCACCCAACAAGAACACACGAGAACCCAATTACATTTACAAGGAATTACAAGGTGTTGTAAATCAACAAGGATACATTTGAACCACTGAATCTCTGATAAAGAAAGCAAATCCTAGATACTAGAATTCCAATTCAACTATTGGTACAAATTCAAAAAAATAAACTGAACAATAATTTTCATTAAGGGTTCATTAGAGAGAAAACGTTGAATAAACATTAAAACCTTAAGTTTGAGGGTTAACAAGGCAAGTGATAATACTATTCAAACAATCAAGACATATGTAACCCCGACATAAATTCTACACAATACTTTAACAATCCAATAGTATGGGAGACAAAAAAATGGCACAACGATCATGGTCGTAAGCCCTTGAAATTTAGTTCCAATTCCTACAAATCTTGTGGTTTAAACAAATTCTGAAGTAAATTTAAAATACTTAATAAAGGGCTTCAACCACTCACATTGGTTTTGACAGAACCTGGTCAAGGACGAAAAAGCTTGAGTTAGACGTCGAGGCATCAACTGTCGTTACCCAAGTGTGCATAAGCAGATACCTTAACCTGCAACCCAACTACATAGGTTACAATCTGATATTTGTGAGGGATTCTAAGAAACAAGTGACATGTAATGAATATGGTGAGAAGTAACAAATTGCCTAAAAAAATTCCATGGAATTTCTCCAAAGGACGCCCTAGAGCAAGGAGAAACATAATAATAATTATAACTGGTCACTTGTGCAATGAAGTTGTAAAATATTAGCAGAGGTTTTTATATGCTATCACCTCAGCAATGTAACGTTGAATACATGCAACTGGACTAGTATTGTGAAGCGTTGGTTGACTCCGAAGCCCTGAGAGGAAAAACATCAACATAGCTTAGTAATTTGCTAACCCAGTAGAATTATACCCAAACTAAATATGATATAGAGAGTACAAACTCATTATCTGTGGGAATATACCAACCCTCATTCTGGAGAGGAAAAAACCCTATAACAATTGCAGAGCTATGTTGGAATTTATGCTTATTCCTTAACAAAGAATGAGGAACAAATTGTCCTCTACCAACACAGAGAGAACAATAAAAAAATGCATAGAGAGATGGAGCAAAAACTATACTTCATTAACACTGGACTATTACAAAATAAAACTTTCCCTCAAAACTGTTATTCTGGATTACAAACAAAAACACTCTCTCTGTCTTTTTCATTCGCTGCTACACACACAGCTTTCCTTTTGTTCCCATTCTCTTTCTTTGCTTCACCTGGCAATATTACATTGTTTTACTTTCTGCTCCTTCGCATACCACAGTCCCCTCTACACTACGGCGATTATGCTTGTCTATATATATATATATATATATATATATATATATATGTTGTAAACATATATGTTTACAATATATATAAAACTAAGTTTAACTTTATCAAATAAAACTATCGTGGTGCATAAAACCAAATAAAATACATTAAGCCAAGGTTTAAAAACCTTATGAAGCATTTCGTAATACATTTAAATTTCATGCGATGGGCTATCGCATCGATTAAATCGTCGTCTGAATGGACCTCAAAGATGTGCAACTATGCGATATTGGTTGGAGGCGAATGAACTGGCGGTGGTGGGGACGACCTTATTACACGATTGCGGATGTCAGCTGACGTCGGCTTGAAACTATGCGATATGGATTTGATTGGTCAACGGGTTTTGATGTGGCATGGTGGTGGGGTATGTTTATCGCGGCGGTTTGAGGAGGGGATGACGCAAGATTTAGAGCTTGCAATAAGAGCGTGATTGGCTGCGGAATAGGTGACATGGAGCTGGCGGGCTCCACATAAATGATGTGGGGTGTTAAAATTTAAATGTATGGCTCGTATTTTGAATGCGGTAGGTGCAAAGGCTTAATGGTGTGGCAGTAACATGGTTTACACCATGATTTTGGAAATCATAAGAGGGCTACGGCTTGTAAACAAAATTGGTGTTGCGGGGATTTAACACAAAAAAAATTATTTCACGGTGGAGTGAAAAAATAAAACATGAAATTTCTGCTACTATTGTCCTTTGTCTTTAAATCAAGAATTGAAGATTTGTGTCCTTCTTCTCAGGTTTACAGTTGGGGTTATCTCCAACACTCCCCCTTAATCAAAACTATTGTTTTCATACATTCCCAGACATTTCCTGAGATAATTAAAACTTTTCTGTCCCAATGGTTTTGTTAAAATATCAGCAAACTGCACTTTTGTTCTATAATGTTGTAAAACAATTTCTCCATTGTTTACTAATTCTCTGATGTAGTGATACTTTGCATCTATGTGTTTTGTCCTCTTATGAAACACTAAATTCTTGGATAAATCCATAGCTGAGCTATTATCACAATAAATTGTTGTGCCTTTTACCTTTTCATGACACAAATTCCTTAACATTCTCCTCATCCATACTGCTTGACATGTTGTTGTTGTAGCTGCTACATACTCTACCTCTGTTGTTGATAAAGCCACAATTAGTTGTTTCTTAGAAGCCCATGAAATGGCTCTTGATCCCATATGGAAAACATATCCATAGGTGTTTTTCTTGTCATATATACTTCCAGCCCAATCATTATTAGTATATCCAATTAATTCAAAATTTTCCGAAGGAGTGTATAAAATACCATATCTCTTTGTTCATTTCACATGCCTCATAATTCTCTTTGCTGCTTCTCAGTGTGCCTCCTTTGGCCTTTCCATAAATCTGGAAGTTGAACTCACAACATGCATAATATCTGGCCTAGTTGCATTCAAATACATAAGGCTGCCAACTATTCTCTTGTACAAACTTGGATAAAAATCTTTGCTATTGTCTTCTTTGCTCAATTTCAATCCCATCACTGTAGGAGTAATTGTTGCCTTGCAATCCTGCATATTAAATCTTTCCAAAATTTCTTTTACATATTTTTCTTGAGAAATAAAAATTTTATTTTCATTTTTCTCTACTTCTATTCCTAAGAAGTATCTCATCAATCCCATATCAGTCATCTCAAATTCTTCTTTCATGATTGTCTTAAAATTCTCAATGACATAAGCATCATTACCTGTGAATATCACATCATCAACATATAAAACAACAATGAGCATCTTACGATCTTTTTATTTGATGTATAATGTGGGTTCTCCTTCACATTTCTCAAACCTATTTTTGAGTAGATAGGAATCTATTCTACTGTACCATGCTCTTAGTGCTTGTTTCAGCCCATACAGAGCTTTCTTCAATTTGCATACCTTGTGCTCTTGGCCTTATTTCTCATAGCCCAAAGGTTTCTCAACATAAACCTCTTCCATCAATACTCCATTCAGGAATGCTGATTTCACATCCATTTGGTAAACCTTCCACTTGTGTTGTGATGTTATGGAAAGCACTACTCTTACTATTTCCATTCTTTCAACTGGTGCAAAATTTTCCTCATAATCTCTTCCTTGTAGCCTTTGACAACAAGTTTTTCCCTTATGCTCTTTCCTGATGGAAAGCTTTCTCTGTGTTGTTTACCCAAGATGCAGCCTTCACATAGGTTGTCTGGCTTTTCAATCAATGGTAATCTCTTTACCATTCCTTTTCTTTGCAACAAATTCAGACCTCCAAAGTTGAGATTTCCAAATCTCAAATGCCATAACCAGTTTTCAACTTTTGCTTCTCTTTGGTAAGTCTATTGTGTCATTGCTTCCATTGCAACTCCTTTCTTCAAATCTGCTCTCATCTTGAGAGGAAACATTATGTTTCTTGTCATCTTCACTTGTGCAATCCTCTGTTTGCTTGGTGGTATGTCCATGATGGTACATACATCATCCTCAAAGAATACATTGTAGCCTTTCTGAATGAGCTCTTCAATGCTCAAAAGGTTACACTTCATACTAGGTACATGTTAAACATCTGATATGGTTTTCCTTTCTCCTTTCTTTGACAAAACACTTACTCCATCTTTTCCCATGACAGAGACCTTACTATCTGTCCCCAATGTTACTTAAGACTTCACATTTTCATCTAATATGGAAAACATAAAGATGTTTCGAGTCATATGGTTACTACATCCTGAATCTAGAAACCATATATCTTCATTTTTCTCTTCAGCCAAATTACATGCTAAAAATAAATTTTCTTGACTCAGAGTTTCTTTAGTAAAATTAGCACTGGGTTTATTACCCATGTCACTATGTTTCTTCCTATATTCATTGGCATAATGCCCATACTTCTTACAGTAATGACATTGGACTTGGGATTTATCATACATTTTTCCATGTGCTTGATTTTATCCACCTTGTTGGCTGCTGCCTTAGTTTTTATTCTGATTTTGGTTGCTGCCACTTCCACTAGTATTTGCAGGGTTGTTTCTTTCTTTGTTTTGGCTTTTGCCTCTACCTTTTCCTCTGTATTTTGATCTGCCTTGACCTCTTCCTCTTCCAAAGGACATTTGAGTCTTGAAGGCATGCTCCAAATATGAGTTTGTTGTTCTGCTCAATCTTTGTTCATGTATCATCAATGATGCATGAAGTTCATCAATAGTAAACATTGAGAGATCCTTTGTCTCTTCAATGGTTGTTACTATCACATCAAATATTGAGGGTAAGCTCGTCAATACTTTCTCCACTATTCTTCTTTCTTCTATTGTCTCTCCATGAGACCTCATTTGGGTAACCAACCCAATCAATAGTGTGAAGAATGAGTCTATTGTATCAGACTCTTTCATACAAATGACTTCAATATCTCTTCTCCTTAATTGAAGCTTTGTTGTTTTTACCTTCTCGATACCTTGATAGGTTGTCTGGAGGGTATCCCATGCATCCTTGGACTTCTTTGTTGCTGCAATTCTTGGAAATATGCTTTCATGCACTGCTTGATAGAGATAGAAGAGGCCTTTTGAGTCCTTCTTTCTATTACTCTTTAGAAAATCTTTCTTTGCCTGTGTTAAGGCATTAAATGATTTTTCATCTGCCGGTTCTTCTAAACCATCTTCAACTAGCTCCCATAAATCTTGAGAGACAAACATTCTTCTCATTGTGATTGCCCAATAGTCATAGTTCTTCCCATTGAACTGTGGGAGTTGAGTATTTCCCATACTCATGCTTGTGCTGGCTCCTGCCATTACTAGCTTTGCAGAACTATGCTAAGACTTGACTGTGTTTCTTAATCAAACTTTCTCATTGCTGGAGAGATAATCTGTGTCTCTAAAAGACTTCATTTTACAGTTCTTTGGATTGTATTCTTAAAGAAAAAACAATAACTCTGTTTTTGGTAAATACCTGACTTGTTGAACTTTCATTCTGCGGGAAAATCCTTCAACAATCTTCTTCTTCTTTCCTTCAGCTTCTTCAGCAACTATTGAGAGCCTGGACTAGCCCTGATACCATGTTGGAATTTCTACTTATTCCTTAACAAAGAATGAGGAACAAATTGTCCTCTATCAACACAGAGAGAACAGTAAAAAATTGCACAGAGATATGGAGCAAAAACTATATTTCATTAAATGAAACACTCGACTATTACAAAATAAAAATTTCCCTCAGAACTGTTGTTCTGGATTACAAACAAAAACGCTCCTCTCTGTCTTTTTCATTCACTGCTACACACACAACTTTCCTTTTGTTCTCAGCATACATTGCCTTCTCTGTTTTCGCACACTTTCTTCTGTTGTTTTCACACACACTGCTCCTTGGCATACACAGTCACACTCTACACTCGGCATATGTAATTGTCTATATATATATATATATATATATATATATATATATATATATATGTTTACAACATATATAAACCTAAGTTTAACTTTATCAAATAAAACTATCGCGGCGCATAAAACTAAATAAAATACATTAAGCGAAGGTTTAAAAACCTTATGAAACATTTCGTAATACATTTCAATGTCATGCGATGGGTTATCGCATCGATTAACCCGTCGTCCGACTGGACCCCAAAGATGTGCGATGATGCGTTATTGGTCGGAGGTGAATAAGCTAGCGGTGGTGGGGACGACCTTATCGCAAATCACGAAGGTTAGTTGACGTCGGCTCGAAACTATGCGATATGGTTTTGATTGGTCGACGGGTTTTGATGTGGCATGGTGGTGGGGTATGTTTATCGCGGCAGTTTAAGGAGGGGATGAAGCAAGCTTTAGAGCTTGCGATAAGAGCGTAATTGGCTGCGAAATAGGTGACGTGGAGCTGGAAAGCTCCACATAAATGACATGGGGTGTTCAAATTTAAATGTATGGCATGTCTTTTGAATGCAGTAGGTGCAGAGGCTTAATGGTGCGACGGTAATGTGGTTTACACCATGATTTGGTAAATCAAAAGAGGGCTACAGCCTGTAAACAAAATTGGTATTGCGGGGATTTAAAAAAAAAAATTATTGCACGATGGAGTGCAAAAATAAAACATGAAATTTATGCTGATGCTGTCTTTTTTCTTTAAAACAAGAATTGAAGCTTTGTGTCCTTCTTCTCAAGCTTGCAGTTGGGGTTATCTCCAACAAGCTACTCGGCACAATGAAAAAATGTGAATGATCAGCGGCGAGAGCAGGGGAGGAGGTAGTTACTCTTTAACCACCTTGTTCACTTTGAATGCATATGATTAGAACCCTATGAATCCAACGACGGAAGATGCAACAGGTGTAACTAGGGTGTTAGTGTGATGTGATGTGGAGTTGTCTACCAACGCAACAGAGTAGCACGGACAACAGTTTTTTGCCAAAATTCGGTTAAAAAAAATTCAAAAAATCAGGTAGTTGGAATGTTTGAATTGCATTTTTTTTAGTGGAAATGGATTCAGCACTATCAAAAACCTCAAAGACACCCAAAACACTGAAGTTTACCAACTGTAAACAAGATTTTGATAAATCTTTGTTGAAAATTTTCAAAGTCTTACCAAAATTTCTGGGTTATTATGTGGATTTTTAGAATTTCTAGATTTTTCTGTGAGTTACCAAATGAATATTCTTCCATTAAAATAAAGTTTTTTTATTCTTATTTTCTTAATCTAAAAACAAATTCCATTGCCGTCATTTAAAAAAAAACAACTTCCAACTTATTAAAAAAAATTCTTCCCACTTATTAAAAAAAGCTTTATTGACGGCTTATAAAAGTTTTAAATAGCCCCCCCTACTTTTGAACAATTCCCTTACTTGTCTGTATAGGTTAAAGAAATATATAAATCGCTTTCTATCTAACATATTTAACCCTATAGCCCGTCACGTAAGTAAATGGATCCCTGGAAATATTGTCTATGAAATGACTCCGAGCTTTCTATTCTGAAATGATGTTTCTTTGGGCGGCAGAAGTATTATAATCCAAGACGCAGCGAAACAATATTTCTTATTAATAATCTATGGCAATTTGCTAGCAGAAGTATGGGAGAACAGGGCGTCGCGGTCCGTCTTATATAAAAAAATATATATATATAATAGCAATAAGAATAGGTGATTAAGATAAGGCACCTTTCCCTTCCCTTGCACAATGAAAATGAAGGAAATGTTCCCATCAGTACAGTACAGCCTCGAACTCATGAACGGGTGGTTCTTCATCAGCTGTCATTAATCCAGCTGTTTATGAGCTGAGCACTGAATATGTTCGTGAAAATGATAGTAAACTCGCTGGCAAGCTTCATATGGCAACCTTCATCAGATCGTATTTTAATTTTCAATCAGATCCTATTATTTTGGTTTAATATCGCAACGCAACGAATCATACTTGTGTCCGATCAATCTTCATGTCACTGTAACGTGAGAACTTCAACTTACGTGATGCTTTTTCTGCATGGGGAATTAAACGTATACAACAAAACATTTATTCGTGCATCCCATCCTCCACTTGCGAACGAGGTATATATCTCACCAGAAATTATTGGGTAGCTGCTGATCGACCAGTCATTAACCCTTATAATTTCGATGGAAGTGTAACTTGTTTTCATAAAATTGAAAACTGTGTTCAATTATTTTCTGAATAAACTGTGTACAGCCTGGCATATGCTATTTAAATGCTTTAGATAAGGGTTGGGATGTGGACAAGCATATATTATTGAAATGTTTTAGATGAAAAGTATTGGAATATGGAACTGCTGACAAGTGGAGCCAGCCGCCAGATTCGTCACCAGAGCCGTAACTCGTCTAACCTGCGGGGCCTATAAATTCTCCCCCGCTTGCTATTACTTCTTCATCTTCATCCTTTTTTTGAACTTTCTAATTCCGTTCAAAGGACAAGTCGAGAAGGGGAATGGCGGGTTGCAAAGGAGCGCATATCTGCATGTACTGGTGGGTACTTATTATTGTGATCATGCTGTGCAGCCTGATAGTGGGCTCTCAATGTGCAGCCTTCAACGATCTCTTCTACCCCAATTGGGCTGCTGACCATGTTATGTCCCAGGGGGATTTGCTCCAGCTTAAGCTCGATCACACTTCTGGTACCTATTTATTCTATTTTCATCATAATTTCTCTACCTCTGCTTCTGCGTGAGCTGCTCATATAATTACGTCTCAATAAGTGTTGTGTGAATTGCAGGTGCAGGGTTTGCTTCGAAGAGCACATATATTTTCGGAAAAGTGAATGTGCAGATTAAGCTTGTTCCTGGGGACTCTGCTGGCACCGTTACTGCTTTCTATGTAACTGTCATTTCCCTAACAATTAATACAGTGCGTGTTGTAATTCTGTGAATGAATTGTTTGAACTTGCTATAATTTAACACTCGTTTGTGCTGATCGGTGATCCCGCAGATGTCTTCACAAGGCGATCAGCATGATGAATTTGACTATGAATTCCTGGGGAACACTTCAGGGGAGCCGTACGTTGTGCAGACGAATGTTTATTCAAATGGGGTTGGCAACAGGGAGCAGCGTATTTTCCTCTGGTTCGACCCAACTGCCAACTTCCATTCCTACTCCTTTCTCTGGAATCGCCACCAAGCTGTGTAAGTATATATATGATCTTACTATAATTAGCACGCCCACTTAATTTCAATTTATGAATTACAGTATTTGATGAACAATTTGTTTTCTGTGATTGTTTGATGGATGGAAGTACAGTTTCTTTGTGGACGATGTGCCGATACGGGTGTTTAGGAACAATGAGAAATTGGGAGTCCCATATCCTGAAACTCAACCCATGGGCGTATACTCGTCAATATGGAACGCAGATGACTGGGCTACTCAAGGTGGGCGCATAAAGACCGATTGGAACCACGCACCTTTTATTTCGACATACACAAATTTCAACATCGATGCTTGCAAATACAACCCTGGCAGCTCATGTACGTCGTGGTGGGATCAGCCGGCCTATGCTTCACTTAACGCAAAGCAGAGCACGCAGCTCAAGTGGGTCCACGACAAATATATGATTTATGATTACTGCACAGATTCAGTTCGATTTCCTACACCTCCACCAGAGTGTGCATGATGTGGCCTCTCTTAACTTGATTTCCCACCAATTCCGTGATCTTATTAACAAATATTTGTTCCCCTCGTATTAGTTTTAGTACATTCCCGATAGCTTGGACGGCGAAATCTGTTTATATGAATATGTAGATAAGCGTACTTAACTAGGGCAGTTAGCTCACCTTGTAGATGGTCATCACTCGAAAGTTTATGTTTTGGTGGCGCAGCAGAAGTAGATATAAAGTGTAGGATTTGGGAGTAAGAAGAGAGCGTCTCCGTCTCTCCTCGGCAGTGACATTGAGGATATTCTCCAAATCCAGAAATACGTTGTTGGCTTGTAAATGTCGGCATGTCTCTTCTCTTGGCTTTGAATTGTATAAGAGACTTTGGAAAATAATATTAAATAAAAAATATATATATTTAGTTTAAATATGGTTATGCTGTGTTAAAATGGTCGATTCCCAAATAAAATTGTGGCTTCGCTGACTTTTAAGTCTGCAAGGATAACATAAGTGGTCCAAAATATCATTTGGAAAGCTAGAGCGCAAAAGAACATATTTTACTCTATATTATTTTTTATAATTAATTATTATTTTTTAAATTAATTACGAAAATTGATAAGTATATAAAGATTGATAAAATTGAATAGGTGTCATTACATTAAATAGTGTTTTAACAAAATATTACTATCTAAAATCTCGTTGATAATAACACATTTAAATTAATTAAAATAAATTATTTTATTTATCTACTCCATATGTATAGATCAATTTTCATAAATTAATAATATTATGAAACACAAAAACAAGAAAAATATATTTTTTTACTATTATATTTATTTTAAAAAAAAAAAATTATAATATTTTTATTGATTAATAAAATAAAATATAAATATATAAATTAAAAAATAAATAATATATTTATTTATAGATTTTTGGCTTCTGTGATCTATCGTGAAATTATGAAGAAATCTTTCGGTAATAATCACATTACAATGAACAATGTCGACAGGTTTCGAACCAACCAGTGTGGTTCATCATTAGGACTAGGTGAGAGATCATATCCGGTCGTTGAGTTTAAATAGATGTAGTAACTCAACGACTGGATCTGATCTCTCACCTAATCCACCTAATCCTGATGCGTCGACATTGTTCATTGTAATGTGATTATTACCTAAAGATTTTTTCATAATATAATTATTTATATATTAAAATATAAATAATTTATAAAATCCAGATTATCCAGAGTATCATAATAAAATAATATATTTTATAAATAAAAAAGATTATTTTATTTTTTATTTTTTTTTAAATAACAAAACACTTGAATGACTATTAGATTGGACATAATAAATCATATGTTTGAAAGTGGTGGCACCGTGATGGCACAAGGAAAGATAATGAATGACATCCTAAATTATATATTTAGAAGTGGTGACTTAGGGAGAGATCAATCTATTATGTGATTAAAGCATTTAACTATAGGATGATCTTTGAACATTTCATATTAAAATATTTATAATATTAAAATAAATTTTAATTTTATTATTAAAATAATTTATTTATTTTTAAATTAAAATTTATTATTAATTAATTTTATTTTTTTTAAATTAAGTAGAGAGTGGGAGCCATCATTTTTTGCTTTAATGAAAAAATAGTTATCTAATTCACTTGGGGTTTTGGAACAATCACAAATAATCAAGAAAAGTTTTTAGCTTTCTAAAAGAGATTGGAACTTTTTAATGAACCAAAAAAAAAAATCTAATATCACTATCTTTAATAACTTTATGTTAGCCATTGGCCAATTCACCAAAGCCAAAAACGTTATTTTCTCTGATTCCTTGTCTTTAAAGTTTAAACCAAAAATTCGAGGCTTTAATATCTTAATTTGAGCAGGTGGAATTTTACCATATTTATAGACATTTAAATATGTTGGCAAATGGGCTTGTAAAAAAAAACAACTATGAACCAAGGTGTCATCGAGTTAAACCATAGATTGGTTCTTTCTTCAATTCCATAAATGATAGACTTATTATATTACAACAGGATTGACCCCTTTATTCTCTCTCCGTCCTTAGAATTTATTGGGTTTCTCAAGGGGTACTCATTTCTACCCCTTAGTGGATCTCTAGGCCCATCTAAATTGCATGTTTTGGTCGTCTCTCCCTCTTTTACAACCTCAGCCTTATATGAAACATTTTTGGTGGAACACTCTGATGTACAAGTAGCATCATCCTATGGTCTCGCTCCCTTCAAGTGGTCTTGTCTATTTATTTATCCTAGCTATGAGTTATTACATAATGCCTTGGTTGGGGCGCTCTTCCTTTCAAGCTTGAATATGGATTTAATCCTCATGTCCTGTGGTGGGTTCTCAACATTGTCTCTCAATCAAGGAGGAATAAGGAGAGAATACCCTGAGATGGAACTATTTTGGGACTTACTCACAGACCTTAAATTGGTAGACATGCCTACAGTGAATGAAAAGTTCACTCGGAACAATAGACGTGGTGAAATGCATCAAATAGCATCAAGGTTGGATAGATCTCTAGCCTCGGAAGCTCTAGTAACCCTAGATGTTTACTATGAAGCAATAATCTTGCCAACGTTGGGATCAGACCACTGGCCTATAAGCATAACAATAGATATTAAAGAAGGTCCGAAGAACAGACCATTCAGACTTGAACTACTCTGGTTAAGAGATCCTACTTTCTTGGACAAAGAAAAACAATGGTGGGAAACAAACAAGATTACAAGAAGGAATAGAATGAACTCATTCCAACTTAGGCTAAAAAAACTTAAGTTAGAAATAAAAATATGGAACAGAACAGAATTTGGAAATATTCATCAAGACCAGGAAAGACTGAGAGAAAAAATAAAAAATATCCAACATAATGTGATCTTAAATGGAAGAACAGATGCTCTTGCTTTAGAAGAAGGAAACACTCAAAGTCAATGATCCAGGTGGATATTGGTGGCTGCCCACCTATTCCATTTGGACCCGCGACATCAATTCTTGCAGCTTTTCACTTCCAGTAGCTTACTATTTTTAGCAGGTTTTCGGGTCCTGCGCACCCGAAGCCATTTTGGGGCATTAATGATCCAGGTGTATATTGGTGGCCTCCCACCTATTCCATTTGAACCCCTGCCATCAGTTCTTTCCATTTTCAAGTTTCAGCACAACTTACTATTTTTAGCAATTTTTCAGGTCCTGAACTTCCGGAGCCGTTTTGAGGCCCTAAACGACGTTTTTTGGGCATCATTTTTCTGGCGAATACGATTGCGTTTTGAAATTAATATTCACAACAATAGTTGTAGTCCTCAGATATATCTTTCTAATGATGTATCATACGCATCAAACAGAGGTCATATGCCGAAGTTATGTCCTCGGGAAGTTGAAACACCAATTTAACCAAATGGGGCCCACATTTTTGGCGTTTCATCTCCTAGGGTTAGGTTTTTGGACGTTTCAGATTTTACATTGTTTCTCAACAATAAATAGGCCCTTGAGCCTCATTGTAACATAGTTCAGGAGCTGGTAGTCGTCACATCTCTTCTCAGGGATCCGTTGCTAGTACCCTAGCTCATCTATTTCCATTATGTCTATAATAGGCCTTCGAGCCTAAATGTAGCACAGTTCAGAGGCCTGTGTACACCACATCTCTTCTCAGAGATACGTTGCCAGCACCCTAGCTTACTTCCATTATGTTTGTAAGCTTATTTCAGTCATTTGATACTAATAAAATGCAGCATTATTTCCGTTGCATCTCTGTATTTATGGTTATATTTGTATTCTATTGCGTTCCTACATAAATCTGGATCAGTGGTATCAGAGGGGGTCTGCTCTTTCTCTGTTTTTCTTTGCATGTCCCCAAAGCAGTCAAGGTATAAGGAGTTCGAGCTCGATCTATTTGCACCCTTCCAGGATCAGCCTCGCCAACCCCGACGACCCCGCATGGCAGAAGGAAAGAAAGACGAGGGAGCAGAAGATCCTATCAAAATCTTGTTCGAGGAGGCCCTCGAGAAACAGAGGAAGGCGATGACGGATAAATTTTCCCAGATCCTTCAACGGCTACTCACCGGAGGCACATCTACATCCAGCACGTCCGCCAACAGGTCCACGACATCCTGGACAAATCTAATACCAAGTCAGCAAAATTCCCCCCCCCCATGGAGGAACTTAACGCAATGGAGACCATTGCTTCTTAAGGAGAGAGGAATGATCCAGGTGGATATCGGTGGCCGTCGACCTATTCCATTTGGACCCGCGACATCAATTCTTGCAGCTTTTCACTTCCAGTAGCTTACTATTTTTAGCAGGTTTTCGGGTCCTGTGCGCCCGAAGCCATTTTGTGGCATTAATGATCTAGGTGGATATTGGTGGCCTCCCACCTATTCCATTTGAACCCCTGCCATCAGTTCTTTCCATTTTCAAGTTTCAGCACAACTTACTATTTTAACAGTTTTTCAGGTCCTGAACTTCCGAGCCGTTTTGAGGCCCTAAACGACGTTTTTTGGGCATCATTTTTCTGGTGAATATGATTTCGTTCCATAATTGATATTCACAACAACAGTTGTAGTCATCGGATATATCTTTCTAAAGATGTATCATATGCGTCAAACGAAGATCGTATGCCGAAGTTACATCCTCGGGAAGTTGAAACACCAATTTAACCAAATGGGACCCACAGTTTTGGCGCTTCATCTCCTAGGGTTAGGTTTTTGGACGTTTCAGATTTTACATTGTTTCTCAACAATAAATAGGCCCTCAAGCCTCATTGTAACACGGTTCAGGGGTTGGTAGTCGTCACATCTCTTCTCATGGATACACTGCGAGTACCCTAGCTCATCTATTTCCATTATGTCCGTAATAGGCCTTCGAGCCTCAATGTAGCACAGTTCAGAGGACCGTGTATGCCACATCTCTTCTTAGAGATACGCTGCCAACACCCTAGCTTTCTTCCATTATGTTTGTAAGCTTATTTCATTCATTTGATATTAATAAAATGAAGCATTATTTTCCACTGCATCTCTGTATTTATGGTTATATTTGTATTTTTTTGTGTTCCTGCATAAATCCGAATAAGTGGTATCAGAGGGGGTCTGCTCTTTCTCTGTTTTTATTTGCATGTACCCAATGGAGTCAGGGTATAAGGAGTTCGAGCTCGATCTGGTTGCACCCTTCCAAGATCAGCCTCGACAACCCTGATGACCCCCCATGGCGGAAGGAAAGAAAGATGAGGGAGCAGAAGATCCTACCAAAATCTTGTTCGAGGAGGCCCTCGAGAAACAGAGGAACGTGACGATGGATAAATTTTCCCAGATCCTTCAACGGCTACCCACAGGTGGCACATCTACATCCAGCACGTCTGCCAATATGTCCACGACATCCTGGACAAATCCAATACCAAGTCAGCAGAATTTTCTCCCCCATGGAGGAACTTAACGCAATGGAGACCATTGCTTCCTAAGGAGGGAGGAATGATCCAAGTGGATATCGATGGCCGCCCACCTATTCTATTTGGACCCGCAACATCAATTCTTACATCTTTTCACTTCCAGCAGCTTACTATTTTTAGCAGGTTTTCGGGTCCTGCGCGCCCGAAGCCATTTTGGGGCATTAATGATCCAGGTGGATATTGGTGGCCTCCCACCTATTCCATTTGAACCCCCACCATTAGTTCTTTCCATTTTCAAGTTTCAGCACAACTTACTATTTTTAGCAGTTTTTCGGGTCCTCAACTTCCGGAGCCGTTTTGAGGCCCTAAACGACGTTTTTTGGGCATCGTTTCTGTAGAAAATATGATTCTGCGTTGGGATTGATATTTGCTACAAAAGTTGTAGTCCTTGGATATATATTTCTAGCGATGTATCATACGCGTCAAATGGAGATCGTATGCCGAAGTAACGTCCCAGGGAAGTTGAAACACCAATTTACCTAAACGGGGCCCCCAATTTTGGTGTTTCATCTCCTAGGGTTAGGTTTTTGGAAGTTTCAGATTTTACATTGTTTCTCAACAATAAATAGGCCCTCGAGCCTCATTATAACACAGTTCAGGGGCCGGTAGCCGTCACATCTCTTCTTAGGGATAAGCTGCCAATACCCTAGCTCCATTATGTCTGTAATAGGCCTTCAAGCCTCAATGTAGCACAGTTCAGAGGCCTGCGTATGCCACATCTCCTCTCAGAGATACGCTGCCAGCGCCCTAGCTTGATTCCATTATGTTTGTAAGCTTATTTCAGTCATTTGATATTAATAAAATGAATCATTGTTTCCACTGTGTCTCTGTATTTATGGTTATTTTTGTATTCTGTTACGTTCCTGCATATATCCGGATCAATGGTATGAGAGGGGGTCTGCTCTTTCTCTGTTTTTCTTTGCATGTCGCCAACGCAGTCAGGGTATAAGGAGTTCGAGCTCGATCTGGTTGCACCCTTCCAAGATCAGCCTCGCTAACCCCGACGACCCCCCATGGCGGAAGGAAAGAAAGACGAGGGAGCATAAGATCCTATCAAAATCTTGTTCGAGGAGGCCCTTGAGAAACAGAGGAATGCGATGACGGATAAATTTTCCCAGATCCTTTGACGGCTGCCCACCGGCAACAGATCTACATCCAGCACGTCTGCCAATAGGTCTGTGACATCCTGGACAACTCCAATACCAAGTCAGTAGAATTTTCTCCCCCATGGAAGAACTTAACGCAATGGAGACCACTGCTTCCTAAGGAGGGAGGAATGATCAAGATGGATATCGGTGGCCGCCCACCTATTCCATTTGGACCTACGACATCAATTTTTGCAGCTTTTCACTTCCAGCAACTTACTATTTTTAACAGGTTTTCGGGTCCTGCGCACCCGAAGCCATTTTGGGGCATTAATGATCCAGGTGGATATTGGTGGCCTCCCACCTATTCCATTTGAACCCTTGCCATCAGTTCTTTCCATTTTCAAGTTTCAGCACAACTTACTATTTTTAGCATTTTTTCGGGTCCTGAACTTCTGGAGCCGTTTTGAGGCCATAAACGACATTTTTAAGGCATCATTTTTCTGGCGAATATGATTTCGTTTTGGAATTGATATTCACAGTAATAGTTGTAGTCATCGGATATATCTTTCTAACGATGTATCATACGCGTCAAACGGAGATCGTATGCCGAAGTTACGTCCTCGGGAAGTTGAAACACCAATTTAACCAAATGGGGCACACAGTTTTGGTGCTTCATCTCCTAGGGTTAGGTTTTTGGATGTTTCAGATTTTACATTGTTTCTCAACAATAAATAGGCCCTCGAGCCTCATTGTAACACATTTCAGGGGTTGGTAGCCGTCACATCTCTTCTCAGAGATACGCTGTTAGTACCCTAGCTCATCTATTTCCATTATGTTTGTCATTAGGGGAATTTTGAGGTCTAAAATGGGCCTCCTAAGGAAAATGTACAATCAAAATTCACTTTATGAGAACCAATCACATTTTAGGGGATGACATCATCCCCCATGGTTGAGGTGGCATTGCTTGAGTTAAAGGTACTTACTTGTTACATTCTCAATGGTGGATCAAAACTCATGGTTAACCATGTTAGTACTCTAAGTACTTTTAAAGTCATAAAGTAAAGTACTAATAATAAATGTTATTTCACACTTTTTGAATAAAATATTGTTATTTTCGTTTCATATTTTTTGAAAGAAACAATGCATATATTTACATAATCTTCATGTATTTACACATTTTTCAATAAATATTATATTTGCATATTTTCATATATTTATTTTTAAATTATATATTTATCTCATTTTATTTAATACTATAATTTGAAATCAATTATAAGTTAATATATAGACATATATATTATACATATGAAATCAAAATAAAAAGGCATATTAGTTTTGTATGATGAAAAAATGTACAGTATGTTAAAAAAATGTATATTAAGTTCAACATGGTTTGGGAAAAAAATTCTAAAATTTCAATGTATATAAATCTTATATTATACTTATAAATATAAATTAAATATATTTCAATACTTTTTTTCTTTAATTTTAAATACAACTAAATTAATTTCATTATGATCATATTAATATTATATATTATTATACATAATATTATGAAAAATCATCTAAATGTTATAGAATATATATTATATTCATTTTTATATTATATATTAATTTCTAATGTTATAAATCAAATCAATTCAATATATAATATATATAAAAATACATAAAATAATATATTACATTTATTATATTATATTATTATTTTATATAGTACATTAATTACATGTTATTATATAATTTAAATAATATAAATTTTAAATAATAGTATATTATACAATTAAGAATTTATGAATTTATATTTATAATTTATTTTAAGTTTTTTAAGTACAAATAACAAATGCATTAGTTGTTCAATGATAATGACATTTTATTGAAAATATCATTCTTATTTATAGTCACATCAATACAATTTGTTTATTAATTTTATTTTGGTACACATTTTCAATTGAATTTAACCATGGTTACATGGATAGTGGTGCAAAAAGTAAAATGAAAATTCATAAATATTATTTTATTGGTTTAACTATTATTTTATTATTTCTTTAGGAGGCCCATTTTAGACCTCAAAATTCCCCTAATGAATAGGCCTTCGAGCCTAAATGTAGCACAGTTCAGAGGCCCGCGTATGCCACATCTCTTCTCAGAGATACACTGCCAGTGCCCTAGCTTGCTTCCATTATGTTTGTAAGCTTATTTCAGTCATTTGATATTAATAAAATGAAGCATTATTTCCACTGCATCTCTGTATTTATGGTTATATTTGTATTCTGTTGCGTTTCTGCATAAATCTGGATCAGTGGTATCAGAGGGGGTCTGCTCTTTCTCTATTTTCTTTGCATGTCCCCAACGCAGTCAGGGTATAAGGAGTTCGACCTCAATCTGGTTGCACCCTTCCAAGATCAGCCTTGCCAACCCCGACGACCCCCCATGGCAGAAGGAAAGAAAGACGAGGGAGAAGAAGATCCTATCAAAATCTTGTTCAAGGAGGCCCTCGAGAAACAGAGGAACGCGATGACAGATAAATTTTCCCAGATCCTTCAACGGCTACTCACCGGTGGCACATCTACATCCAACACGTCCGCCAACAGGTCTGGGACATCCTAGACAAATCCCATACCAATTCAACAGAATTTTCCCCCCCTTGGAGGAACTTAACGCAATGGAGACCATTGCTTCCTAAGGAGGAAGGAATGATCCAGGTGGATATCAGTGGCCGCCCACCTATTCCATTTGGACCCGCGACATCAATTCTTGCAGCTTTTCACTTCCAGCAGCTTACTATTTTTAGCAGGTTTTCGGGTCTTGCGCACCCGAAGCCATTTTGGGGCATTAATGATCTAGGTGGATATTGGTGGCCTCCCACCTATTCCATTTGAACCCCCGCCATCAGTTCTTTCCATTTTCAAGTTTCATCACAACTTACTATTTTTAGCAATTTTTTGGGTCCTGAACTTCCGGAGCCGTTTTGAGGCCCTAAACGATGTTTTTTGGGCATCGTTTGTCTAGCGAATATGATTTTGTTCCATAATTGATATTCCCGACAATGGTTGTAGTCATCGGATATATATTTCTAATGATGTATCATACGCATCAGACAGAGATCGTATGCCGAAGTTACATCCTCGGGAAGTTGAAACACCAATTTAACCAAATGGGGCCCACAGTTTTGGCACTTCATCTCCTAGGGTTAGGTTTTTGGACGTTTCGGATTTTAAATTGTTTCTCAACAATAAATAGGCCCTCAAGCCTCATTGTAACACAGTTCAGGGGCTGGTAGTCATCACATCTCTTCTCAAGGATACGCTGTCAGTACCCTAGCTTATCTATTTCCATTATGTCTGTAATAAGCCTTTGTTATGTAGGTAAATCCTCTCTACGGACAGAGACGATCCCTCTAGCCCTAGAGTGGGTCTAGTAACAAGGAATCATGCTAGAGTGTAGGTTCCTAGATATTTGAATGAAAGAGGACGCAATAAGATGGCCTACCTGTGGTCCAATGCCGTCGTCGACAATCGTAGTCGTGATGAGAACCTATCGCTCCTGATTTCGAAAGTCACGACCCCTTCGCTTCTCACGCTTGGACACCTGCACAGAGATCAGAAAACGATAACCACATACCACATACTAATTCATCCAAAAAATACTAGTCAGTTAGAGAGGGCTAAGCATATTGCATTCGATAAAGACAAAATACAAGATGGGAACCAACCAATAGTCACTTATATTATTAGGTAGAAAGAAGAGATACAACCATGCTCTAACGTTGCGGTCTCCTCCAGCGAGGTTCGGGCGAAGTACATCTCAAATCTCGTCGGGGAATTCGGACGGGATAATGGCCTTTTTGTTGGAATTCCTTCTTGATCTACCTTCTCAATAACTCAGTTATTTACCTATAGTTCAGTTCTCCAAGTTCAGCACTTCAGCTGTATAATTCTCTTTGTTCAGCTAGCTTTCATAAAGGGAGAAGGCATGTTTATATAGAGGAAAAGGAGGAGGTTGGGATCCCTACAAAGGTGGAAGGGAGGCCTATCCTTTAGGAGTGTTCCAAGGGAGGTGGAAACTACTAACTAAAGGAGGAAGCCCGTGGTTGTTTCAGTTAAACCACTCCCAATGACTCATCCCCGAGGTGGTTGGAATGGAACCTCCACCTCTATTTTTAAAAAACATTCCATAAACAGCTTGGCGTGGGTGTCTCACTGGCACAGAGCGCCAAGTGGCGCGGGCTCAATGTTCAATTTACAGGTTGGCGTGAGGATGTAACGGGCTACTCGAGCCAAGGAAAAAAAGGGGATTTTCACAGCTCTGCTTAGGGAAATGTCAACAAGAAGAATGTTTCTTTCATCAAAAGGTATGCAAGGATGGTATTTTCAAAGCATGACACTATGTATTGGTCACGGAAATGACCCTCCAATGTGCTAGTTGGGGATTGCAGGGACAGTGACAAAATGTTGTGTAACAGATGCCCCCTAAAGCATGAGGTCCGAGGGAGAGGGAGGGGAGAAATGCTTTATGAGAATGCGTTTGAACCAAACACCACTGTCGAAAAACCTGCAATTATAAATACAACTGATATCTCAGATACATGAACATGTGGCATGGGCACAACCATCCATAATAAAGTATATAAAAACTGAGATCGAGGTATGGACACAGCCTTCCAGCAGTAAAGATCAACAAATAGACTCAGGTCTGGTTGCAGCCATCCAATCAACAGATTCATGCACTAAGTCATAATAATCCACAAAAATTTGCAGCCTGGATTTTATCAGACAAAATCCAGGGTCTTGCACTCCATCTCAACCCGAACAAGTACAAATTCAAGCATGCGAATATATGAGCTGAAGTTGAACATGCAAGAAAATCATCTGATTACCAGCCAATGATGAAAGTTGTTAACAAACGCGACAGGAACCACCAAAAATGAGAATGGCTCTCAAGGTACGAAAGGTACAATCCAAGAAATGTGAACAGTGATCTGGCGTCGAACACCCGCAGAGTCAGTCGATCGAAGGCCAATGATGTGGACCTTGCGTCAAATGCAAAGAACCTACCATTAACGCATGCAATATCCAAGGTACTTGAAGGGAGTCTCTAGATCAGATTCCTGGATAATGAGCTTAAGTCGACAGGAAGTGACCTAGTCGAAGGAGGGCCATAATGTTTCCCACATCCTCGACACGAGATAGAGGAATATGATTTTGTGAATCAGGACCAACAGAAAATCAGAGGGAGGTTGAAAACTGCAGAGGCAAACTTCTCTTGAACATATCAGCAACACGACACTGGGTTTGGCATTATTTGACATCAAAGGAACTTAGGTCATGATAACGTGGCAAAGAGAAAATGAGAGGTCAAAAGAGATTACCCAAACCCATGGAGGCAAAAAAAACGAAATGAGATGTCCCCAACCCGAAACGAATGCAGACAAGTGCCATGTTCAAGAGAGACATACTGCCAACACAACTAAAATATGTTTCCATTTTCCCCCACCATTTTTGGCGAGTACCCCAATTATTTTTGAAAATAAGCTTGAAGGGGATAGCATATTCTTGCACTATAAGTTTTTCCTTCGGAAAAATCCATCCTAGTACATTTTACAAGCCCTAGGAAGGAGGAACTCGAATAACATCATGGTGACGAAGTCCGATGTCATCAGAGTTTAACGAGTCTGACAAAGGAAGAACTCAACATCTTTTCACGTTTAGAGAGTTTGAAAAGAAGGCAGAAAAGAAAACTCCAGCAGTCCCTTTTCGTAGGTAGTCTCACAGATCCGAAAAGGTAGAAAACAAAGTCTGAAAGAACCTCTTAGTCGCGATAGGCTAAGGTATTCTTTTTTCGTAAATAATCCATCCCATATCGAAAAAGGGGTAAACGTATACTAGGTAGATATCATTTCGCAGCCATTTAACGAGTTCAAAACGACAAGCATCTCGGTAATCTTTTCAGTTTTAGAGAGTCAGAAAAGAGCTGAAAGTTGACTCCTCCTGGAGGAACGAGTGGTATAAAGGGTAGCAACTAGTTCCGATAATGGCAGAACTACTCAGAACAAGTAAAGGTCAAGAGGTTGGCTAACAAGACCACTCATTGCAGATGTTCCTCAGGAAAGGGTAAAACAACCAAATGGAGGGCATATGATCGGCCGAACAGATGGTAACGATGGAATGAGAAAACTAAGGCTCATCTGGAACAGGCTGATAAAATGGCAATCACGAGAGGTAAAATGGGAATGCTTTCATTTTTACACAAGCTTGAAACAAAGATAAACTATGCTTGAAACTAGTTTCATTTTTACACAAGCTTGAAACGGAAACAAACTATGCTTGAAATTGGTTTCATTTGTACACAAGCTTGAAACAAAGGTAAACTATGCTTGAAACCGGTTTCATTTTTACACAAGCTTGAAATGGAGATAAACTATGCTTGAAAAGGTAAGCATGCGCCCAGCATGGTGACTCAATTTGAGGTATATGCCCCCCAAGCTTCAGTCCATATGAAAGGAAAATGGAGTGAAGGTTCAAATTACGAGATCAAGAGAAAGACTCGACTGGGATTTCACGAGATCTAAACAAAGAATCGAATTGAACAGGAAAATGTTTCATTGTTTTAAGGAGCTTGACACAAGACAATGAAATCTGCTCCAGAGACCTTGTTTCATTTTTTAAGGAGCTTGACACAAGACAATGAAATCTGCTCCAGAGACCTTGTTTCATTGTTTAAGGAGCTTGACACAAGAAAACGAACTCTGCTCCGGAGACAACTCATCATGTCAAATAAGAAGTCAGGGATTCCAAGAGGTTCTCATCTAATGGGAGAACAACATCTCAGAAATCACGACCCAATGCCCCCAGCACACGATGCACAATGGCATTATCACTGAATGTGGGCATGGGACAGGTAGCCACATAATTAACCTGCGGTGGGGAAGATACAACCGACGGATAAAGAACCGGAAGGGACGATGGTGGACCATATGTCACGTCAGGACCAAAGAATTAAATTTGATCAATGGTCACGATCTGACCTTTGTGTGGGAAATAGATCACACGAAAGAGGGAAGAGACAAGTGCACCCATGACACAAGTATAGTTGCACCCCAAGAGTAAATTGAAATCCAAGGGGCCTGGAACAACCATCACATCTATATAGACGGTTTCCTTCCCAAAGTAACAGGTAACTTCGGAAGGATCCCTAACGGTTGACTGGTTCCTCTGTTAAAAGCCAACAGATTCTGAGTAACAGGCACAAGCAGTGGAGAACCAAAATCTTGCCAAGTATTTGAAGATATAATACTAACAGACGTGCCTTCATCTATAATGGTGCTGGGTACTACCATATCGAAGGCCTGTACCATGATCTCAAAAGGCACATAAGACGGAAGGCAGTATCCTACAAATCAACTCCAAACAAAGGAAGCGACCAAACTACTTGGAGGGGGTACCATTGAACTGAGATGGTCATCCCCTGGTGTTACCAGAGCAAGAGGAGCATTCTCCTAGACCTCAAACATGGGAGCAGAAAGAGAAAAATCTTGAGTCACAGGGATGGGAGGATATTTCTCCAAGTCCGAGGAATCTGAAGAAACAAGAAGAACGTGAGAGGGATGAGATCCACTCTCGACGGAAAAGACCTGATGAACCATAGGTGGGGTCAAATCAACCGATTCCATGACCAATGGTTGGTTAGGAATGGTTTCGTGATTTTGAATTTCCGTGGGAGTGGGATCAACCAAGGATGACTCTTGACCGATCGGTGAATCAACTAGCGGAGGACTCGGAAGAAAACTTCCAGTAACCAACCAGAAGGCAAGGTGTAGAAATAGTAAAGTTGTCCAGCACTCTCGTGGATTCACCCATGTACGGACAAAGGTGAATGGGGTGATGCCTTTCACACAACTTACAAGGATTTGTGATATTACCCTGTCTCTTATGAGTCTTATCAATACTAGTCGAATATGTGCCACCAATATGACTTCTAGAAGCCAAAGGCAACGGCGGATGACCGTCGAACCATACTTCAAGTACCTTGGGAATGCCAGGGCAGTCTCGAAGAAGGTGGTCACCTTTGCAAAAAATGCAAGGGAATTTGACTTTTCGTGGAAGGTTGGATGATTTATCAATGGAAGGTTTCTTATGCGCAACAGCTGCAGCATTAACCTCTCACTTATCTAACTTCTTCTTCTTTGTCTTCTTCTTATTCTTCTTAGCCACCTGGTTACTGGAATCCAAAATTTCACCAGACGAAGTAGAAGAGGAGGATGAAGAAACAGGTGAAGAAGGGGAGAGGTCCACTTTAGAATCAACATGATGCTATTCAGGTGGAGGAGATGGTCGAACAGGGGTTGGGGCACTCGGGACCACCGAGGTCGACAATAACCACACGGGTAAACCAACAGTTAACCCAGGAAGAGACAAAGTTGCCATATAAGGAGCACCAACATTTCCAAAAGCAGGAAATTGACTAGGATTCCCTTCGGAGGGGATTCCTTAGTTAGTGAACTCCGGAAACATTGCCATCAGAAACAACCATAAAACAACATACTAAGGATGATAATGTTAACCAAGAATATTCTGTGGACAGTTAATTTCTAATACATTGAAACAAAATTTTGTCGTTTCATATTTTAAGAGTCGAGAAATAGGCAAAAGATGACTCTATCACTTTCAGGTTGAAACGAGAATGAAAGGACAAGTGCTCGATGATCTTTTCAAATTTAAAGAGTTAGTAAAGATTGAAAATGACTACTCAGGTATTCTAAGCAAGAGGGTATGCCAGGTTTCTGTGAACTGCCATATACACCTTGGTGATCAAATGAAAGAGAAATGACCAAGGACTTAACGTACGTGCAGGTAGTCTCCCCGAATGCTATGTTTGGTGTATCACAGTTACAAGATGGCAGAATCGACTTCCTATGGATAAAAGGATTGCAACCTAGAAGGGTCTCCCTTTATATACTCGACGGTAGGGAGAGCACAAGTCCGTACTAGCGCTGTCTGGAGCCAGATGGTGAACGACAGCTACTAGGTTTTAAGACGCCGGAACACGTCTCTAACTTTGACCACTAGAATATTTCATTAGGTTTCAATGTTGCCTTAGGAAAATTGAAATATATTTTAACATTGATCTTGGATTAGGTCTCAATTTCCAGGCCTTAACGTATGTCGGATCTGAAATTTTATTAAATGAAAAACTACATTCAGAAGGATACCATTTTCGTTCAATGAAAGCTATCTATGAGAAGGAAAGAAAAATTTCAACCGATAGCGAATAATGAAATCATGCGAAAACATCCACTAATGCATCTAATGCAATCTACATAAAACAAACTCTTTCCTAGCCTATACAATGCTAGTTATGCAAGAGAACGTTTCATTTTCAAAGCAAAAAGAATGCAATATTTTGGCTTTTTCAATGCAACAGAGCAAACAATGCACTAAATAACATGAAAAACAAAAATAAACACTAGCTTGAGAGAGCGAATGTAAAAGTTGAAACGGAATGAATCCAACAACATGAAACAAACACAACAATACCCAAACTAATGCTACAATCTTTTCAAATCAAAGAGAAATCTCCAAAATGACCCATACAAGAAATTTAATTGGTGCTTGGAGTAAGAGGAAGAAGAATCAAACGAGAAAGGCAATGACCATTCAACCAATGAACGTACTCAACAAGATCAAAGAGACCAAGAGCAATTAAACAGGGAATGAATTCGACAGCTATCAGGAAACTCGATCTCCAAACAGAAGACTTAGTGCACCAAGGCACTCAGAAACCCTAAGACCTCAAGGCACACTGACAAGAAATGGACAAACAACTGAGAAAAACAAGTCTCCAACAATCAAAGATAGTCCAAAACACTTCAATTACTCTTAAAAATAACCCAGAAACAAGTACAAGTGACCAAAAACTCATGGCAAAGCTCACACCCAAAAACCTATAGGGGTCGGCGCAACTGTGAGGCAGTATTCAGCACCAAACAGGGGATGGCATGAGCGCTACAAAGGCAACATGCCCTAATCGGCGTGATTGTTTAGGGAAAAACCGCGCCAAGCTAGTTAACCAAGGAAAATGGGAAAACTCTACAAAGCAGAGGTCAATCTTGACACTCTGGGGCTGAACAGGGGTTTGAAGCACAGTTAAACAACCAGAAAGGTAAACAACAAGACAAAAAACCCAAAAAACGACCCAACAAAGACAAACTCGCACTGATCCCCAGCGGAGTCGCCAACTTGTTATGTAGGTAAATCCTCTCTGCAGACAGAGACAATCCCTCTAGCCCTAGAGTGGGTCTAGTAACAAGGAATCATGCTAGAGAGTAGGTTCCTAGATATTTGAATGAAAGAGGATGCAATAAGATGGCCTACTTGTGGTCCAATGCTGTCGTCGACAATCGTAGTGGTGATGAGACCTTCTCGCTCTTGATTTGGCAAGTCACAGCCCCTTCGCTTATCACGCTTGGACACCTGCACAGAGATCAAAAAATGATAACCACATACCACATACTAGTTTCATCCAAAAACTACTAGTCAGTCAGAGAAGACTAAGTATATTGCATTTGATAAAGACAAAATACAAGATGGGAACCAGACAAGATTCACTTATATTATTAGGTAGAAAGAAGAGATACAACCATGCTCTGACGTTGCGGTCTCCTCCAGCGGGGTTCGGGCGAAGCACGTCTCAACGGTCGTCGGGGAATTCGGACGAGATAAGGGCCCTCTCGATGGAATTATTCTTGATCTACCTTCTCAATAACTGAGTTATTTAGCTATAGTTTAGTTCTCCAAGTTCATCTCAGCTGTATAATTCTCTTTTTTCAGCTAGCTTTCATAAAGGGAGAAGGCTTGTTTATATAGAGGAAAGGGAGGAGGTTGGGATCCCTACAAAGGTGGAAGGGAGGCCTATCCACAGGGGATTTACTCAATCAACCTCTATCCTATCACGTGCGTTCGTGGCATATTAAACAATACCCTCAATTTGACTACATATTGGAAAATACCCCTTAAAATCACATTATTTCACCTCCTACCAATATGAACCCAATACACCTTCCCAATTTAAAAAACCCCTACTTCCACTAGATATTGTAGGTATCCATTTCTTCATTAAAATTTTTTATACCCCTTTATATTTTTCATTATCTTTGAGCTCCATTTTTTATACCTGTCAATATAAAAACCCTTCACTCCCAATATATACCCCAATATATTATGCCATTTTTTCCTCAATATAAATCCCCCAATGTGAACCCACGTGGTATGGTATTGCTCCCCCAGTGCGGCCCCCATGGGCCTATCCTTTAGGAGTGTTCCAAGGGAGGTGGAAACTACTAACTAAAGGAGGAAGCACGTGGTTGTTTCAGTTCAACCACTCCCAATGACTCATCCCCGAGGTAGTTGGAATGGAACCTTCGCCTCTATTTTTTAAAAACATTCCATAAATAGCTTGGCACGGGTGTCTAACTGGCACAGAGCTCCAAGTGGCGCGGGCTCAATGTTAAATTTCCAGGTTGGCACGAGGATGTAACGGGCTACTCACGCCAAGAAAAAAATAGGGATTTTCACAACTCTGCTTAGGGAAATGTCAACAAGAAGAATGTTGCTTTCATCAAAAGGTATGCAAGGATGGTATTTGCAAAGCATGACATTGTGTATTGGTCACAGAAATGACCCTCCAATGTGCAAGTTGGGGATTGCAAGGACAGTGACAAAATTCTTTGTAACAACAAGATGCTCGAAAATGGGCGCTCCTTTCATGGGATAAGCTAACAAAGTTAAAAACAGCAGGAGGACTGGGCCTTCGTGATCCCTACGTGTTAAATCAAGTTATGGGAGAAAAATTATGGTGGAGATGGCTACAAGGAGGACAAGATCTTTGGAAATTGATTTGGGAGATGTTAGCCCCCCTATGAAATTCTTGACAAGCAAGCTGGGGGCTAGATTATTGTGGAGCCTTCAAGGAATGCCTTTCCCCTGAAAAACCATCCTCCTTGAAATCTCTGAGTGCTATGCCTAGTACAATCCTATCTGCTGATCCATTCCTAAAAGGCCTACTGTTTCCCCTTGCACCCCTGCAAAATGCCCCTTCTCCCCTCTATTTCCCCCATCGACCCCCCAAATCCCCTCGTGAAATCCCCACACCCTTTGTTTCCCCAAATTTTCCCTCCATTTCCCTATCTTTCCCCTTTGGGCCTCAAAATACATTCAAAATGGCTTTAAAACCCACTTTCCGACTGTATAATAGGTCTAGCCCTTTCTCCGCTAGCCCCGCACCCTTTTTTCTCCCCATGTAACCCAGCGCCGTGACCTAAGAGTTGTTCCCAAAGGCGTTTCCCATAAACCATGAAACTTTATAATAAGATTTTTATTATAAAGTCCCTCACTTTCATCTCCATCGTCCGTTTAAAATACGATCCGACGGTGCGGAGTTCGCCCGATCAGTGGTCCCCACTCCCGTCCCCGCGCACTGTTCAAAACCACCTGTTTATTTCGCACCGCCTTTGGGTGGGTGGCGGTTTTCCCCCGTTGCCCAGCGATTCCACTAGCCGTCCGCCGCATGTCCCCTGTACGACGGCAAAACCACTTTCTTCCCACGCATTATATTTCGACCAGAGTCATGCGGCGAAATGAATACAAGCCGTCAGATCTTTCTCGCCTCATCCGACAACCATTGTTCGCCAAAGTTGCAAGCCGCTTAACCCATGTCATGTCCCATCCTCCGCCGTTGATCTCCGTCACGATCAACGGTTCCGATTTGTTCGCCTTCCGTTGACCACCCCCGCCGGTCAGCTCACCACGTCATCTCCACGTGGATCCATCGTACGCCAGACCACTCCATCACATATATTGTTTCGGTTTCGTGTTTTTTAAGGTTTTTCATTCGTTTGTTCTGCAGACCGTCATCTCCACCGGAGTGGATCTCCGTTGTTCCTCTGTTTTTCTCTCCGCCATGTCACCGTCTGCACGACCTTTTCTCCGCCTCCACATCATCCGCCACCCCATTCATGGTTTCCTTAACTTATTTGTGTATTTTGCAGGGTTATTAAGAACTAATGGCCGCCATGGTACGCGTCTCTGTTACAAGGACATTGAGAGTCAAAAATATCATTTGCAGAGGCGTAATTTATAAAAACGACCTGGGAAGGTGAAGATAAGACGGTCATTTAAGAGAACAGGGTTTAGACTCGGTAGAAAATCTCCCAGCGCCATTAAAACCCGAGCTAACCTATCAGAAGCAAAAATGGAGCGGTAGAGTGTTGCAATACGAGCAAAGGAGATTAAGGCACCCTAATGAAGATCTAGAGCCTTAAATCAGTGGTTTAGAAGGCAAAGCACCAGTTGAAAGCCCCGAGGATCAATCAAAAGGATCCTATGCACAGTAAAAGGTAACATCAGGGTTTGTTCATCAGCAAAAAGTTTTCCTTCTTCAAGTACAGGGCACCCATATAGTTTTTATTATGCACAATGTCCCTGAAGGAATTCCCACCCTAACGGCAGTTCAAAATTTCGAGAGCATTTATATGACAGACCCCTCAGTAATTTATTTTATTTTTGTTCAAAGCACCAGGAGTACTACAGCCAAAATATGTCAAAGTCATATCCAGAGAAGATCACTCCTACATGAAGAGGTGACAGAAATTAAATACTCAGCATTCGAACAGAATGGGTTTCAACCCTGCATTAATTTTGTGTTTAATGTTACATTTAGTGTTCACCTACCACCTCAGTCGACCCTCTGTTCATCATCTGTTATAAAGTACAGAAGGAAATTATTGTAAAGGTTGTTGATTGGATATCAGTAGATTGCAAGCATTTTCCTCTTAAGACGAGTTCTCTGTGTAGCATTGTAAGATAGGTTGAGATATGATGTATTCAGACTGAATGTTCAAGCTATGGGCTATGATGTACCTGATTGGTGTTGTTCTTAATACGAAAAGCATATTTCTTCGGATCCTGATCTAAAGCAGCTGGTGATGTTTTCCTTTCTCTGTATTTTTGATTGACTTGCTTTCATTTCATTACGTTTCTTCTGGCTTGCATCAGAAGTTTGGCATAAGATTTACCCTTGATAGGTACCTTATGTTGCTTCTCTCCCAGCCTTTTATGTTTTCTACCTACATGTGTATCTGAATATTGATTTCAATTGATTTAACCAGTGTAGTGGATGTTGTTGCCTGCTCTCTGATGTATGAATTAATGAAATTGATTTTTAGATGTTCTTGTGAAGATTTAGTTGGATGTGTTGAGAACACTGGGAGGGCTAGAACCCTGTATCAGCCTCACTAGGATCTTTCCATCTTAATTAGCCCTTTCCAAGATCCCTAGTCCTACCTCTGATTTGGTCCAAGCAGGCCTGGAGTTAAATGACCTCTGGCCTGATCTATAGACAGAATCGGATGGTTCTCCTTCATTCATTTTCAATCCTTAATGTACCATTCCACCAATCATCCTTTGAGATCCAAATGCTCTAGATGACTAGCCCAACTGAAAGCTTGCACATTGATTACAAATAAATCATTTCTTGACTCCATAGCCCAATGGCTTTGATGTTCCCTAAGTTTTCTGTCTTAGCCTAATTCCTTCTATGCTCATCCTTGTCTTATATTGGACCTTCCTTTCCTGATTCCCAACAACCAAAAACAAATGATCAAACAAACCACCCTGAGCCTATAACTAGCCTAAAATCATAACTTATAGCCTCAAAGACAAACACCCTTTGACTCATATAGAGAGATCCCTCTCTAGACCTAGGAGGGCTAGATCCTAAGGTCTGAAAGTGGTTCTATGTTGTCTCATCTTTTGGTCTTGCCAACCTGGCCAAAACATGGGAACCCCAACATAATGGCGACCATACTGGGGAGTTTCTGAATGATTTCCATCTCACTATATCAACAATTTCAGAAACTTAGAACTCTGGTTAGGTTGACAGTAAGTTACTCCTTTCTTGAATCGGCCACCACTATTGAATATCCACTACACTCTTAGACAGAGCCTGGGCAGGACCAGGTAGCCTCCAGATCTCACCCTCTTCGGAGGTGACATATCTGGTAAACGACCTCCCAGTCAATCTCTGGTTGGAGTTTGTTGTTTTTGAGGAGATTCCTGAAAGGTGATAGTTCCTGAGCACTGTGGTGGACAGTGTGATCCCTTAGAAATACCTTGAAACCCTCCACCTGGCGACTCCTTTGTTCCTAAACGAAAAGACTCCACTGGTGATCAGTAGGCCTGTTGATTATCTCGGTTTCACAATAGACTCCACTGGGAGACCAGCCTCTGAGACAACATTAACCACAGTAGAAGCAACAAGTAGGGTTAAGCTGCTTGGCTAAGAAACAACATTCTGGCTTTCAGAACAATCCACACAAGAGTTTATCCTAACCCTGACCCACCTGAAATAGTTGACAATCCGGAGAGTATCCTCAAGGGAGCTCCTACACCTAAAAGACCAACTATTTCCAGTCACATTTGTAGAGCTAACTCCGCACCAGAAGACCTAAGAGATCTATCACTCTTTTTCCCTGACCTAGAATTACCTAGTAGATTACCAAGAACTGGGTCATTCAATCACCTAGACCAGCAAGACCTTGAGTCACACAGTACACCATCTCACAGCGGTCAAAACACTAGGGACAGAGTAACCCCTCCATCTACACCACCTGATATTCACTTCACTCAAAACTTGGGGCTCTCCCACCCTAGGTCTTCCCAGCAGACTTCTGCTGGTCCTAGGATCCCTGTAATCCAAATACCAGCTGCTCAAGCCAACCCTATACCTCATCAAAACATTATCATGGAAGCTTGGTACGCACCTCTAGTTTTACCACGGCCCTTGTTACCCTTGCCAAATGATTATCAGTCAAAAATCCCACATTTCACTACCAAATAATCCATCACAGCTTAGCAACATGTAGATAAAATGGAGGATTCCTTTGATTATATGGAAATTTATGATGAAACAATCAAAATGAGAATCTTTGCCCAAAGCCTAGGGGGTGATGTAAAGAAATGGTTCAAGAATCTACCCCCTGGTAGCATTAACGACCTCCCTGCTTTATATCAGACATTCATCAACAAATGGGAAGTTAGGGCAAACCCTCGCCAGCTCCTAGTAGACTACATGACCCTTAAGAGAAATGTGGGAGAGAGTGTCCATGATTACACCACTAGATTCAACAGCATTTACAATGCTCTTCCTCAACACATGAAACCTCCACAAGGTATGGCCCTGGCTAAATATCTAGATGGGTTTGATGCTGACATGGCCTATGAGCTCAGAGATAAAGAGTATAACACATTGGAAGACATGCATAAAGGAGCCATAACCATAGAAGAAAACTTGATGGAAAAAAGGGCAAGATTAAAAGCTGAGAAAAGGGTAACCTATAGGGATGACAATGTAGCTTCCACATCTAATCCCAAATATGACAGACTATCTAAGAACGTGGAAGAGCTACAACAAATGATAAAGAGGATGGTTTTCCAAAACAGAAACCAAAACCAGAACCAAAACGTTAGAAGAAACAATGCCGCTCCCAACAGACAAAGAGAGTCAGATCAACAAGTAGTTTCCCCGTTCCAAGAAAACTTCTTAGATGAAGACAAGGGAATCATTGAAGAGTCTGAAGGGAGTGGAATAAACATGTTCAAAACAGAGGACTCAGTCCTTAACTGTGACTCATAGGAAGACTAGCCCTCACCTTCATACTGGGATGAGGAATGGCTAGAAACTGAGGATTACAGATTAGGATTCGAAAATGCCATGATGCAGGTCAGAGAGCAATATGAACTTAGGAGCAAAAAGAACCAAGAAAATTCCAAGACAAAGACTCCTGAGGTAACCATCAAGAAAAGACCTGATAAAACTTCTAAAGCATCTGGTGCAAATAACAAATCAGCAGCTGAAAGTTCTGGCAAACACAAGGAAAAAGACAACCAAGACACTGAGAAACAAAGCCAACCAACCAGTAGCGCTAGCACAGTAGTTAGTGCTCCTGATAAAATGATTCCTGACCTTGTACATAATGAGAAATCACAAACTGATTTAGCTACTAAGGCAGTAGCAAATAAAACAGATTCAAGTATTTCCAAGACCCAGTCCACTTTCAATTTGGAGAGTGAGATTGCAAAAATCAAGATTTCTGTACCCTTATCTGAACTGGCCACTCAGAATGTATATAAAGGCCAAATTTTGAAAGCCTTGAATCTGGGGGAAAACAATGATACTGTAAATTTGAATGATGACCAACCTGCCCTCCTGTTTGGTCCAAAGATTGCGGGAAAGTTCCAAGAAGGGGTAGTTCCACCTTTTTATATCAGTCTCAACATTCATGACAAAATACTCCACAATGCCATGCATGATTCTGGAGCATCACACAATTTAATGCCTAAGGTAGTGATGGAAAAGCTAGGCCTAGAGATAACACGACCCTACAAAGATTTATATTCATTTGACTCTAGCAAAGTAAAATGCCTAGGCCTAATCAAAGACTTATGTGTGAGTTTGACCCAGATTCCTGCTAAATGTATGGTCATGGATGTGGTAGTAGCAGATGTGCCACCCAAGTATGGCATGCTGCTATCCAGATCATGGGGAGCCAAACTGCAAGGAACAATGCAGATGGATGGCTCATATGCCACTATCCCTCTATTTGGCCAACTGAGAAGACTGTATAGAGAGTCCCAGATGAAATTCCTAGTCAGCAGCCCCGAGAAACCTGAAAATTCACCATTGTACTCTGTACACACAGACCTGGATTCTTTCATTCTTTATAACGACCAATCCTTAGGAGAGCCAGAATCTGAATGCAGAAATACAAGCAAGGACATAGAACCCATGGACTTTAGCATAATGGCTACCCTAGAAGAATACGATGAAGAAAACCATGTGCAGGATAATGAAAACGAAACTCAGAATGAACCAGAAACACAACGCAGTCAGCCTATTAGTCACACCCCACAAACTAACACACCACGTGAAGAACCAGATAACCCACAACCTAGTACAGACCCCACAATGCAACATAATGGCGGACCCCTGTGGGAAATGAATTTCGATGGGTCCTGTACTAGGAAAACTGCTGGAGCAGGGGTGTGGCTACGTAACACAGAAAATGACCATGCAGAGAGCCACGTTGTCAATCTGCACTTCAAATGTACAAATAACATTGCAGAGTATGATGCTCTTATCCTGGGCTTAAACCTATTGAAGAAATTAGGAGCCCATAGGATAGCTGTGAGAGGAGACTCTGAGTTAGTTGTTAAACAGGTGAATGGTGAATATACAGCAAAACATCCCCGGCTTAGAGCATACAGGAACGATGCCCTGGATATATTGAAAACTTTCATGGAGTATAAACTAGTGTTTGTCCCCAGGAGTCAAAATGTCATTGCAAATGGATTAGCTTGCCTAGCTAGTTCATATCCTAAAACTCCACCTGACCAACAAATCATCATTCAAACCAAGTTCAAACCTGCAGTGCCAGACAACGAAAAATATTGGCAGGTCTTTGAAGGAGATAAACAGATTGAGGATTTCCTAATAGGCAGAAATGAGTTTGGATTTTCTGATTCAGACTTTGAATCTGAAAGTAGCCGCCTAATTGTAGAATCCTCTGATGAAGAAACCCCACCTTGTAACATAGAAATAAACACCTTTTCCGAGGAAACTAGAAACACAACCGAAAAATGTGAAAACTCAGAAAATGAGGAAATGGAGGTGTTGCAGGCCAAAGATAAGAACATACCCAGGGGCCTGGCACCCCTAGAGGACCTTTTTGACTTTGATGACGTGGGTAAAAATCCCACTATAGAACATGCAGACTTAGATGTAGAAGAATGTAACATAGGCACTGAAGATAGGCCCAAAATTATTAAACTGGCTAAGTCTATACCTGTAGACATGAAGAAAAAATACATTGACCTGTTTAAGGAATTCATTGATGTGTTTGCATGGAGCTATGAAGACTTAAAGGCCTACGACACCAATATCATACAACACAAGATACCCCTGAAAGAAAATCAGAAGCCTTTCAGACAAAAACTCTGTAGGATCAATCCGAAACAATTGCCTGCAGTAGAGAAAGAGATCAAGAAGATGTACGATGCAGGCATAATAGTCCCTGTAAGGTTTTCAGATTGGGTGTCAAACTTAGTGGCTGTGAGAAAGAAAACAGGAGAGATCAGGCTATGCATAGACTTCAGAAACCTCAACAGAGCCTCCCTGAAAGACAACTACCCCTTGCCTAGAATGGAACATATCCTCCAGAAGGTAGTGGGCTCTAAGAGAATCTCCCTGCTTGATGGTTTTTCGGGATATAATCAAGTTCTGGTACTCCCAGAAGATCAACTCAAAACAGCTTTCACCACTCCATGGGGCACCTTCATGTATGTGAAAATGCCTTTTGGATTGATGAATGTTGGAGCTACCTTCCAGAGAGCGATGGATATTGCTTTCTCAGACGAGATAGGGCACTTCATAGTTATCTACTTAGATGACTTGACTGTCTTTTCTAAAACTGAAGAAGAACACTTGAAACATCTGAGGAAATTTTTTGAAAAATGTAGAAGGTATGGCCTGTCCTTAAATCCTAAGAAAACTGTTTTTGGGCTGCAAGAAGGTAAACTTCTTGGCCACATTATATCTGAGAAAGGGATTAGGATAGACCCTCAGAGGGTTGAGGGAATACTTCAAATTACACATCCGAGAAACATCAAGGAGTTACAGTCCTTCATAGGAAAGATCAATTTCCTTAGGAGATTCATTCCTAATCTTGCTGAGCACCTTAGGAAAATGACCAACATGCTAAAGAAAGATACAGGAATTAAGTGGACTGTTGAAGCCAAGAAATCTTTTGAGTCAATAAAACTTGCACTCACACAGGCCCCTGTACTTATCAGCCCAAACTTCTCAAAAGATTTTCTGATCTTTTCCTTTGCCTCTGAACACACAATAGCTGCAGTCTTGCTGCAGAAAAATTCAGAAGGTAATGAACAGCCAATTGCCTTCTTCAGCAAAGCCTTGAGGGATGCACCCTTAAAGTACAACATTATGGAAAAGTAGGCCTATGCCCTGGTAAAGGCCTTAAAATACTTTAGGGCGTACATTCTGCATTCTCACACCATAGCCTATGTTCCAAATACAGTGGTTAAAGATATCTTGTCCCAGGACCCTGATGGGAAAAGGGGCAGGTGGATTGCTACAATCTTGGAATACGACCTTGAAATAAAACCCACTAAGCTGATCAAAGGTCAAGGCCTGGCCCAATTAATGGCTGAATCAAACTTGCAAGCCCTTGACATTAACATGGTAAACGCCTTAGACGAGCAGGAAGGATTGCCCCATCCAACTCTTGAGCAGCAGTTTCAGAACTCTCCTTGGTACACCGATATCCTTTATGTGCTCACTAATCTCAATGCCCCTCCAGAACTGTCCAAAACCAAGGCCAGATTCATAAAACTCAGAGCTAGAAACTCCTGCATTATGAATGAAAATCTATACTGGAAAAGTCCAAATGGCCTATTACTGAAATGTTTGTCTGAAACTGAAGCTGAAAGAATTAAATATGAATTCCATGCTGAGGAGTGTGGAGGCCACCTGAGCTGGAAAGCCACTGCAAATAAAATACTCAAGGCTGGTTACTATTGGCCTACACTCTTCAATGATGTCCATAAAATGATTCTTACCTGCCACCAATGTCAGATCTTTGAGGGCAGAAAAAAGCTCCTTCCCCTCCATTTACAACCTATCATCATAGAAGGTCCCTTCATGCAATGGGGCCTAGATTTTATTGGGGAAATTCACCCTTCTTCTTCAGGACAACACAAATGGATCCTAACCGCTACAGATTACTTCACCAAATGGATAGAAGCCATACCCACCAGAAATGCCACTGATTCTTTCATCATTAGGTTCCTAGAAGACTCCATCCTATCTCGGTTTGGTTGTCCAAGGAAAATAATCACTGACAATGCTGCTGCTTTTGGATCCAAGAGAATGGTTGATTTCTGTCACAGGTACGGAATAGCACTTGGTCATTCAACTGCCTATTACCCCCAGGGTAATGGATTGGCTAAATCATATAACAAAATCCTGGTCACAATCATCAAGAAGCTGCTGGAAGAGAACAAAAAGTCATGGCATAAAAAGTTGGTACATGCCTTGTGGGCAGACAGGCTCACTACAAAGAAATCTATTGGCATGTCACCATTCCAGCTGGTTTATGGAACAGAAGTAGTTTTTCCTACAAGCCTTGGAGTTCCAGTAATCAAACTTGTCCAGGAGATCCAATCAGAGGAAGACAACATGATAAGAAGGATAAATCAGACAATCCATCTTCAGCAAACAAGGGAGCAGGTTTATGACAGAGCTGTCAAAATGCAGGAAAGCATAAAAAGGCAATTTGACAAAAGAGCCAAAGCTTCAGATTTCAAAGTTGGAGATAAAGTTCTGAAATGGGATTCAAGGAGAGAGGACAAAGGTAAACATGGCAAGTTTGACAGCTTGTGGCAAGGTCCATATGTTATTCAAGCCACTATGGGTCCTAATGCATTTTTCTTACAAGAACTTGATGGCACAGAGCTGTTTGGGGGTCCTGTCAATGGCAGGATGCTCAAACACTACTTCTGCTAATCTTCATTTCCAGTTCCATTTCCATTGTACATACCATTGCAGCTTTACTTTCAAGAAAACAGAGAAAAATGTTTCAAAAAAAAAACACACAAAAAGAGATGTTCAGACATGCTCAAAACTTGAACCTCCGAAAGAAAAGGTGGCTCAAACGTGATCAAAATCTGAGCCAAAGGAAGCAGAATAGTTGGTCCTAATACGCTCAAAACCTGGACCAGCAGTGAAAGGAAAAATCAGCTCTAACATGTTTAAAACCATAGCTGAAATGAGGAGAAGAAGTGACTCTAATATGCTCAAAACCTGAGTCACAGAGAAGAAGGATGTTTCAAAGCTGTAGATTTCATGCCTTCATAGTTTTGTTTTCAAGTCTTCATTCCAGCAAGTCAGACAGTCTAATCCTGGCTTGGTTGTTTTTTAATTTCCTGTTTTAGAATGTAGGAGAAGAAACCTGTTGGACAGTTTAATCCCAACAGGTAGTAGATTAGGTAGAGAAGCATATGAGGCCAACTGTTTAATCTGGTCTCATGGAGCAATAAGGGTAGATTTAGAATAGGTTGTTTCTTGTTTTGAGAATAAAATGTAAAGGGTCTGCTAGCTCAAATGCACCCAAAGGGAAAAATTTTAGGACTATAGTTTGGGTAGGTATATTGGTTGGGAAATATTTCTGCTGATGTTTCTATCATATTGTGGCAGCTAAAAATTGAAGAAAGGAGGGATGTGCCAAGCAGCAGGCATCTGGCCTACTCCAAAGATCAGTTCTGGTTTCTTGACTCCTTCAAGAAGAAGCCATCCCCATGTGGAGCCACTGTTAGCCCCCCTATGAAATTCTTGATAAGCGAGCTGGGGGCTAGATTATTGTGGAGCCTTCAAGGAATGCCTTTCCCCTGAAAAACCATCCTCCTTGATGTCTCTGAGTGCTATGCCTAGTACAATCCTATCTGTTGATCCATTCCTAAAAGGCCTACTGTTTCCCCTTGCAGCCCTGCAAAATTCCCCTTCTCCCCTCTATTTCCCCCATCGACCCCCCAAATCCCCTCGTGAAATCCCCACACCCTTTGTTTCCCCAATTTTTCCCTCCATTTCCCTATCATTCCCCTTTGGGCCTCAAAATACATTCAAAATGGCTTTAAAACCCACTTTCCAACTGTATAATAGGTCTAGCCCTTTCTCCGCTAGCCCTGCGCCCTTTTTTCTCCCCTTGTAACCCAGCGTCGTGACCTAAGCGTTGTTCCCAAAGGCGTTTCCCATAAACCATGAAAATTTATAATAAGATTTTTATTATAAAGTCCCCCGCTTTCATCTCCATCGTCCGTTTAAAATACGACCCGACAGTGCGGAGTTCGCCCGATCATTGGTCCCCACTCCCGTCCCCGCGCACTGTTCAAAACCGCCTGTTTATTTCGCACCACCTTTGGGAGGGTGGTGGTTTTCCCCCGTTGCCCAGCGATTCCACTAGCCGTCTGCCACATGTCCCCTGTACGACGGAAAAACCACTTTCTTCCCGCACATTATCTTTCGACCAGAGTCACGCGGCGAAATGAATATAAGCCGTCAGATCTTGCGCGCCTCATCCGACGGCCGTTGTTCTCCAGAGTTGCACGCCGCTTAACCCATGTCATGTCCCGTCCTCCGCCGTTGATCTCCGTCACGATCAACGATTCAGATTTGTTCACCTTCCGTTGACCACCCCCCCCCCCAGCTCACCACGTCATCTCCACGTGGATCCATCGTGCGCCAGACCACTCCATCACATATATTGTTTCGGTTTCGTGTTTTTTAAGGTTTTTCATTCGTTTGTTCTGCAGACCGTCATCTCCACCGGAGTGGATCTCCGTTGTTCCTCTGTTTTTCTCTCCGCCATGTCACCGTCTGCACGACCTTTTCTCCGCCTCCACATCATCCGCCACCCCATTCATGGTTTCCTTAACTTATTTGTGTATTTTGCAGGGTTATTAAGAACTAATGGCCGCCATGGTACGCGTCTCTGTTACAAAGACATTGAGAGTCAAAAAGATCATTTTCAGAGGCGTAATTTATAAAAACGACCCGGGAAGGTGAAGATAAGACGGTCATTTAAGAGAATAGGGTTTAGACTCGGTAGAAAATCTCCCAGCGCCATTAAAACCCGAGCTAACTTGTCAGAAGCACAAATGGAGAGGCAGAGTGTTGCAATACGAGAAAAGGAGATTAAGGCACCCTAATGAAGATCTAGAGCCTTAAATCAGTGGTTTAGAAGGAAAAGCACCAGTTGAAAACCCCGAGGATCAATCAAAAGGATCCTGTGCACAGTAAAAGGTAACATCAGGGTTTGTTCATCAGCAGAAAGTTTTCCTTCGTCAAGTACAGGGCACCCATACAGTTTTTATTATGCACAATGTCCCTGAAGGAATTCCCACCCTAACGGCAGTTCAAAATCGTGAGAGCATTTATATGACAGACCCCTCAGTAATTTATTTTATTTTTGTTCAAAGCACCAGGAGTACTACAACCAAAATATGTCAAAGTCATATCCAGAGAAGATCACTCCTACATGAAGAGGTGACAGAAATTAAATACTCAGCATTCGAACAGAATGGGTTTCAGCCCTGCATTCATTTTGTGTTTAATGTTACATTTAGTGTTCACCTACCACCTCAGTCGACCTTCTATTCATCATCTGCTATAAAGCACAGAAGGAAATTATTGTAAAGGTTGTTGATTGGATATCAGTAGATTGCAAGCATTTTCCTCTTGAGACGAGTTCTCTGTGTAACATTGTAAGATAGGCTGAGATATGATGTATTCAGACTGAATTTTCAAGCTCTGGGATATGATGTACCTAATTGGTGTTGTTCTTAATACGACAAGCATATTTCTTTGGATCCTGATCTAAAGCAGCTGGTGATGTTTTCCTTTCTCTGTATTTGTGATTGACTTGCTTTCATTTCATTACGTTTCTTCTGGCTTGCATCAGAAGTTTGGCATAAGATTTACCCTTGATAGGTACCTTATGTTGCTGCTCTCCCAGCCTTTTATGTTTTCTGCCTACATGTGTATATGAATATTGATTTCAATTGATTTAACCAGTGTAGTGGATGTTGTTGCCTGCTCTCTGATGTATGAATTAATGAAATTGATGTTTAGATGTTCTTGTGAAGATTTAGTTGGATGTGTTGAGAACACTGGGAGGTCTAGAACCCTGTATCAGCCTCACCAGGATCTTTCCATCTTAATTATCCCTTTCCAAGATCCCTATTCCTACCTCTGATTTGGTCCAAGCAGGCCTGGAGTTAAATGACCTTTGGCCTGATCTATAGACAGAATCGGATGGTTCTCCTTCATTCATTTTCAATCCTTAATGTCCCATTCCACCAATCATCCTTTGAGATCCAAATGCTCTAGATGACTAGCCCAACTGAAAGCTTGCACATTGATTACAAATAAATCCTTTCTTGACTCCATAGCCCAATGGCTTTGATGTTCCCTGAGTTGTCTGTCTTAGCCTAATTCCTTCTATGCTCATCCTTGTCTTATATTGGACCTTCCTTTCCTGATTCCCAACAACCAAAAACAAACGATCAAACAAACCACCCTGAGCCTATAACTAGCCTAAAATCATAACTTAGAGCCTCAAAGACAAACACCCTTTGACTCATATAGAGAGATCCCTCTCTGGACCTAGGAGGGCTAGATCCTAAGGTCTGAAAGTGGTTCTATGTTGTCTCATCTTTTGGTCTTGCCAACCTGGCCAAAACATGGGAACCCCAACAGGAGAGAAAATATGACATGCCAAGGACAGTAACAGGCAAATTAAAAGTAGATATTACCCCCAAAGGTTCTAACATCTAGAATCTAGCAGCCATCAATAGAGATCTATTACGGCAGCACAGTTTCTGGGAAGTATGGGAAGGCAGGATGGCTATGTTTTGGGAGGATTCGTGGCTACAAAGAGAAAAACTCTTCAGTTGTCTAGATTTAGGGGAAATATTCCTATTCACAAATATACCTAACAGGAGAAAAATAAACAACTATTGGTGCCAGCAAGAGAACAGCCAATGGAGAAAATGGAAAGATAAAACGCACTAGACAGAGGCCCCAGAGACAATACAATGGAACAATCTGAAAAAAGAATTGAAAACAAGAAAGTTAGTTGCAGCAACAAGGAAATATATTCTCAGATGGGGCTATCAAAGCAAAGGTATGTTTACCATACAGGAGGGATATTATGTTAAAGCACATAATCTTGATAATATAGTAGTACCCATATGGAGAAAAATCTAGTCAATCAATCATTGGCCAAAAGTGGAACATTTCCTTTGGCTCCTAAGTCACAGAAAGATACTGACTGGGGATTAGTTACAATGGCGAGGAATGTATGGCCCCTCACTTTTTCATATGTGTAATAGACAATCAGAATCAATAGAACATCTTCTAAATACATGTGAAATAGCAGAGACTGTATTGCATAATAATGAAATGCTATTTTTGCAAACTGATAGAGATAATACATACATAAATGAGACGATCATCAAATGGGGAAAAGGGGGTTTCAAATGTGAAGTCCTTAAAATAGCATGGAGACTGTCACTGGGATTTATACTATGGTGCACCTGGAAAGAAAGAAATCACCGTATCTTCCGGGGAGAAGTTCGAGATGAAAACCAAATATGGCAGGGGATTATTGAAAATATCCGAGAAACTATATTGGTAGAGAAATGGACAGACGACGAGTGGAAAACTGAAGGTATAGAAGGCCATATCCTATCCAAATTGAATTTAAAACCTCAAATGCTGGCAAATACTCTTTGGAATTTTAAACCCCCTCGGAAAAATCTAGGAGATAAGTGGATACTACCTCAGAATGGATTCATTACAATAAATAATGATGGGGTGTCAAAAGGCAACCCAAGACAGGCAAGAGCAGGTGGAATTTTTAGAAACTCTCAAGGAATATCTTGCAGGTTATATGCAATGGACATTGGGTATGCAACGAATAATGAGGTTGAGCTAACAGCAGTGAAACAAGGGCTAATAATAGAAAAACGAGAAAATTACCATCGACTCATTGTAGAAGGGGACTCGGAAATGGTCATAAGGGTTATAAGTAAATTGCAGCAAGGGACGACATGGGATAAAATAAGCAAAATTTGGAGGACAACACGTATTATTTAGGAGATAGGATTAGTTATTCAGGAAATCCATTCTCTCATACCTTCGCATGTCCGTAGATCAGGTAATGAGGCTGCATATTATTTAGCAAACTGGGGATGTCATAATGAGGGACGACAGTTGGAAGTGAATCAAAGAGATAGGATCTGGGACAAAGAATTACACCCCTTCTAGATCATTATAGATTGAGACATAGCTAGAAGCCAAGACCCCCAATCGGGGTGCCCAGTGTCAATTTCTACAAGGCAAGTGGAGGACAGCGGACATGCGGTGGCATGTGTTACTGGCAACATTAATTCGCCAGCATGATAGAAGGTATGAAATATTCAGAATCATTATGATAGGAATGGAATGCGAACTAATAGTGTCAGAAGGGAATTTTGAAAAGCGGAGGAGGAAGAGTTTAAGGAAGAAAACTCTGGATCGAAAGCAAACTAATCGTTCTGGCAGGAGAAGCAACGGAAGATTGGGACGAGCTGTTGCACAACACGCCTTCCCTGGAAATTTCTAAGGCACTGTGGAGAGGCTTTGAGCTTGGTTACAGTGGTATGTAATTATTCTTCAATCCACCCTTCTTCATTTAAGCATCAGTCTCTGTAGAGGTCAGGGTAGAGGTGGAATGGGTAGGAATTGTGATTGTTTTGTCCTTAAGATATTGCCTGGAATTTTGGGTTTTGCTAACACCTGTAGCTTGTTCAAAAATATAAATTTGTTTATCCCTTAGGAGACTATTCGACATTGCTTTCACAATCCTTGTAGAATATTCTAATTGCAATTCACTTATAGGATCTTATCTTATTTTATGCATGGTCTGGAGTTCAATTATGTAAGGCAGTCGCAAATTTATGAATCCCTTTGTATGCAATGTGAAGACAAGCTGAAAGGCCTCTGCCTTGATTTCACAAGCGGTTTTGTTGATAATTGGGTTAGCTCCTTTCTTAGTTTTTCCTTCTTGGTATTTACTATAGATAGTAAGATAGATAGCCAACATTACACAAGTAAAGAAAGCTTGGGTCATTTCGGTCTGTCAAACTGTCTCAGTCTCTGTCTCTATTAAGGGACTTGCATTGATAACTTCGCGATTCATTCCATAGAGGTGGAAATATTCTTGACAATTCATGGGCTAACTGTAAATCTTTCCCCATGTTTTACAGGCTCTCAGATAATCTATACAGGTTTAGTGCCGCAAAAGGTTCAACTCAGAGCAATGGTTGAAAGACAAACTGCGAAGCGACTGGCCAAGTCCAGAGATAAAGGGAAGCAACAGCTCTCAAAAAACATAGTTGAGCCAAGCAAACGAGGCAAGAAAGACAAAGAAAGATATAATGGAGAATCTCTTCGAAGCTTACTCTGTTGGTAATCCTCCACAAATCATAAATGTAATCCAGGGATGGGAGAAAGAAAGTCACAGTAATGAGGAAGATATTGAGGAACAGGAGGAAAGTATGGATTTTGTAAATAATCCTGCAAATACTAGAGGTCGCCTATATTTATTTCACCAAACTATTCACACATACTGGATAATGAAATGTGTCCTGGCCAAAGCACTGCAAATTCTACAGCCAATAGATGGAAATCCTGCAGTAATTTCTGATCAGAAGATTCAGTCTCTTGTAGAAAAATGCTCAAAAATTTATTTCCTCAGAATTGGTCCAAACCAAAATGACAGGAAAGATCTCGTCAAAAATATCTTGTAGCCGTGAACGGAATTCAAATCCGTTACCGTATGGAGAAGATATTGCATTTTGAAATTTCCCAATAACTTTCAATTTTGAAAGGAAATTTTTTAATATATTGTGTTGGGATAATTTTATTTTTTATTAAGGTTTAATTAATTAATTAAATGATATAGTTATTAATATTTATATGGTTTTTATTAATCATATATTATATTACTAATTATATGTTTTAATTAATTATTAATTTTTTTTTAAAAGTTTAAACCTTAATAAAGTCTAAATATTAAAACCACCCACATATATTAATAAAATTCGAAATATGTAATGTTTCATAAACCCATAAGTCCAAGGTTTAAATGGCACGTTACATTTTAAAGTTCAAAGGTTAGTGGGCTTTGGTATACGTGTTAGAAAGCACGTGATTCAATACAGGTTTAACCCACGGGCGGATAAGTATTAACGATCACATTTAATTGTTATGATTTAATGCCACCGTTAGAACCAATACATGCCTATGGTTATGCAGACTAACATGTGACCAGGTGCCAGCTTTTAATGTAACCTTATCTTTCGGGTGGTGGGAGGAATGGCGGAATCTAACTTATTTAGTACACTTCGATCCCATATTTGTCGGGGTTATCTGGCAGAGTTCTCCACATTTAGTGGAGTTTTTGAAGAAATGCTTGGACAAAACTTGATTAGCCATAACTTCCTTCAGAAGTTCAATTAGACGAATTTTTTATTTTGGGGTATTAAAACGTGCAGGAAATTTGTTGGGACAGGTTTCAGAGCCATCAAGGCACTCTATCAGTGATTTTATCAGCGATTTTGGTTGTGGAGCCACTAGGGCTTGGTGAAAGATCAGCTATGTTGGACTATACTCATCCATTGGAGGTGAATAAATAGTCGATTTATACTGATTTCAGTCCTCCGTTTCTGAATTTGCAGCTAATTTTTCCCTTTGAGGCTTTCTACACAATGTAATTTTTAATTTGAGCATTAATGAAAGAGGGAAAAGCCTATTTGGAGGCTTTTGGACCTAGCAGAGGTAGCCCAAAAGAGGGGTGAACTGCTTAAACAAATGCTTACTGTTTTGTTGTGCATTTTTGCTGTTATATTTCAGATTTTACTACATTAAACGGTAACTTTTCATAAGTCCACTTTTCCCATTCAAAATTATACAGTGATCACAACTCATTAGTTTCACTTCAAACCACATTACTTCCATTGCAGAATACTTGAACTTGTTTATTCACACATAAAATTTTGGTTAATGAATACTTTGCATACATAAACAAATACTTTCATTGGCCAGATCTATTTAGTGTTTACATTATATTTCTTTAGGTGAAGTCAGGGCAGAGAAAGCACGGTTTCATCCTTTCTAGTAAAGGTGAAATAACCAGTAAAAGCCCCTACTATTTATCTCTGTATAAGAAATATTTTGTTCACACATTTCAGATCAGATTGGTATCAAAGCTCTAGGTTTTTCTTAAGATTTTGTGAAATTTGTGCAAGAATATTGTGTTATTCTGCAAAATTTGATGCTTACTAGGCTGAAAGTGAAAAGAGGGGAAGGTCAATTGGTTAGAGAACAAGATAATCCTCAACCAAGGAGGGCTAGGGTGCCATTATCTCCACCTTCCATTTCATCCTCATTAGCCTTAGAATCAGCCACAAACATGTCTTCCAAAGAAGGAGAAGTACATGAGGAAGTGGATCCCAAGGAAGAAGAAAGAGTTTTTAGAAAATCTTTCTTGGACATGACTAAGATGGTTAGGATCCTCTATCAGGAGAGAAATGATAGGATTACTGGAGAAGGGTCTAGAAACCAAAGAGAAGAAGGAGATTCTTCAGGAGGGAAGAAAGACAAGGATGATTCTAAGAAAGGGAATAGAGGAAATGGTGATCCTTCATCTCCATCATCATCCTCTTCCTCCACATCATCCTCTTCAACTTCTGTTAATCAGTCACATAAAACAAAAACATCTCTTAGAAATCATTTGTTAAAGCTTGATGTAAAGTTTGAGTTGCCGATGTTTAATGGTGATGTGAAAGCAGAGAAATTGGATAACTGGATTAGAAAACTGGAAGTCTATCTAAGAATTCAAAATTTGCATGATGATGACACAAAAATCCAATTAGCCTCTTTGAGAATGGATGGAGCAGCTTTGGTTTGGTGGGAAGCCAAAACCAGGGAGGAAATTAAAAAGCATGGTAAGATAACTCTAACTTGGAATGAGTTTATTACTGCTATTAAGAAACAGTTTTATCCTCTTGCTCATATTCAGAAAGCAATCATGAATTGGAAAAATTTTAGGCAACTTAAGGGTCAAAATGTGCAATATTATACCCAAGAGTTTAGAAGGAGAGCACTTCTACTTGGGGTAGACTTACAAAGTCAAGACACCTTGTTAAAATACATAGGAGGTTTGCACAATTACCTTCAACATACTATTCTAATGTTTAATCCTACCATCTTAGATGAAGTCTGTGTGCAGGCTACACATTTAGAAGCTAGAGGAAAGAATACTTTTGATGAGGATAGTAATTTCCAAAACAAAGGAAATAAAAGAGTTGCAAATTCAAGAAAAGACAAAGGAAAGTTCTTTTGCAAGAACTGTTCAAAGAAAAGTCATGATGAAGATCATTGTTGGAAGCTTCATCCTGAACTGAAACCAGAAAAATACAAGAAAAAAAACAAGACCAAAGAAAAGGAGAAAACTGTAGCAACAGTTGAGCAAGACTTAGGGTCGGACTCAGGAGATGAGACAAAAAGCATAGCCATGGTTTTAAAGAACATTAAGGGGAAAGAAGTGGTGCAAGACACAATTCCTAGTTCTAGCTCTTTGAATTGTCACAAAGATACTCATGATGAAAAGAGGAGGATAGAGCTTTTCCATGTGAGGGTAATTTCAAAACATACAAAAATTGACACACTATTTGACAGTGGGTCACAAGCAAATCTCATATCTGAAGACTTGGTCAAGCAGCTTAAACTTGAGACCATTCCACATCCGAAGCCTTATCCACTTGGATGGATATGTAAGGATGCCAATTTGCAAGTCTCAAGGAAGTGCATATTGCGCTTTGCAATAACTGCACACTTTATTGACACGGTGGAACTTGATGTGGTGCCGCTTGATATCTCAGGTATTGTTTTGGGAAGTCCTTACTTATTTGACAGGAAGGCCATCTTTCATCGCCATGAAAACAAGTATCACTTGTTCAAAGATGGTAAAGAGTACATTGTGAGAGCTCACAAGAAGAAGATGGAATCTTCTTTACTCCATGCAAGTCAATTGAAAAGACTGGTTAATGCAAGTCAAAGTCTAACTTTGTTAATGTTGAAACGACCAGATTTTGAGCATTCGCCTTTTTATGATGTTGCTAATGATTTGTCTCAGTTTGATAACAGTTTGTCTTTGAAAAAATATGATGTTATGTTGCACAAATTACCTTTTGGGTCAGCCAATGCAGTGAATGAAGTGTCAAAGCAAAGCAGTGCAAGCAAGGAGGACACACAATTCAGCATGGGACAAAGTTGGTTTCAGAATGGTAGAATTCGCCATGGGAACAGTTTGCAAGGTGAAGGTTATTTTAAGTCTTTCTGGAAGTTTTATCAGTGTAGAAAAATTTTGTTTTCTGCAGTTTACAATTGTTGTTATGAAAATTTTAATAATTTTCATCATGACTCCGTCAATCTTAGCAAGGGTCGATCAGTTGATTCCAGAGACAGTTTATCATTTTCTCAAAAGCTCCATTTGATGAAATCGGGTAGATTTCAGTTATTCAAGGGTGGAAGAGTGGAGGATCAGTCTCCACATCATCAGTTTCAGTAATCAGAGAGATTTTGGGGTCCAAAAGCTTCCCATTTGGGAGGTGTGATCAGGAGATCCAGTCTCTTGTAGAAAAATGCTCAAAAATTTATTTGCTCAGAATTGGTCCAAACCAAAACTACAGGAAAGAGCTCGTCAAAAAGATCCTGTAGCCGTGAACGGCACTCAAATCCGTTACCGTATGGAGAAGATATTGCATTTTGAAATTGTCCAATAACTTTCAATTTTGAAAGGAAATTTTTTAATATATTGTGTTGGGATAATTTTATTTTTTATTAAGGTTTAATTAATTAATTAAATGATATAGTTATTAATATTTATATGGTTTTTATTAATCATATATTATATTACTAATTATATGTTTTAATTAATTATTAAAAAAAAAACTAAGTTTAAACCTTAATAAAATCTAAATATTAAAACCACCCACATATATTAATAAAATTCGAAATATGTAATGTTTCATAAACCCATAAGTCCAAGGTTTAAATGGCACGTTACATTTTAAAGTTCAAAGGTTAGTGGGCTTTGGTATACGTGTTAGAAAGCCGTGATTCAATACAGGTTTAACCAACGGGCGGATAAGTATTAACGGTCACATTTAATTGTTATGATTTAATGCCACCGTTAGAACCAATACATGCCGATGGTTATGCAGACTAACATGTGACCAGGTGCCAGATTTTAATGTAACCTTATCTTTAGTACCCTGAATTGGCGGGAGAGATTGCGGAATCCTCTTATTTAGGCGCCAGTCCCATATTTGTCGGGGTTATCTGGCAGTTCTCCACATTTAGTGGAGTTTTTCAAGGGGTAACTGGACAAAACTTCAGTTAGCCATAACTTTCGCTAGGGAAGTCCAATTATAGTGAATTTTTTATTTTTATTTTGGGGTATTGAAGCATTTTGGAGCTGTTGGTACAGGTTGCAAAGCCATGAGGGCACTCTATCAATGATTTTATCATCGATTTTTGTTGTGGAGCCACTAGGGCTTGGAGAAAGATCAGCTGTGTTGGACTATACTCATCCATTGGAGGTGAATGAATAGTCGATTTTTACTGATTTCAGTCCTCTGTTTCTGAATTTACAGCTAATGTTTCCTTTTGAGGCTTTCTACCCAGTGTAATACTTAATTTGAGCATTAATGAAAGAGGGAAAAGCCTATTTGGAGGCTTTTGGACCCAGCAGAGGTAGCCCAAGAGAGGGGTGAACTGCTTAAACAAATGCTTACTGTTATGCTGTGCATTTTTGTTGTTATATTTCAGATTTTACTACTTTAAACAATAACTTTTCATAAGTCCACTTTTCTCAATCAGACTTATACAGTGATCACAACTCATTAGTTTCACTTCAAACCACATTACTTCCATTGCAGAATACTTGAACTTTCTTATTCACACATAAAATTTGGTTAATGAATACTTTGCAAACATAAACAAATACTTCCATTGACAGATCAATTTAGTGTTTACCTTATATTTCTTTAGGCAGAGCCAGTAAGAGGGCCATAAGCTTCTGGTTTCATCCTTTCTAGTAAAGGTGAACTAATCAGTAAAAGTCCCTACTGTCTATCTCTGTATAAGAAATATTTTGTTCACACAATTTTAGATCAATTTCACTACTTCAGGAAATCAAAACTCAACTCCAAGATATCAAGGTGTCATGGTACCATGCAACAGCCCGAATTTGTAGAATTGAAAGGCAGATTCAATAGATGCAACGAGTAGATATGCCTGGATCCACAACAAAGGATCCAACACCGATTGACTCTTCTGATGGCTAGTAAATCAAGTTTAAGTTTTTATGCCTTTTGCAGATAGTGTTTATGTTTTCTGTTGGCAATTTAACTTTGTATTAAATAGTAAAATGGCCATAGCAGCTAGTAGAAGAAAGAAACAATATCAATTTTGGATGCCTTTTAATGCTTTAAGTGGCCAACAGACCTTGTTTCCTTTGGGCAGGATGAGGTCACTGACTTAGTATATCTTGCAACCTACCCCTTTATGATAAATAGAAAATAGCAAGGACCTACCAAATTTACAACAAAAAAAAACATCGTCTCTCAATCCTAGAAATAATTTCATAAAAAATTGGATTAATTTGATTTGGAATGGCTCGTGTCGAGGTCTTGGGCTCACTTATTTATCAAACTCCAAAGCCTTCCTATCTCCACACTCACCCCCTGGTTTCTAAAGTTAATTGTGTGAATTCTTGTGTTTAGGGTAATTGGGACTCGAACCTTCTGCCCATTTAGTTCTCGCCTATGTTTCTTTTTGCTGGGGGTGTGAATTTCTTTGAATTAGGATTTTTTTATTCGAGGTCTCGACTCAGGATGACCAAAAACTCTACTCTTCAGGGAACCCTCAGTGCTTCGAAAATGATTGATAAGATATTGGATTCAACTTAGGCTCTGGTTACTCCAATTACTAATCTCGAAGATATGATTGAGCGATAACGGTGTTCTTCATAGCTCTTCGTGGAAGCTAAGTTATTAGGTCATCACGTTGATATCGAGGAATCTTCAGATAATTTAAGCAAGGAAGTTCATCAACTCAACACCTATGTGGCAGTGGTGGAGGTCTCAACCCCTTATGCCAAGAGAATGATATTTGTTGGTGCCGAATTTGGTGTTCATATGGAAAGTAGGAGATCCCGTCGTGTCAGCGGTTCATAAGCGAATAATCATTGGTTCATGGTGAATATCATACCTTGTTTCTTCATGTAGTTTTGGCTTGTTATATCTAGACTAAGTTTTTCATGGTTTTGCAAGGCTGGACTGTAAGTTTTTCTTGCTTCTTGGGACCTTAGGTAGAGTCTATAGTGGACATTTTTTGTTTTTTTTTAAAAGGTTAGTCAACCAGGATGCAGTAAACACTTTGTTTACTCTATTAAAGATTTGATATTTTATTAGAAAGTCGATGTAAGGGTTCTTGACCCATATCAAGTATTTATTAATACAACAACTTTATATATATATATATATATAATAAAAAAATATTTTTATTAAAAAAGTACAGAAAACTATAAATAAAAAATATTAATTTAAATATAATTTTTTTCATAATAATTTTTATAAATAAATTTGTTGGAAGAACTTTTGACTTATTTACTTTTGTTATAAAATTACATTGTCAAAAAAAAAAATGAATTTTTTTAAATTCATAACTTAATTTAGCAGAAATAATATAATTATTATATAAATTCATTTAGCAGAAATAATATAATTATTATATAAATTATATAAATTATTATTTTAGTTTATTTTGTCGTAAAATTTTATATTCGTCTAGTTATAAAATTAACCATATATACATATTTTTATTATAAATTTTATACATTTAACACATATTTCATTAATATTGGAATTATATTGTGGATGTAGAATTTTTTTACTTTAACTATGTTGAAAAAATGTAATAAGAAAGGCTCAATTTGAATTAAGCCTTAGTTAAATTGAGTAAATCAAATTCCCACATCAGCGCGACAACTTGGAGGCAATTAACTAGTGTGACATGGATCTCGTCACTCAGTGAACTTAGTAACTTCAAGTTAGTGGGCTTGGAATTTAGTCATGCATATGTGATTGTTAAATTTTAGTAATCCATTTGAGTTCTTTTCAATTGTATTCAGTTAACTCACCTCTAACTATTGATAGAGTCAATTGAAGGTCACCTATGCAGTGGGACAACAATCTAACGCAAAGATCTGTCAGTTAATTATCAATCATCCCAAAATAAATAATGCATGCATGGAATTTGAGTTCCTGGGCTGAAGTGGAGATGAAAATGTAGAAATCATCTAAAGGATTCAATCTGATATTGTAATCTACTAAATCAAAACATTGGATCCTTCTACAATTTTCGGAAACCAAAAATCGATCACACAATCACATAACAAGTAAGAGAAAAAAATTACCAATCACGCAACACAAGATGTATCTGGGGAAATAAACTGCTTAAAACCCCGCTATCTATATATTGCATAAATTCAAGATCATGAAACAATACAATGCTATTTTTCTTCATGAGAAACCTCTGCACTCTGCTAATTGTCTCACTTTGATCCTGCTCGAATTTGGCTTGTGATCTAAGCAAGTTTGGTCTAATATTTAACCTTTTGCTTCCATAGGCCTGGCATGCCTTCCTTACACTTTCCTGGGCTATTTGAGCCCCTATTAATTAGGAAATTCCCAATTACTGATTGCGCAATACCTTCAAAGCTTCCCAATGACCTCATGCATGACCTGTACAATTTTCTAATTATACAATTGATAGTTATCTTCCCTTTAACCTCAAACTCAACTGGGCCCTCCTTAGAACTGACATGCAACATCTATTTAATTATTTATTAGTTAAATTATTGATCACTACCTGTGAATTAAATCATATTTAATTCACTGGACATATCACTAGCTCATCTCTCAGTTAGAACTAGTTAAACAGATTTTAACTCAATTAATTGAGTTAACTAATTAAAACTCACAAATAACTGTAACTAGACCCCATAATCATGGGAGAAGTCTACATGCCTCCTCTTTTACCCTCAACACAAATTTCCTAAGCTAACTAAGTCTTCATGACTCAGTTAACTAATACAAGTTGTCATGAGATGAAATTACAATTTCTCTTCAAATTTAATTAATAGGAAATTAAATTAGAAGCCCCCTATGGTGCCATTTCTAGGTGCCATTTATGAGTGTCATTTTCAATGTTTCTTGTTGCCAATTTCAATGGACAAGTCCAAGGAAACATGAGTTGTATACTAGTCTAATTGTACAAGTGTTGCATGCAGTCAGGAGATCAATCCTTGGGAATTGTGTAATCAATTATGAGTAATTTACTATCTTTTAGGGGCTAATTTCCTCGAGATTTGCGCAAGGAAATTTTAGGCTAGGTGAAGAAATATTTGGCTAAATGTTGGACAGAGTTGCTTATTTAGTAGAGAGAAAATTTATTCTTTTGCGGGTTGAGCTCAGAGCTAGAGCTAGAAATTCTAATTGTTTCTCTATACAATTGATTAATGCAAAGAGGCTTGAGGGGTTTTTCTTATTGCATGTGTTATGCATGTTGTTCTAGACTGTGATTTCCATTCCGCAGATAAGTATAATGTAATTGTGTCTCTTTATTTTAGTTTAATTTCTTGAGAAGTTGCAATTCTATCAAATTTATACATGGTATCAAAGCCATGAATCACACTAGAACTAGTATTTCGAATTTTTCCCTCAAGAATTTCGAATTTTCAGATTCAATGTAGCAGCTTTTCTTCAGGATCGGGATAATGTATTTCAACGGACTAAGATTGGAGTATGCCCTAGAGGGTAGCTCAAATTTCATAGCCTGGAAGGATCAAATGGAAGCAGTTCTCAATGATAATGGTGTGTTAGAATATGTTAAAATTGGCATTGCACAACCTCCACAGTCGGATGCACAACAATTAGCCTAATGGAAGAAGGATGTTACAAAGACTAGGATAATTCTTCTGGAAGGTGTGAGGGACCACGTGGTCTCAAATATCCATGGTAAAGACACATCATTTTCTATGTTGAAGACACTGATTAAGCTATTCGAAAATATCAGTGACCATAGAAAATTCACCCTCGAAGACAAACTTTGAAACATAAGGATGCAGAAGAATGATACCATTCAGTGATATCTCTCCAGATTTACACAAGTTCGCGATGAGCTTGGAGGGGTTGGGGTGAATGTTGCAGAATATGACCTCGTGAGCGTAACTTTTCCATTCCTTCCAAAATCCTGGCACAACTACCAGGACTCTGTGAAGGGAAGGGAAAAATAATCGAATTGGGGTTGTGGTTTGATTTGGTTCAATAAGAGTTCAGGAGAAATACTAGAGATAGAACTTCATACAGAGCTGAGGATGAATATAAATTTACCTTTTTTTGAAAGGGTAAGAAGGGAAAAGGGAAGAAGAACCCAAGAAAACTTGAATCCAGCTAAAATAATGGCAAGAATAAATACATGAGCAAGATCAAATGTTTCCACTGCCATGAATTTGGGCACTATGAAGCAAACTGTCCACGCAATAATTCTACCAAGAAGCCTTCAAGAGGACCAGGAGGTGAATCATTGGCTTCACAATTCAAATTAGACTTCAACCTAATAGCATGCATAACCAACTTTGTTTTGCGGAGTGTGTGCTACCTTGATTATGGTGCCTCGTTCCATATGACAAGGTTCAATGATTTTTTTAGTAGCCTGGAGGAGAAGGATCTCCAAATGCATATCGAAATGGGGGATGATGGGGGGTAAAATTTTATAGAAATTAGTACTGTAACCTTTGAGAGGGATAAATCCTCTCCTCTTTGCCTACAGGATGTTATATTTGTACCCGGGCTAAAGAATAACCTTGTCTCTATAGCAATTTTGGAGGATCATGACTATGATGTTATTTTCAGTAAAGGGAAAGCCTTTGTGAGACACATAGCTACTGAAAAAGTGAAGTAGATCGAGGTTTGAGTGAAGAACATATACAAACTTGAGGTGGGAGATTGCACTGCATTGAGAAGTAAGGCTGAAAAAATGCAGAGTTGAGATGTTGGAGAACTATGGAACATGAGATTGGGTCATATACACCATGGTGCCTTAAAAAACATGCAGAAAATTACGACCAGCCTCCCTAAAGGCTCCCTTAACCAGCAGGATGTCTGCAAGGGCTACACACAGCGGAAATATGTCAAATCCACTTTCCATGACCAAGATAGCAAAGAAAATGTAATATTGGAGTGAGTTTGGTTAGATGTTTGTGGACCATTTTCTACAACCTCCACATCAAAACAGTAGTACTATGTTATTTTTATCGATGATTTCTCTAGAAAATGTTGGATCTTCTTCATGTGAAAGAAGGATGAAGTTTTCTCAAAATTTGTTGAATTCAAGGCATTGGTTGAGAAGGAGACTAGGAAGAAGGTGAAGGTTGTTAGGAGTGACACTGAAGGTGAAATTTTTTTTGCATGCTTTCAACGATTTTTGTGCCAAAGAAGGTATTCAAAGAGAACTGGAAACACCCCATAACCCGGAGTGGAATGGGTTAGCTAAAAGGAAGAACAAAATCATAGTGTGAGCAACAAGGGCCATGTTGCATGATCAAGGGTTTCCATTACATCTATGGGAAGAAGCATGCAACACCACAATATACTTGTAGAACTAGAGTCCTCATAGAATACTTAGTATGATCACACTGGTGGAAGATTTCTCCGGGAAAATCCTGATGTGTCTCATTTTAGAATTTGTGGAGCTTAAGTTTATTTTCATGTCTCCAAGGAGTTAGGAGTTTTTGTAGGATAAACCAAAACTCCACACAATTACCGAGTGTATTTACCTTCACTGAGAAAGATAGTTGTGAGGGGAAATGTCAAGTTCAATGAGGAAAAGGCTATGAGATGCTCTCTAGAATGAGAGTTGAATATCACACCGAAGTAGGAGCTTATAGATCCAAAGGAGCAGCCTCAGGATGAGCTTCATGGAGTTATGGAGTAGCCACATGTAGTGGAGAAGACAGGAGGCAGAGTGGAGGCACCCACTCAACTATAATATTAGAGAGAGGTGAGAAAGAGAACTAGAGAAGTTGATATATTGGTGCATGATGCAAGGGAAAATGTGGGAGCCCCCACATCACAACACAGGAAGAGGAGGTCACCTGATAGTACACTAGTAACATAGATCTCATGACAAAGCTCATTGAGACAAAGCATTCTTCACTTGAGGAGGAAATTTCTCAACCTATTTGGGTTGATGCCATGGTGGAAGAATAAAAATCCATCATGAAGAAAAGTGTATGGGAGGTGGTGCCTAGACCATAAGGGAAATCAGTAGTTGGTTCCAAATGGATCTACAAAGTGAAGCATGCAGCTGATGGGAGCATCGAGAAGTACAAGGCCATATTTTTGGTCAAATGAGTCTCTCAGGTACAGGGAGTGGACTAGGAAGAATATTTTCCACCAATTGCAAGATATTCCTCAATTAAATCCATTCTAGCATTAGCTGCGTAGATGTGGTCGACAATCCTTTAGATGGATATGAATACCACCTTTTTCAATAGTGTTGTTGAGGAGGAAATTTACATAGAGAATCCAAAAGGATTTGAGACATATGATCGAGAATCGCATGTTTGGAGACTCAAGAGAGCATTATATGGTCTCAAACAGGTGCCCCAAGCATGGTACACTCAGATTGGAAATTATCTCTATGGATTGGGCTTCACCAAAATTGAAGCAGATGCGAACCTTTATCACATTATGGTAGAGAGTAAGTTGCTTATTCTTGTTTTGTATGTTGATGATTAAATATTGATGGGTTATGAGAAACTGATATGCTCTTGTAAAGAGGATCTTGCAAGGGAATTCGATATGAAAGACATGGGCCTAATTCATTACTTCATTGGGTTGAAAGTATGGCAAGGCAATGGTTAGTTTTGTGTCTTAGGGGAAGTATGCCTCATAAATACTTCAAAGATTACACATGGATAATTGTAAGCCCATGGACAGACCTCCAGCTACAAACTAAAGGAAGGATAATGCCACTTCAAGTGAAGAGGTTGATGCTACCATTTATAGGAAGCTTGTGGGGTCCTTGATGTTGATTTTTGTGTAGCTTGGGAGGTACTCCAAGCCCTAGGATTCAGGGATTGGAGGGAAAAGTACCACAAGTAGGATTATGGGCTTCGAACCCAAGCTTGGGGTTTTTCACCCATCAATATTTGGGCCAAAACCATGAATATTTTTTGTATGAGAAAATTTGAGGTGATAGAGCTTGGTGTGGCGATTCCAATGCTTTGAAAATCACCCAAATAAGAGCTCTAAAACTTGATATATGAAATTTTGAAGTTGACAATTAATTATGGACACTCAAGTCATGTAGGCTTGGTCCAAGAGACATGTCTCTTCAACAAATTTGTGGAGCCTTTGGATTTCTGTATAAATGCAAGGCGAGTGAGATCATTATTGAGACATCTAAGTGCATCTACATCAATGGAAGAGATATGAAATTACAGTAAAGGGAGGGCATCAAGGATGCAAGGGAAAGGGCACACAGAATGGAGGGTTAACTCTGAAAATTAGTGAGGGTTACCTTGTGGAGGATGTCGAAGGTCTAAGGAAGCTTGGGAGACCTGTTTGGTGTGCCTTGTCACCAATTTTGGATGTGTTCTTGCTGTAGATTGGAGTCGTTGTCATAGAGGAAGGTTTGGGGTCTGTTTTGTGTTGTTTTGTTGCATTTTTTGTATTCTATTTTGGCCGCAGGAGTAGCTGAAGCTACAACAACATGTGTAGGGTTGTTTGGAGGTAAGAGAAGGCTAGAACATCTCCTCCAACCCAGCGACAACCATCACTAGGAGGTTGCAGCTCAAACAAGGCCTTCTTCCTTGGTTTTTAGGTCAGTTTGTTATGATGTTACGGACAACCACCTATAGGGTGCCTTGTGTGGTTATTACAAGTGCCAAAATAATGGTTGAGGAGCATAAAATAGATAACAAGTAAGAGAATCCCAATGGGAGAAAGATACATCGAGTTTTGAGAAAGGGTTGAGAGTTGTTAAGGGTGCCCTAACCAGAATTTAAATTGCATAGATCCCAAGGCAAGGTGGTAGCAGCAAGGAGTTACAGAGGTCATCTTGTTTGATGGTTGGATGCTAGGTGGATGGATGTCCTAGGTGAGGACATATTATTGGAGCCTAGATTTTTAAAATAGCTCCTCTATTGCAGATCAAATGGTGGTTGATGAGAATTTTGTTGGCAGTCGTGTGTAAGGGTCTCCTAGGTGTGAGTATGTCCTAACTAGGTGAAAATACTACAACGTGGACTTGGTCACTTGTGGACTGTTGGAGGGCAGCGTGAGAGTGGACCAAGTGTGGACGTGGATTGGCCACTTATGGTATGGTGTAGGATAGCGTGATAGTGTCCAAGTTGGAGCCCGATATGCAACACGTTAACGGACAAAGGTAGGTTCTAGAGTGGTAGTTGTTGGAGCTCAAGGGTCTGATCATCCAGGAGCAATTTGTGGAGCCCGAGACTTGTGTGTGGAGAAGGAATTCTACAATAGATGATGGGTAGTCCTCCTAGTCTGTGTTCATTTTGGGAGATTAACATCTTGCAGTGATAGGTGGCAACCCTTCGTTCCTTATGTTGATCTTCATCGAAGCAACACAGAAAGACCATAGTAGGATGAAGTCCCTGAGTAGCTGAGGAGAAACAGTGGGAATATTGAGATTTGTTCACAAACAGAGTTCAGAACAACTCGACAGGAGTGTCGATGTGTTGAGGCATTGGTGGACGAATGATCAACTAGTGAGAAAATTGATAGTCGAGATTTAGTGGCCAGATGTACTTAGAGCATTGATAGAGGCAGGAGCTGCAAATCAGGAGTTGTAGGACTGGGCAAGTACAAGATACGATTAAGAGGAGATGAGAGAGTGAAATACAGATAGATTCTAAGGGGATCCTTTTGAGATATATCATGAACAATGTATTGTTGCGTCCACACAAAAGGGTTACTAGAGATGTATAGCCACAAAGAACATTTTGAGCTAAGTTTCTCACAATGGTGTTAGTAGGAAAATGGCAAGATATCACTCCTGATTGAGTATTATGCACCAATAGAATTCCCAAATTATTTATGTACTCAAAGGTGTTGGAATTTTGTTGGTGTAATGCATGAGTAATGGTTTTGAGGATCCTAAGGACAAATGAATGTCAATTGTTATAAATCTCTTATAAACTAAAGGGTTTCCAACAATAGTACTCAAATGAATATTTCATAGTAATAGCTAAGGATGCCCTTAGTCAAACTACCTAATTCCTTGGTATGTGAGAGAAATCTCCCTGAGTGTTGTTCTCTGGTACTATAACAACAATATGGCCATATGTCTATGTAAGGCTAGTTTCAAGTGCTTTTATAGGGATTTTGATAGGGCCAGAAGACAATTCCATATACATGTATTGCATGACATACTACTACTAAAATGGTTATCAACAGAGATTACAAGGGTGTCCAACTAGGCGACACCACTTTTAATTTTTTCATGTGTTCTTCTCCAAATTGTAAATTCACACATGTATATAATAATAGAAATATTTTTTGTTTAAATATGTTGAAATGCTTCTCTAGCATTAAAAACGTAAAAATAAAATAAAATAAAAATCTATTAAAATGTATATGTGTATTGGCTCATAAAGGAGCTTTGGTACCACTTGTAACCCTTATACTTGAATCATAGACAAGGCATTCAAAGGATATAAATGTGGAGAAGAAAATGCAAAATATAATTAAGATGAAATATGTGAAAGATATCCTTACATTAATGATAAATAGAGAAATAAATCAATGTTCACTTGCCTCTTAAGGGATAATGACCTCTCCTAAGCATAGCTCCAATTACAAGAATACTCAATAAAAGCACTATGTAGCCTCCTATCTCTTTAAATATATTCCCAATAGTAAAATACTAACTTCTTATAGTCACATCAATAATGAGTACCAACTACCTAATGGGCCTTATTTGGTAAAGAAGACATTTTTACATGAAATAACTACCCACTATCTGGTGGGGCTTGTTAGGGTCCTATAAATTATAGGATCTCAAGGTGATTAAGTATTTTATAGTTGAAATTTCATATTGTACATGATTTTCAATATTCAAATGATTTCCAAAAAAAAACGAAAAAGCAAAGAGAGTATGTTGAAAAAATAAAAAGTGAAAAAATTGAATGAAAAGAAAAAGAAAACCCCACAATAGAATAACTCTGAAAGTGTTGCAAGTCAAAATGCCACTACTCATAAGTTAGTTTGTTCAATTCATATAGTTTAAGCATGATTGAACAAGTTTGAATCTCTGTTAAATAGGTTAGTGAATAAAGACTTAACAAACAGTTTAATCTTGGTAAGTCAATAGCTAGGTAGAAATGAAATTGATTCAACAGTCTAGTCTAAATCAATGGGTGAAATAAGGGATAGAGTAGGATAGATTTTCGTAAAAAAAAATAAAGATAATCAGGGTCTGCCAGTGCAAATTCACTTTGCAAAATAAAAGATGAAAAAATGTTAGATTAGAAGAAAGGGTAGGTAGAGAAAGAGAAGGTGATTTTGGAAAAAGACATGAAAAACTTTGGGAAAGTTGCAGAGCGAAGACATTTTATATGTTGGAGATGTCAAAAGGATACATGTTTATATCCTAAGTCTAAAGGTTTTATTCATTCGAAAGACTTTCGGGGATTATTCTTTCATTTTTATATTTGCCTAAGTTTTCACCATCATATAATCCTTCTCGTATATTATTCTTTTCCCGACCCCACCCTTTCCCTTCATCTCACCTCATACATCTTAATCTGATGGTCGTAATTTCTCTTCGACCCCCCTGCACCATCCGAACTTTATTGTCGGGGGGGTGGGGGTGGCAGGGGTGTCTGAAGTCAGTGGTATTGAAACTGGACCCACCTCATACGTGGCAAGCGTAGACGATTTCGCACCCCCCCTCACCAAAGCCTCTTACCGCGTGCTACCCCCTCTGAAAGTTGTTTTCTCCACCACCATAAAACTATCCTCACGACTGTTATCCCTCCTCCTATCACATCGTGCCACCTCATCCACTCATTGCCCATCCAATCAGCGCCACTTCCGCCTAAATAAATCCGTTGGATATTAATATGCTTAAAAGTTAATCAACGAACCCACGCCATGGACAACAGGAAAACGAGAAAAATATAAAATCCATCCCTCCCGCATGTTTCAAACTTTACTGTTATTATCTCTGCTATAGGTTTTTTCAAATTTACACGTCAAATGCAACAATTCCACTGTTTCCTCCTGTTTCGTCGTCTTCATCACTCCAATTCTGCCACTACACTTTGCAAACCTGCATCCCCAGCTAAATCCATCATTCTGCAACCTGAAAAATTCATGCCACCCAAGAAGAAAGGTCAGGAACCCTTCAATCCCATAATTCACCCTCCAATCGACCTCGATCATGTTAGCCTAGCAGATAAGGATTTTAAGATTCACGAGACACTCTGCGAGTTTGACCTCTTCGACGTTTATCGTTGGTTAGAGGACAAATTGATAGATGTTGTTGATGATATTGGCCTGTGGGACACAAACTTACCATACTACATCTTCCCTAAAACCCACAGTGCCCATGAGTTCATCAGAAGATGTTGTGCCTGCTACATTCCTAACGAGAGAGTTGTAATTGCTCCTACTCGTGAAGTTTTGTTCACAATCAATTCACAATCTATCATCCAAATGATGTAGGGACCTTCAGCGGAAAACACTACACCATTTTCACGAGAAGCCCTCATAGACCAATACCAGAATATATATTTGATAAGAGAGCCTCAACCGTTGAGTTATTCCTAACTAAAAATACTCCTTTTCCCAAGAAAAGACCCCCATATCCCTCATTCTTATTCCCTGAAAGAACCAAACAAATAACCACAGTCCTTGCATATCTTCTTGGGTATTACTCTAACCAATGGATAGATGAGGAAATTATAGGATTTTTTACTATATTGTCTACAGAATCCAAGCCCCCTGTCATGTTTAATTTTAGCCAATTCCTGGCTGATAACATCCATGACCAGTTTGTGAAATTCTATACTGAAGGATTATTTAAGTATATTTCTGTTATTGTTTATATGTTCTTATATTTTCAAGTAGAAAAGTTTCAGTTTTCAATGAAAAAGATGGATGAAGATGGACACCCACAGTATGTCATTTTTTTGAAAACCTTACTGATGAAGGAGCAAGAAGAATTCAGTGACAAGCAGTTTATTGAGCTATTTATACATCCTACCATGAGTATTAAAAATAGCACAGTTGAGCCCATAATAAGTGAAAAGATTAAAAGAATAATGAAGCTTTCATATCAGGCCAGAACAACAGATTGGTATTTATACCAAAATTATACATAACTAAGAGTATATGGGTGTGAATTGCCTCCCTATAAGCTACCAAAATTGCTCCCAATGAGAATTTTTGCCCTGGAATATATCAAACAAACGCTGAATGCAGATAAGGTGCAATTTGTCTCAGCAAAAAATAAATCACAGTTTAGGATAAAGTCTGAGATAGGGCCATTTATATGCAACAACAAGGCAGCAGGAGAGGAAAATGAAAATACACTGAAAGAAATGAAGTTTACTCCGAGCTTCACATGGTCTTATGATCCCTTTGGGGTCATTTCTAAAATGAGGGTGGAGAATAATTCTACACCCTACATTCACACCAATAGGCCAGAAATAGAACAATTCAGGAATCACATAGAGTGGGAAGAGAACACTTTACAATAGGTGGAGGAGCAGGCAATATCTACTTCACGTTTACAAACGCCTATACCACAATAAAAACAGAGCAAAGAAGACAAATTTCTGGAAGCCCAAATTCCGAAACCCAAGATAGTAACCGACTACAAAAAGAGTTCCATTGAATTCAACATCAAGGAAATTCATCCCATCGACCAAATGGAAATGCACAAATAGAAAAGTGAAATGATCTCTTCCACCTTAACAAACACAACTATGAATTTGTCTAAGTTGCAAGTCTGCCTAGCAAATATACAGTCACAACTGAAAATGTAAAAGATCTCTTCTATCTCCAACGATACAAGGATAAAATCCTTGGAAGATCTGGTTGTAAAGATAGGATATGATCCCTCAAATCTACAAGCTATGGAGGATATAATTAAGAAGAAAAATGCAGATTTAGCAACCTTGAAGAAACAGATAAAGGTGTCAGTCACAGAGGACCCTCTTACAAAAGAGATAGAAGAGACACAGACACAGAAATCTGATATGATGAAACTCATCATGGAGAACACTGCCCAATTGAAAAAGATGGAGGTTGAAATGGAGAAAATGGTCAAGGAAAAGGAGCAGGCTACCAAAACTTCATATGTTCCTTTAGAGATTGTACCCCTTACATCCATTCCTGCATCAATAACTTCAACAAATAGTACAGGAGATATTGCATATCAGCTTTCTAAATCAGTGGAGAACATGTCATTGCAGACAGAGGAAATCAAAATATCGCAGGCCCAATACAAGATTTTACAGGATCAGATGGTAAAGACGGAGATTGCTCATTTAAAAGAATCACAGAGAAATTAGACGCAGATAAAGAGTTTACAAATATCTCTAAAAGAATCCTCCACTGGAAACACCTTGGCTCAGATTAAAAAAATCATATGGACCAGCATCACTGAATCCATGAATGAAATTTGGCCATATATCCAGATCATTTTTTTAGCAGAAGGACCTGGTTGAGAAAGCCAAATAAGGCCATTTCAGATATAACTAAGGATCTAGGAAACATGCCTGATACGGCTAATAAGATCATTAAGTTTTTCAATGCCAAAAACAAATATGAGTTTGATGATTTGGGAGTACATGACAAAACTGAAACAATTCTAGAGGTGAAGAAAGTCCTTGCACTAAGGAATTTGGTGCAACAACTTGAAGAGAAGTGTAATGGATTGGAAATTGTTGTCAGCAAGTTCTTGAACAAAATTGAGCCATTAACCAAAAGGGGCTTGCATTCTCTGTTCGTCATCAATGCCAAACTAATGGCCAGAGATTATTATGTGAAGAAACTCAAGGAAATTGCACAAGATACAACGAAGTTTTCAAATATAAAGGTGCTATGACAAGGATAGCTTTCATGGACGCTGTGAGTAATGATGTTTTCATACAGCGTGAGATAAAGCACATTTTCGTGGTCAAACCCACATTTGCTCGATACACAGAGGTTGATGAAATCTATTGAAAAGAAAAGAAAATACTTCTCTCTGATGAGGATCGCTGGGAAAAGTTGTGAGTATCAAGATGAGTGAAGACCAGCGACAACCATCACATCGACCAGCAGAGCAACAGTTAGATCATGTGCAATCAATAGTTAGAACGTGCAACAACTGCTTCTCAAACAAAATTTCCAGATGTCAAGAAATCTTTAAAATGACTCCACCTTTTTGGAGCACATTTATTTAATACATTTATGTTGTAATTAATAAGAAGATTTCATGTTTTGATACAACATCTTTCATAGGATTAGTTTAAATACTTCATGCATTCAAAGTAGCAGGGGTTGGACTCTGATTATTGTAATCCTTTCTATTGAGCATTGTACTTTTTAAGTTGTTGATACATCAATAAAGAAGACCATTCACGGGATATATTTGTGCTATAGGTTACTGGTGATGTTTTCCTTTTGTGATATTTGTTTCCACTGTGTTTCTTTACTTTGTGTCACTGTAATCTAATTGTAAAGCATAAAGTGAAGAAGTAAGATTTGTTATTTGAATACCTTATTTTTTGCTGTGTTTGCAATATTTATGTTTTCTTCTGAAGTCTAATTGAGAAATTCTTGAATGCAAGCTTTTCAATCACTACTGAAATCACCCACGCTTCATTTCATTATTCATTTAGAATTAAAGATCCAGTGATTGTAACTAGCTTGCCTTGTGATTACTCTTTCAAAAATTGATGCAGCATCTATCTTTTATTTGACTCCAGAGCCCAATGGAAAATAATTAATTCAAAAATATCCCCTAACCAACCAATCAACCAATCAAACAATACACAAACAATTTAAAACTATCATAGCTAACCTAATATCAATTAAGGAAACAAAGCTAAACTATATAGAGAGAGCCCTCTCTGGCAGGGCTAGATCCCAACTTTAAAAGTGGTTTGATGTTGTCCTATATAATTATTTGTGCCAATCTTAAAATTATAGAACGATAACAAGGCTTATTCAAAGAAGATGGTCACAGACATTAATTGACCAAGTCCTGAGTAACCTAAAGTAGGTAGAGTAAAGTAGGAAATTGAAATTGTATACTTCATATAAAATCCCGATCTCCAAACTTCACCTACCATCCATCATATCTAATCATCATCTCTTCTATCCTCTAACATTGTCTCAACCTGCCTCCATATTTATTCTTAGCCATCTTTCTCCCTTGAGATTTAGTATTCTTTTCTTCTTTACCTCTTATCTTTTTCATTAAACTATTGCATTGTTTCAAGCCTTCCCTTCATCACCAACATTTATATATCCTTTATGATACTCCTCAACATTTCTTTATCATGTAATTACCCAAATGTTTATTTAATCTCACTCTCAAATTACTCTCATCTCCCATGATAAGTTATGGGACAAATTTAACCATAACCTATGTTCATTACAACATCTCCTTAGGAACATAACATTTCACTAATGATACTCGTAAGTCACAATATATCATTCTTAAAATGGTTTCTTTTTATGATCAAAGATATGCATCTAAGAAATTGCTTAAGTGCTACTCATTTTTTGCACATAAAATAAGTCATTTTTAAACTATACTTGTTCAGTAAATAAGGCACTTAAATATGGAGTCGGTGTTTATTTATAGTCAAAGGAGACCGCATCTCTTTATATCACCATGAACTCACCCATAAACATATTTTGTCACCACAACCTTATTATAAAATCTAGCAACGATGCATTAAAGGGAAAAACTGTTGATTAATACGTGTTGCACAGGAGTCTAACAAGACGCCAAAAAATACAAAGGCGTCCAGCAAAACGCCAAAAAATACAAAAGAGAATCGTTCAAAAACAAACTCATACCCGAATTAGTTTGTGCCAGATAATGATAGCCCATCCACTTATTATAGTTAAAGAATTACTCAAGCTATTACATATCACCTCTGAAGAGAAATCAATGGAGGGCAAAATATTTATTATAGTTGAAGAATTATTCAAGCTATTACATATCGCCTTTGAAGAGAGATCAATGGAAAGCAAAATATTAAAACTTTCTTGATTAATATTCATATAAATAAATTAAGTATATATTTTAATTAAGTTAGAGTTTTGATTGATTTCTTTGAAAAAAATAACGAGTATAATATATCATATTAATTTTCATAAAAAATTAATTTTATTAAATTAGGCTTTAAGTTTAATTATTATTATGTTTATTTTATTTTTTATTATTTCCTCAATAACCATTAACTTTGACTTTTTGATTATTTTTTTTATGTGTTTAATCAATTTCTCTTTATTAATAATTAACCATATTATTTGATTAAAAACGGCAATCAAATTAATTATGTGATCAAGCTAGAAGACAAATTTATTAATAACAGTAATCAGAAAAGCTCCATTCAAAATAATTATGTGATCGAGCTAGAAGACAAATGTATTAATAACACTAACCAGAGAAACCTCCATTCAATTAAAAATTAATCTTTCTTTTATTATTAACATTATAACTTATATTTATTAATCTTTCTTTTATTATTAAAATTATTTAATTTATATTTAGTAGCTCAAGTTAATTTAAAAACATTTAATAAAATATTTTCAATATTAAATTTAGTTTTCTTACATTCTAAAAAATAGTCGGGAGTTCCAGATGCTGTTGGTTCTCAGGGAGATATCGGAATGCTAGTCATCCCAGGCGGTGGTGGTCATACATCTTGGATTGGGAGCTCATCGTCGATTTGCTACTCGCTAGTGCTCATGCCGATTGCTTGGTAATAAATGGCACTGTAAAATAACAACCATTAATATATTGATTTTTAATTTTAATTTTATGAGTAATATATTGATTTATATTGATTTTTAATTTTAATTTTATGAGTAATATATTGATGATGATGATAAATTTGAAATATCAATAAAGAGTTTAAAATTATGAGTTATCATAAATATATAATTTTTTATTAAAATAATTAAAAAATAAAAATAAATAAATTTCGCAAATTATTAAAATAATCAATAAAAATTACAAATAAATAAATTTCACAAATTATCAGAATAACCATTTTCAAATGAATATATATCCGAGATAAAATTTAATTAGAAAAACGCTACAAAAGTTTTAACCACGAAATGACCTAAAATAGGTAAATATTGTGTCGTGGATGGCACTTGATAAGTTCCAATTGTGCCCTGCACTTCAAATTTCTTCAATGTCGATGCAAAGGGTGAGGAGAGACAGAGAGGCCCTGTTCTCTCTTCTACATGCTGCATTTTAAGTTATATTTATACCCACCCTCACACCCAGGTTGCTTCTACGACGCCACAAAAACATAAACTTTTAATGTCTCATCCCGATCGACCAAATGAATGAATCTCCAGCAGCAACTTCATATGTGATAATGTGATCTTTGTGGGAGCTCAAGTTAAGAAAGACCACGTCATGCACACTCTGCTGGAGGCGTGGAAAACCTTGTTAAATCTTTGCAGTAATCGTAAGTCATGTATTTCTCTTGCACCCACTTCAGTTTCAGCCTCTGCTTTGCATCAAGCGAAGCATAAGAAGGGCCATCCCACCACGAAGAACAGCTCGTATTCGAGGAAGACTCACAAGCATCAATGCTGAAATTCTTGTATGTGGAAACGAAAGGCGCGTGGCTCCAATTAGTCTTGACGAGGCCGCCTTGAGTAGCCCAGTCGTCTGCGTTCCATATTGAAGAAAAGACGCCCATGGGTTGAGTTTGAGGATACGGCACTCCCAATTTCTCATTGTTCCCAAATACCCGTACCGGCACATCGTCCACAAAGAAACTGTTTTCATCCATCAAACAATCAATGAACAGCTAAACTCTCATCAAATGCTGTAACTAACAAATTAACTAGGCATCACAATAATAATTGTTTAACTAAATATACTCACACAACTTGCTGGCGGTTCCAGAGAAAGGAATAAGAATGGAAATCCGTGGTTGGGTCGAACCATAAGAAAATACGCTGCTCCCTCTTGCCAACCCCCTTTGAGTAAACATTCGTCTGCACGGCGTATGGCTCTCCAGAAGTGTTCCCCAAAAATTCAAAGTCAAATTCGTCATGCTGATCGCCTTGGGAAGACATCTGCAATCACCAAGTATGCATTAAATCATTGCCAGTTCAAAGAAAATAAAAATAAAAAAATCGAGAACCTCAGAAAGGAAATGCAATCTGATTTAATGTATGGAGAATGGTAGTTACATAGAAAGCAGTAACGGTGCCAGCAGAGTCGCCAGGAACGAGCTTAATCTGCACATTCACTTTTCCAAAGATGTATGTGCTCTTGGAAGCAAATCCTGCACCTGAAAACAGAGCAGCATCAATGAGACTTGGTATGAACCGCAGAAAGGACAAGCACAAGTAGAAGCAAAGTAACTGGGAAGAAAAAAGGAATAGATAAATACCAGAAGTGTTATCGAGCTTGAGTTTGAGCAACTCCCCTTCGTACATAACATGGTCAAGAGCCCAACTGGGGTAGAAGAAATCATTGAAGGCTGCACATTGAGAGCCCACTATCAGGCTGCACAACACTACAATACTACCCAGAACACACTGCCCGACCTCTTGATGACCTACCAATCCCATCCTGAAGCCTAAACTCAGCAGAACAGTGTATCAAAGATCTAAAACAGTCTGAACCAGTTCTACAATGAAGAAACAGAGTTCCACAATGAAGAAATAGTGAGACGAATAGAATTTATAGGAAATGGTAGCTTGACGACCACACTACTAAATATGAAAGTGAGAGAAGAGAGAGGAAGAAGTGCGTACTGGAACAGCGCCTCCTGTCACGGGTCCATCTCTTCCTCTTGTGGGTCCCAACACTCCATTTAAATAATGTTTGCCGTCACTGAATCCCCCACCACTCCATTTAAATAATGTTTGCCCGTCACTGAACCCCATAATGCCAGGCTGTCCATTTATGTTTCAGTAATTACACCTAATTTTCAATTTTCTCTGCTGCCCCGCTTTTCATTTTATTTTAAATCCACTTGGCAGTTTCGATGTGAATGTTAAGAATATCTGAAAACCGACTACATGGATTGGATTTGTCGCTGAGAACCCAAGTCAATATTCAACATTTGGGGACCAATATTTTGGGGTCCAGTACATTACTTTATCTGGAGATCGCTACACCTCTTTTCATTTAATTTTAAATCCATTTGGCGGTTTCTTGGATATTTGGTTTTGGGGTCCAGTATTTTTTTTTTTTTGGCTAGTTGAAAGTTAGTCTGCACAATTTGTAAGAAACATCAGTTTTCTGTAGACACAATGGTGTAGCTGTAGTTTCAAGTAATTTCATTAGACCAATAAATCTCAGTAGCATAATTTTTAGTTTAATAAAAAACAACTAGAGTACCATGTCATACTTAACTCGTTTGAAGCGTGCAGGAAGCAAGTTCTGGCAATACAGTGAGCTGTACATTCATAGGACTGCAGGCAGGCAGGCTGGCTGGTTAAAAGTACGAGGAAGCCTACTCTTCAATTCCACCATTGAACGAAGAGGCTTCTATAATGTACGTGTAAAACCAGCCTGTGCTGTACTGTCAACGGCTATATGCGCTTCACATCGAAGGACTGAACTGTGCTTGCCAGCTGGGTTACAGCCATTTTCATTGTCACTGCCAGTTTTTAACAGCTGGCTGCTACGATGGATTAATGGCAGCCAGCCGCAATCAGTTCATGAGTTTGAGGATTTTTTTATGAAAACCTGGAATTAGAAATTTGAAAGACTGCTTATTTTAATTATTATTGTTATTTAAATCGTACATTTATGGAACGACAGTATAAAATAATGATCGATGACACAGCACTAACTACTCAGAGATTTTGACTGAGAGGAATTTTTTAATGAAAACTTGGAATTATAAACTTGAAAAATTGGTTATTATAATAGATTCAACAGAATACTCTGGATGGTAGTTTTTTTTGTCAAAATTTGGTAAAAAAATTCAAAAAATTAGGTAGTTGAGTGTTTGAATTGCATTTTTAATGGTGGAAATAGATTTAGCGCCATCAAAAACCCATAATCCATAAGAGGCCCAAAACACTGAAATTTAACTATTGTATTCCAAATTTTCAAAAATCTTAAACTAAAATTTTTATAATTTTATCTGAATGTCTAGATTATTTTGTAATTTTTTTAAGATGCCCAAAACACTGAAATTTACTATTGTATTCCAACTTTTTTAAAAATCTTAAACTAAAATTTTCATAATTTTACCTGAATGTCTAGATTATTTTGTAAAATTTTTTAAACTACAGCATAATTATTATTGTTATTGTTATTTAAATAGTACATTTATGGAACGACAGTATAAAATAATGATCGATGACATAGCACCAACTATTGAGAGATTTTGACTGTGATCTTCTTGTGTTATTAAAACAAAGGAACCTGCGTAGAATTTCACCACTGAAGGTCGATAAAAATAATGATTTTGCTACCACTTCTCTCGTGTGGCACGTGAAAAATAAAAACAAGGAATTGAATAATGTTGATGACACAAACCAACCCCATCACGTGGTGCTGTAAGTTGGGCAGCACACACAACCACTCCACTGTAGTGGTCGAGGGGTTGGTAACATCTACACCCAGCACCCACAAAGACCGCCAATTCAGCACTGCAGAGAAATTCCGCTAGAAACGACAATTGTGTAAGCAGGAACTGGAGAGTAAGAAAAAAAGGAGAGAGAGCTAGGAGAGTCTAACATATCATTTGGATGATTCGAACCTGTTTAATCGATAGTTTATTAAGTCCTTACTTTTCGTTTTGGAATATCTGTTTGGTAATTTTCTACCTTCCACAAAGGGATATATAATTGAAGCAATATTATATATATATATATCCAAACAAGATATGGGATATATAATTGAAGTAATATTATATATATATATGTGTTTCCAAACCAGATATGAGATGATAATTTGGAACATTTTGGATAAAAGTTAGAAGATAAAATATTTCTTAAAAGAGTTAAAATTCTAAATACATACGTTTAATTTTGGGTTTTTAAACACTTGAGGAAAGAAAAAAGAAAAAACCATAAATTAATAGACTAAAACTATAACAAGAGAAAATTAACTAGAAGGAGGAATTTGAATCTATAGCTATGGTCAGAATAGGCTCCTTGTTGCTTCCAAGTGAGCACTCAATCACAAGAGGGATGCTTATGTCTTTTTTTTATGCACTCCAATCGACGATCCAAGTCTACATGTCGATGCAAGTGCTCCATAGAGAGGAGGAGGTCCTCCCGATTCTCGTCTATATCCCATGAGACTTCACCCAACATATACTTCATGTGCCAATAGAGGTCCAATGTGTACATGTATTGATTGTATCATTAGTGTGTGTGACTCGCATTGGCCACCCAATTAGCCATAACTGTCAGAACCTCTGTATCCAAGAGAAGACATCATTAATTAGCTATTTTCCTCTCAGCTTGTCACAGTTCTTCTTGGATAGGAGGTGAGGTAAGTTCTTAAAATCATGTTTTTGAACCTTTAGCTCTAAGTTGAGCCTGTGTGCGTTCTTTATTTCCATGCTCTTAAAAATACACTACTCCAAACATGAGCCATCTAATAGGGCATTCCGGTTGCATGAGAGAGATTGTTGCAAAAGGTGAGGGGGAATTGTTAGAGATGAGACATGGGTGGGAAGAGGGTGAGGTGTACAGTGAAGGACAATCTTAAAGCGAGACCCAATACAGAGGGTGTTAATTTTAGATAACAATGGTATGTTTTGTGCTTGCAGCAATTACTTCAATGTCCTTTTATTAGCCTAATGATATTTTCCACTTAATTTCCAATAGTAATCACATAAACCAAATTCACTTTAATAGTAACTGTAGATAGAACATAAACAATAAAATGCAAAAGCAAGCCAAGACAAGAGAACACAAGAATTTGACTCAAACCAGGGAAAGACCCCAAGATGGGGAAAACCCTTGATCAATTCTTCTTAATATCAAATATCAAATGTTCAGCAGAGAGAGTCCAATAATGTACAATGATGATGAAGTCAAAGTCAATGTGACTTTCTTTCCAATTACATGATCCAATACCATTGTCCTTAGCAAATAGATGGCCCAATCAAAAAATGCAATTATGCCCTTAGTCAACAACAGTCAAACATCCCTAACCAGAAAGTCAATAGCACTCAATGCATCAGTAAAAATGTCCACCTTGAGCTCGGTCAAGGTCAAGGAAATTAAGCCTTCCGTGGAGGTCAACCAGTAGAAAAAACAATCAATAAAGGAGCAATCAAACTCAGTCAACCAAAAATTCAACTCAGCGGTCAACCTGAGATCAGACCCTTCGGTCAACGTTGATCAAAATTTTTCAAAATCGTCGGTTCTTGTGCAAGAATGTGTAGCCTTCCCAAACAGAGAAATATCCACAAAAATCGCAGCGAAATAGTGCCGAATAAGGCTCGGTCAAAGCTGGTCAAAGGTCACTGCAGAAAAGTCAACGTAGGAGAACAAAGATGCACAGTCCACCCTTCGCACATGTGAAAAGAATCTGTTGCCTCGGATGTGAACAAACCAATCAGAAGAGATAGAATCTGTAGATGTGATGAGGTGCCAAAATGAGGAGGACATATGTTATATTTATAGTGGTTGACGTGGGGTGAAAAGACGTATCTTTTCATCCATGAGCCGACATGAAGAGGAGTCAACCTAAGCCAACCTGAAAAAAGAAGCATTTGGAGGAAGAAAAAAAATCCAAAATTCCCAATGATGAATGATGTCATCGAGAGCGCTTCAAGGGTGAAGAGTGTCATCAAAAGAGGAGCTGCTAAATGAGGGAATTGATCCCTAGTTGCCAACTTTAATAGAGGGGAAGGCCTAAGAGAGGGCTTCACATGATGTGAAATCGTGAGGATTGGAGGAGACCGAAAAGAAGCAAACCCCTGAAAAATTGTGCAGCTTGAGAACTTGAAAATTAGACAGTGCTCGATAATAGAGAAAATAGAAGTGAAAGAAGCAAAGCCCAAAAACTCAACAATAAGGGAAATCGAAACTGAACCAAGAAAAAGGTTAGTAAAATCATTTAAATTGAGAAAGAGGAAGGTAAACTTGAGGAGAGGAATGATGAGACCACAGATTAAAAAATTATCCACTTCACTAGAACCCAAATGACAACCTAGAAATGCTAAACATTGCTAAACCCAGAGGTGAAAATCGAATGTTGACTTTGACTTTAGCTTTGTAACACACCTGTTTATCCATTCTAATAACCAGAGGTGGTTACTATGTTAACCTGGTTTCCAATGTATAGTTATTAAAAAAGGGTTAGGGTTTTCATTCTTATTTTCTTTTTTCCATGTATGCTAACATGGGTGTACATTTGAGTTGATATAGAGATGTTGAATCCTGAGTGATAGGTCGGTTGCAAGATGTGCAAACGTGGTATCAATTAGGTGCTCCCATTAGCCAAGTGACCATAAAAAATTATCATAACTACAAAAAACACTGAAATGAAGAATGTCTCATGCAAAAAGAGGTCGAAGCTTGGACATTGGTATTAAGCTACATGCATGACTACACCTTTTGGAAGAGGAGGATTACATGATTGAAGTTGACCGTACAAGTTCCCCTACTCCTCAACTGGGTCAAACGGGTACAGAGTATTCCATCATAGATAAATAATCTGTATTAACAAGCAATTTTCAGGGATCGACTAGTCCAATGGAACATCAACAATGTAAGCATAAAGAACTTGGTATCATAAGAACAGGTTGCATCGCTCAATTTTCCTACACAAGCTTATCCTTAAGCACATAACCTTGGTTGTTTCAAGACCAATGGGAAATCAACCTATGTGGACTAAAATTGCAGTGTAACATTTGCAATTGAACGTTTTAAATATGATGGGCATGGATTTTTGTGATATTCTCATTGAACGACACTATGAAAAAATGGGTTTAACAAAACTTTAAAGATTCAAAATGATGGTAGCACATACAAATTAAAATCATCTTCTTCTTGTACAACTCTTCGCTTTGACACATTTGTTGTACAACTAAGCAATTTGCAGTCAACATTACCTACTAATTATAGTAACAAAATTATAAAAACCTTCTTCCAAGAGCAAGGGAGATATTTTGGATGTGTGATGAGATGTATTTGAGGAGCCTAAAGAGATTCATGCAATGAGGAATATATAATTCCCTCTTGATATTTTATGTGGCTTCCAATATTAAAATAAAATGAGATATTGTTGTTACAAAGTAATTTCTCACTGTCCCTGTACTCCCTGTTCCTTGATCCTTGAGGACCCATACAATGAACCTTGTGTACTTTCCAAGCATGGAATACATACCCCTGAACCACATTTTGCCTGCCAATTCATCTCCCTTTACAACTTTTCTGGAAGATCCTTCTAAAAACCTGGTTTTCAAGGTCGACACTTTCTTACAGTGTCTGACTGCGCCGATAACAAAAATTTTCACTGTGACCCACGCCGATCAGCGCTCTATCTTATTGTTTGACCCGCGCCGATCCTCTTTTGGAAAGTTTTTTAAATAGAAAGGCAGCTTCCGCGACTAGAAGCTTCGCGAGGCGGCGAGTTGGAAGTTTTTTTTTTAGGATATAGCCGAGGAATTCCCCTTTGGGCTTCTTGTTCCCAAGAAATAGGAACTACTCCAAAGGATAAGTTCTTTTCCCATTATTTGAGGGCCCATAACCTCCTCCTCCATTGTTATATAAGGAGACCTCTTTCACCTCTGCTGCCTTAGTTAGCATAGAGAGAAGAAGCAATCATAGCTTCGGAAGAATAGTACAGAGTGTGATTGTTTTTGTGTGTTAGGAACATAGTGAGATCTTGGACCTTTGTGTATGAGGGTGTTGCAAACGTGCTTGGATACGGACCTACCGAAGGAGAGCCTCAACATCAAGGCTTGGTTGTAAACTCCCCTTGTCTTTATTATAAAAAAATGCAACTGATGTCTATCTTCCACTCTTGTTTACATCTATAATGAGATTTCTAGCATTCCTTGATCAGTTAGATAGGTTGTAATTGTTTTATGTTTGTCGTGATTTTACGCTTGTCGTGGTGTCTTGACTGTCTGTACAGGTAATCGAACATTGGTAGTAGCGTGCATCGAGCTTGAGAAGAGCGACAGATCAAGAATATTCGACGGAAGATGACAACATATCATCAGGACAAGGTAGGTTATCTTCCTTGCTCTAAATTTCATTTACAATCTAGGAAGGTAGATGTTAGTATGTTCCTGTAGTTGCTAGACCCAGCCTAGGGCTAGAGGGATTGCCTATGTTCGCAGAGGGGGTTTACCTGGATAACCAATTGGCGACTCCACTGGGGAGTTTCCTTTCAGTTTGTCACTCTTTGAGGTCTTATTCATTCGACGAGTTTAGTCGAACGACCATTTCCCTGTGTGTTCCTATGTTTTTCATCAATTACAATCTTTTAGGTTTTGCTTGAAGTGGTGAGTCTGGTCTTGGTTAGGAGAAATTATTTGTTTTTCTTTTTTTAGGCATTGGCACTTTTATTTGTCTAACAGTCGCACCGATTGGCGCTAGTTGTCAGTTAGCAAGCCACGCCAATGGGCCGTTGGCGCTAGTTTCAGCCCCTAAAGTCCTGCCATGCCAATTGCCGCTAGTTTTAGCCACTAAAGTCATGCCAATTCCAGTATGTGTGAAAAATTAAGCATTTTTCCCAAGTCTTTCACCTGTGTGTCTTTCCCTTCTGGTCTTTTTCTCTGTATGATTTACATTTTCTCCCCTTCACTCAAGTTGGTTTTATTGACTCATTGGCTTGGTTTTTGGTTGTTTTTTGGGACGTGCATCCTTACATCCTAGTTTTTCTAGGATCATGCATCAATTGCTTGGTTGCATGCTTCGCAGGAAATCACCATGTTGATTGAGTCAGTTTCCTTGCTTGGTCAGCCATCTCTAGTTAATTGCCTTTTTCTTTTTGGTTAATTGAGTGTTCAAGTCTCAAGTGCCTCTTGAGTTCATTTGGTCCGCTTGTTCGCTTGTGAGCATAGATTACATTACTTATTTTTCAGCTGAAAATTCTTCTTTCTCCGATTTCTTGATGTAAAAGGGAATGAATGCCGTGTTTTAGTACCATGCTTTGGAAGTCCTATTTGTCCTTGAACTCATATGTCTTGTAGCTTTTTGAGTTATTTCGTTACAAAGTGTTCAAAACAATATTGTATTCTTAATGTCTGTTGCATCCTTTTTTTATTAAGGAAATTCGCGTTCATTTAGTTTTTGTCTCAAAGTTTGCTTTTCGTTAAAATGCATTGGATTAGGTTGCATTGAAAAGTCATGTTTGAGATTTATCATTGAACTTAGATTACATTGTTTAATGATTGGAAACTAAAGGTCGCATTGAGTGCATTCTCTTTCATTAAAAGCATGCATTAAGTAGATTCTCATTTCATCGAAAAGTGCATTGGGTGCATTCTTATTCATTCAAAAGAAAAAGGAAATTGTGCATAGGTTATGATTGCATAGTTTTCAAAAAGAGAATTTTGCATAGATTACATTGCATAATTCACATCGTTGAATGTTTTAGATTAATTTTGAATAGTGAAAGTCATCTAGTTAGGAAAAATCTTCGTTTGCAGTATTACTGTTTAAGACTCTTCCCTTAACTAGATAACATTCATCGCAATGAATGGTTTATTTTCTCATATAGTTGCATATAGAATTTATCTGATGACAGCGGTAGGGCCTTGGAATTGAGACATAATTCAAGATCAACTGTTAAAATGTATTCAATTAACCTAGGGAAGCATTGAAACTTAACGCACATATTTAGAGGTCTAGGCTAGTGACGTGTTCCGGCGTCATTAAACCTAGTAGTTGTTGTTCGCCATCTGGCAGTAGACAGCGCTAGCACGGACTTGTGCTCCCTATACCATCCAATATATAAAGGGTGACCATCATAGGTTGCAATCCTTTATCCGTAGGAATCCGACTATGTCGCCCTGTAACCGTGAAACACCGAACACAACATTCGGGGAAACTGCCTGCACGTACATTAAGTCCTTGGTCATTTATCTTTCATTTGATCACCAAGGTGTATATTTCATTTCACGGAAACTTGGTACACCCTCTTTCTTAGATTACCTGAGTAGTCATTTTGGTCTTTTCGTGACTCTCTAAAATTGAAAAGATCATCGAGCACTTGTCCTTTCACGCTTATTCAAACTGAAAGTGATTATAGTCACCTTTTTCCCTTTTCTTGACTCTTAAAATATGAAAAAGGCAGAGTGTTGTTTCCGTGTCTTAAAATTGTCTGCCCACAAAATATTCCTGGTTAAATTTACATTCCTTAGTGATTCTTTAGGGTTGATTCCAATGGCAACGTTTCCAGAGTTAACTAACCAATGAATCCCCTCAGATGGGAATCCTGGTCCTTTTCCTTCGTTCGGGAATGTTGGTGCCCATATATGGCAACGTTGTCCCTCCCGGGATTAACCATTGGTCTACCGGTTTGGTTGTTTCAACCCCCGTGGTTTCAAATATACCAACAGTTTCTCAACTGAGTTCTCCTCCACCTGAACCATGTCAACCCCATGTTGATCCTAAGGTTGAACCCTCACCTTATTCACCTATTTCTTCACCTCATTCTTCCTCTTCGCCTGGTGAAAGTCTGGATTCTAGTAACCGGGTGGCTAAGAAGAGGAAGAAGAAGAAGAAGAAGTCGAAGAAGAAGAAGGAAATAAGATAGGGGGGGGAATCAACAAATATTGTTGCCCATGCAGCTAATATCGAGAAACCTCCCACTCCGCCTTGCAGAGTCAAATTACCTTGCAAGCTATGTGAGGGTGACCACCTTCTTTGTGATTTCCCTGGTATTCCCAAGGTGTTGGAAGTGTGGTCTGTTGGTTTGATTCATCCTTCATCATCGACCTTTGGGCATCATGCTGATGATGTGCCTTCAACTAAAGATAAGGAGAATCGTAAGAAACAAAGTACGATCAAATTTCCCTATAGGCTGTGTGAAGGGAACCATCCCATTCACCTCTATCCTCATATGGATGAAGCTTATAAATTGTTGGATAACCTTTCGGCTTCTGAGTCCTATCTTCCTATTGGTTACCGGAATTTTTCTTCAAGTCCTCCCATAGTTGATCAACCCATTGATTAGGATTCATCTTCGGTCAATTCCGCTCTCTCTGAAAGTCAGTCTGCTGAGTCCATTTTAGACCAATCATTGGTTGAGAAAAAGGCCGAATTAATTCCACCTACAGTTCATCAGGTCTTTTCCATCGAGAGTGGGTCTCATCCCAGTCAGGTTCTTTTTATTTGATCTGAATCCTCGGGATCGGAGGGCGATCCTCCTGTTTCTATGATCCAGGAGGGTGATCCTCCGACTCCTGTTGCCACCATTTTAGAAAGTGATCCTCCTTCTCTCGTTCCCGGAGCATAGAAGGATGGTCTTTCTGCTCCCATAACGTAGGGGGATGATCCTCTTATTCCTATGGCACCCCCTCCATGTAGTTTGGTTGCTTACTTTGATTGGAGGTGATTTACGGGATATCGTCTTCCTTCTTACGTGCCCTTTGAGATCACCATACAGGCCTGGAATATGGTTGTACCAAGTACGATTATAGATGAAGGCACCTCGGTTAGTATTCTGTTCTCAACTACATGGAAAGCTTTGGGTTCTCCACAACTTGTGCCTGTTACTCAGAATCTGTTGGCTTTTAACAGAGGAATAAGTCAACCATTAGGGATCCTTCTGAAGTTGCCTACTACTTTGGGAGGGAAAACCGTCTATATAGACATGATGGTTGTCCAAGACCCCTTGGATTTTAATTTACCCTTGGGGCGCGACTATGCTTATGCCATGGGTGTGATTGTCTCTCCCCTCTTTTGTGTGATCTGTTTTCCACTTGAAGATCAGATCGTGACCATTGATCAACATTTATTCTTTGGTCCTAATGTGACATTTGTTTTACCGTCATCCCTTCTTGGTCCTTACCTGCTGGTGATATCTTCCCTGCCACAAGTCAATTATGTGGCCACCAGTTCCATGTCTACGTCCACTGATATTTCAGTCAGTGTGGTAGTACACCATGTACTAGGGGCATTGGATCCTAATTTCTAGAGTATTGTTCTCCCATCGGATGAACACCTCTTGAAAGCCATGACTTCTTATTCGACATGATCAAGTCATCGAAGCACGTTTGTTTTCTTGTGTCAAGCTCCTTAAAAAATGAAACAAGATCCTCGGAGCAGAGTTCATTTTCTTGTGTCAAGCTCCTTAAAAAATGAAACAAGGTCTACAGAGCAGAGTTCGTTTTCTTGTGTCAAGCTCCTTAAAAAATGAAACAAGGTCTTCGGAGCACAGTTCGTTTCCTTGTGTCAAGCTCCTTAAAAAATGAAATAATTTCTCGGAGGATAGTTCTTTTAATGTGTCAACCTCGTTAAAACAATGAAACATGTTCCCGTTCAATTCGAGTCTTTGATAAGATCTCGTAAAATCCCAGTCGAGTTTTTCTCTTGATCTCATAATTGAACCTTCACTCCATCCACCTATTAGTAACTAGCAGTCTACTCCGGTGAATGCGCTGAAGCGTGGGGGGCATGTACCTCGAATTGAGTCACCATGTTGGGGGCATGAAAACCTTTTCAATTTATATTTTTTTCAAGATTGTGTAAAAATGAAACTAGTTTCAAGCATAGTTTGTTTCAGTTTCAAGCTTGTGTAAAAATGAAACCAACTTCAAGCAGAGTTTCCTGATTTCAAGCTTGTGTAAAAATGAAACCATTTTTATTTAACCTCTCGTGATTGCCATTTTATCAGCCTATTTTTCCAGATGAGCCTTGGTTTTCTCATTCCATCATTACCATTGCTCGACCGATCATATTCCCTCACTTGCTTGTTTCACCCATTCCTGAGGAACCGCTGCGATGAGTGGTCTTGTTAGCCAACCTCTTGACCTTTACTTGTTCTGAGTAGTTCCACCATCACCGGAACTAGTTTCTACCCTTAATGCCACTCATTCCTCCAAGAGGAGTCAACTTTCAGTTCTTTTCTGACTCTCAAAATATGAAAATATTGTCGAGACTCTTGTCATTTTGAACTCGTTAAAGGCTGTGAAACGTTGTTTGCCCAATATATGTTTACCCCTTTTTCGGGTTGGGATAAACTATTTACAAAAAAGGAATACCTTAGCCAATTGTGACTAAGAGGTTCTCTCAGATATTGTTTTCTACCTTTTCGGATCTGTGAGACTACCTACAAAAAGGAACCTGTTGGAGTTTTCTTTTCCACTTCTTTTCAAACTCTTTAAACATGAAAATATTTTGAGTTCTTCCTTTGTTAGACTCGTTAAAACCTAATGATATCAGAAATCATCATCATGACGTAATCGAGCATTAGGGGAATTTTGAGGTCTAAAATGGGCCTTCTAAGAAAAATGTACAACAAAAATAAACTTTATAAGAACCAATAGGATTCAAGATGATGATGTCAACCATGGGGTATGATTCACCATTTTTTAAGTAAAATGATAAAAAGATTAAAAAAAATAAAATAATAAAACTACTTTTTCAACTCATATTTTCAACTTATCTCCTAATGTTTTTACTCAAATTTCGAGCGGGAGTATTCATTGGATACAAATTTAATTCCTCATCCAAGGAGTAAACATGTTTCATACTTTCCATGGACCCTGCTACACGAAAAATGAGAAATACATAAAAAAACGTGATTAAAATAATATTTTTCATGTATTTCTCATTTTTCGTGTAGAGGGACCCATCGAAATTATGCACCATGGTTACTCCTTGGATGAGGAATTAATTTTTTCATCCAACAAGTACTCCCACTCGAAATTTGAGTAAAAAATTTGGGAGATAAGTTGAAAATATGAGTTGAAAAAGTAGTTTTTTCTTTTTTTCGTCTAAAATTTGATGATGTCATCAAATCTTCTTTTATTATTTCCACTATTATTTTATAATTTCCTTAGGAGGCCCATTTTAGACCTCAAAATTCCCCTAATGTTCCTCCTTCCTAGGGCTCGTAAAATGTACTAGGATGGATTTGTCCGAAAGACAAACTTATATGACAAGCATATGCTATCCTCTTCAAGCTTGTATAAAAATAAAGAGATACTCGCCATAAATGGTGGGGGAAAATGTAAGTTATTCGTTAGTTTTGTTGACAGTATGTCACTCTTGAACATGACACTTATTTGTAGTTTGTGTTGGGTTTGGATATCTTCACTTTGTCACTTTGCCTCCATGGGTTTAGGAAATCCTTTTGCCTCTCATTCTATTACCAATCTTGTCAACATGACCTCTAATCCTATTTGATTCAAATGCTTCCAAATTCCAGAGTCGTGTCACCAATATTTTCAAGAGAAAATCCTTCTACAGTTTGTACATTCTTGATCCTTTGTTTCAGTCTTGTTTAACACTCATATTACATCCTCTGTTTCATGTCAATGATGTGGGATTCAGTATGAACCTCCTTCAACGGATCACTTCCTATCGGCTTCAGCTCATTATCCGGGAAGTTTATCTAGAGACTCCTTTCTGGTACCTTAGAGCTTGCATGCCCTAATGGAAAGTTCTTCACATTCGACGACAAGCTTTCATTATTGGCCTTCGATCTAGTGATTTCACGGGTGTTCGACTCCGGGTCACTGTTCACATTCCATGGATTGTGATAGTTGTACCTTGAGAGCCATTGTTATCATTGGTGGTTTCTCTCGTGCTTGTTAATAGCTTTCATCATTGGCTGGTAATCAGGTGAATTTCTTGCATGTTCGACTTCAGCTCATTTATTCCCATGCTTGAAATTGTACTTAATCGTGTCGTGACAAAGCGCAAGACCCTGGATTTTATTCTCTAGAGTCCAGGTTGTGAGGCGATATGATTTGTCCATGATTGGATACATGTTTCTTTCAGATGGATGGCTGCGACCATACCATAAGTCTATATGAGATCCTTCTCAGATGGATGGCTACGACCATACCATGGTCTCTTTTACGGATCGTTGCATCCATACCTTGATTCATGTATTTTCATCAGATTTTTCAGTTATGTATATGTATCTATGATTGATTTGCAGGACTCCCCACGGCAGCGTCCGATTCCTTGCACATACTTGTAAAGCATTTCACCCCTCACTTGTGTTCGGACTTCATACTTTAGGGGGCATATGTTACAGAGTAATTGTCACTGTCCCTGTACTCCCTGTTCCTTGATCTTGGAGGACCCATACAGTGACCCTGTGTACTTTCCAAGCATGGAATACATACCCCTGAACCACATTTTGTCTGCCAATTCATCTCCCTTTACAACTTTTCTAGAAGATCCTTATAAAAACCTGGTTTTCAAGGTCAGAACTTTCTCTCAGTGTCTGACCTATGCCGATAGAAGATACTTTCACGATGACCCACATCGATCGATGCTCTGTCTTATTGTCTGACCTACAATGATCCTCTTTTGGAAAGTTTTTTAAATAAAAAGGAAGCTTCCACGACTAGAAGCTTCGCGAGCTGGCGAGTTAGAAGTTTGTTTTGAGGATATGGCCAAGGAATTCTCCTTTAGGCTTCTTGTTCCCAAGAAATAGGAAATACTCCAAAGGATAAGCTCTTTTCCCATTATTTGAGGGCCCGTAACCTCCTCCTCCATTGTTATATAAGGAGACCTCTTTCACCTCTGCTGCCTTAGTTAGCATAGAGAGAAGAAGCAATCATAGCTTCGGGAGAATAGTGCAGAGTGTGATTATTTTTGTATGTTAGGAACATAGTGAGATCTTGGACCTTTATGTATGAGGGTGTTGCAAACATGCTTGGATACAGACCTACTGAAGGAGAGCCTCAACATCAAGGCTTGGTTGTAAACTCCCCTTGTCTTTATCATAATAAAATGCAACTGATGTTTATCTTCCACTCTTGTTTACAACTATAATGAGATTTCTAGAATTCCTTGATCAGTTATATAGGTTGTAATTGTCTTATGTTTCTCGTGATTTTATGCTTGTCCTGGTGTATTGATTGTCTGTACAGGTAATAAAATGTTGGTAGCAGTGTGCATCGAGCTTGAGAAGAGCGACGAATCAAGAATCTTTGATGGAAGATGACAAAATATCATCAGGACAAGGTAGGTTATCTTCCTTGCTCTGAATTTCATTTACAATCTAGGAAGGTAGATGTTAGTATGTTCCCGTAGTTGCTAGACCCACCCTAGGGTTAGAGGGATCGCCTTTGCCCGCAGAGGGGATTTACCTAGACAACAATTACTTATCTATAATAAAAGAGGAAAACCTTGATCAACAACTCAATTATCAACGAAGGTAAGATTTAGCCAAGCACCTATATATTAAAATATCTGACACTCTCAATTCCAAAATGAATATGAATGGAAATTATTTAGCTAACAAGAATACCAAAAAAAAAAATGATCTCCATTTAAATGAATTTATCATCTCCTTGAGCATTTCTAAGATGGTTGATACATCACCAAAACTAGATCTTTCTATAAGCTATCATGAAGTCCAAATGAACCATTATACTTTTAGACCATGCTTTCGAAATAAAATTTGTCTTTTATGTATGTGGTAGTGCCTTTTGTACCAATTAATTGCTCCAGAAACACACAAATATTGATGAAAGGCTCCATATACATATTTGTAAATATGCAATTTCTTATTTAGATGATATCCTAAGATTTTGCAAATTTTGGGAGAAACAATTTCAACGTATGTAGACCATTATGGATATCCTCTAATAGCACAATTGAAATCTAATCCAAAAAAATGGTCCCTTATTGACAAGGATCCTATTTCATATGTAAAATTTATCATTGATTCCAAATTGGGTCCTAAACGAGATACTACTTACCTTGATAATTTTAAGATCCTTCTATACAATTAATTTAAGTTTGAATCATTAAAAACATCAATATGAAAACTATTAGTTTCTATCCGGAAACCCATTGTGACTACCTTAAACCCTAGATACAAGCTTTAATTCATAAGAAATTTCCATTTAGAAGTCATTGTGCAATAAGATGAGGACAAACTCTCACGAAAGCTTTTCGTGCCAATTAATGTAAGGTTTAAACCACATAGGGAAAAGGGGAGGCACCAAGGTTTTATGGCCAAGGCAATCATGAATCAGAATTTGTTATCATATAATCTTTTGTAGTAGCAGCTAGAGTTATATCTTATGAGATATGATTGAGTGGGTCTCATCCAACTACTAAGAAAGCAACCTATATTTGGTTGTCTTGGAGCATCAGTGGTAGCATCCTTTTTGACAACCTTTCTGACAAGAAAAAGAAAAAAAGAGACTAATCAAATACAATTTAGCATATGTAATGTCCATTATGGGAAATTGGTGAATGGTGTATGTGATTTCAAGAAATTTATATATCAAATCGTAAAGCATGTCAAGTCTTTTCACAATACAACATTTTCCATGGTACCATTAGGTGTAGTAGAAACTGAGTACATAGCTTACAGTAGGAACCTAGGAATGAAATCCCAATGTTGGGCATCTTAGATCTTCACTACCACGCTTAAGCATGAGATCCAAATGGTGGCCAACTTGCTTATTTCCTACCATGAGAGTAACAAGAGTTGTTATTTCTAATTTTCATATTAAAACATTGACTTGTGATTTATTGAACAACACAACAAAAGGGATGTCTCCTGAGTCCTGACACATTAAATGATCTAGCTAAGAGGGACTAGAATAATTCATAAATTTTCTAAGGGAAAAGCTTACAATAACCTACAGCTAGAGATAATATATTTTGGGTAACATAGAATATTGAATGTCTATTATACTCTTGTGATGATGTGTGATGCATTACAATGCTCATCCCTCCATTTGAACAGAATTCCCGACTTGCAAGGGTAGCATACTTCAACATCAAAGGATTTCAGATTCATGGAGCATATCTATCAACTTGATGGTTAAAATGTCTTTTTCAAGTGTACTCCATTATTGATGATTTTTATTTGAACACTTTGAAATGGTCTACAGAGAATTCCATCATGAAAGAATATCAAATGATATATTCAAGGGTTGACTTGTGGAATGCTCTAACCATCATTTGATCTAAAGCTCAAGTTTTAGCTAAACATTGAAAGTGCTTGAAATTGCTTCAAACTTGAACGAATGGATAGAGTTCGTCGCCAGGATTCTGGCAGAACTCGTTTCATCAAAATCCGAGTTTGTATGACTGAGTTATCATCTGTTGTTCGTTTTCCAAAACAAGCAAAAAATGAGCAGAACATGTACAGTGTTGACGTGACAGGTACATTCAGCATTGTAGGAATATTCTCCAGATTGCAGCTAGTGACACTGTGACAAGTGTCATCTTCAGATTATCCAGATGGGTTAAGTGAAGAAAGAAATTTCCCAATGACCTTTAATTTTTCCTAAGTTGGAAATTGAATTTTTTATAGGGTTGGAGTGAAACCCAACCAAAGGGCGCCACGTGTCCTCTCTAGTGGGCCACCTCCTAACCCTAAGGTCAAATTATATGGACTGTACCTTGGTCTAATGGTCAAATTTTTCATATTATTATTTGGATATTTTGAGGGCCGCGTCCGTTGTTGATCAAAATCCGAATCCGGTTTGACTGCATGTGAATGTTGTTTTGTAGATCTACTATTTTTGAATAATTTTGGGCTTGTAGAACTGCTCGGTTATGTCCGGAGCATTTGTTACAGTGAGGAACGCCTTTCGTTTCATGCGAAAAGGTTTCCGGCTGCCCAAGTTATGTTAGTTTAGATCTGGAGGTATAAAGCATCTATTTTGCAGTTATATTTGTTAATAGTTCTGCTTATTTCGGTTTTTTCTCTATATTAAGGTTTTATTTATTTGCCAGATTTATACCCTCTTCTCTGTGTATGCTCTTTGTTGTGCGCTCCGTGCGATCTCGGCAAATCAGAAACAAGAAAAAGGGATTTTTTTGCTACGTATGCTCTTTCCCCGCGTCTTTGTGCGATCTCGGGAAATCAGAAATAGTGAAAAAAGTGATAGTTGCCGGTAAGGCTAACCAAGAATCTAACATTCTACCGTAAGGCTTTGCATTTTTTTTTTTTGCTCGTTTTTTGTGCAGGAAAAGGCACGCACACAGAAGAAGAAGAAGAAGAAGAAGAAGAAGAAGAAGAAGAAGAAGAAGAATAATAATAATAATAATAATAATAATAATAATAATAATAATCCCAATCCCCCCTTCCTCCTTTCTAAAATAACATGATCATTTTACTATCTCACTTGGTGAGGGGTTATTTTATGAGAATAGAGGTCTTAGGTTCAAGTCTCCTTCTCAAGCTTCTTTTGTAAAAAAAATTTGTTCAAAGGGGCGGAATTTAAAAAAAAAAAGCCGCACTTCATCCCATTCTCGTAACTATTCGACATCTACGACATAGTTTTTTCAAAAGGCATAACTTCTTCATCCGGAAGCCGTTTTTCGAGTCGTTTTTTTTTTTAAACGGCCAAATTTTTCGAGATCTTTCCATTGGAGCAGTTATTTTCAGCTTTTCTCAACTTCATTTAAAAAAAAAATGGAAAGTGCATGCCCGGTTTTTCTTAACAACACCAATTATTTCCAATGGCTACCTCACATGGTAGATATACTTAGAAGTAAAAAGCTTTATAGAATAGCCCCAGGTCAAGAAACTAAAGCTTCCGATGATGATAAAGTTCCTAAATGGGAAAATAAACAAGATCAAACATGAGGGTTGATAGGAATGTCCATTGCTCAAGATCTTTGATTTCACATCCTTGACATTGACACCCTTGATAAAGCCCTAGAAAAGCTAAATAATGTTTTTGGCATTCAAAATCAAATTAGGGCCCACCAACTTGAAAATGAGTTGCTTACTTTGGACCCTAATAATTTTTCCTCTATTGAAGACTTTTTGTCCAAATTCAAAACCCTTAGACTTCTTTTAGAAGGTTGTAAGGTCAAAAAGGAAGATGGTAGCCTCGTCTATTGCATTCTTGCTAAGCTTGGTCCTGCATACTCTGTATTTGTTTCTGCCTTCCATTCCACTAGAGAAGCCATCATCTCTTCTGGAACCACCTACAAGAATCCCTCTTTTGATTCCTTTTGTGATTCTTTGATAAGAGAACAAGAAAAACTCTTACACCTTGGTCTTATCACTCCTGGAAATCCTTCTAAGAAAGCCTTAGCAGCCCAACAACAACCATATCAAAAGAATCCCAAGAAGCAGTATCCTAAAAAGTATGGTCCTAAACCAAACAGGGGTCCCAAGCAATTTCAGTCGCAAACTAAAAAATCAAATCACCAAAATGATAAAGAAAATAAAAACAAAGGGAAGTATAGAGTCCAAATGTTTTAAAAACAAAGGGAAGTATAGAGTCCAAATGTTTTGTTATGGCCATATAGAGTCCAAATGTTTTAAGAAGATGGAAGCCTTAGAAGTAGCAATGAAGAAGCACAACATCAATTTGTAGCACTCTTCACCTTCATCTTTAGGCATGGCACTTTCTGCTTGTGGTTGTCAAGCATCAAGATCTGGTTATGCATTAAATCTATCTTCTTCTTCTCCTTCTCTTGAGTGACTCATTGATTCTTGAGCTTCTTACCACATGGCTAAAAATAAATCCATGTTTTCTTCTTTAAATGATTGTAACACCAAACATATTTATGTTGGTGATGCTATATCTCTTAGTGTTGTGGGATCCAGAACCATTCATCTAGATAATGGTCAGTGTAATGATGTACTATGTGTTCCTACCTTTTCATGCAACCTTCTATCTGTTTATCAGATAACTGATTCAGGTGAAGGGAAAATAGTAGAATTCTCACCTCATGATGTTGTAATCAAGGACCTCAAAGATCCTAAACATATTTTAGCTACTAGCATTGCTGATGATTTCACAAGGTTGTATAGGTTTGAAAACTTTGGGTCATCATCTCTTCCCTCTGTTTTTTGTTTCTCATAATGATGATGTGAGCAAACTTTTGCATGAGCGATTTGGTCACTTAAACTATTGCTTTCTTCAAACTCATGTAAGCAAAATATGGTGATGTGCCTTCCTATGGTATCTTGCCGAGATGGTGTTTGCTCCGGATGTGTACTCGAAAAACATCATCGGGTAGTTTTGACAGATGTGCCTCTTGGCATGCTTCATCCCCTTTGCAGCTTGTGCATAGTGATTTATGTGGTCCACTTCTTATTGTTTCTTTCTCTAGTTGCAAGTACTTCTTAACTTTCATTGATGATTTTTCCAGACGCACTTGGGTATATTTCTTAAAACTCAAGAGTGAAGTTTTTAACATGTTCTTGGCCTTTAAGGCCTTTGTTGAGAAACAATCTGGACATCAAATTCTTAAGTTAAGATCAGACAATGGCAGAGAATATGTTAACAAAAAATTTATCAAATTCTGCACTGAGCATGGCATTCAATTGCAACATACTGTTCCATATACTCCACAAAAAAATGGTGTAGCTGAAAGGAAGAATCGCACCTTAAAAGAAATGGCTAATTGTATGCTTCAAACTAAAGGACTTGGTCTCAATTTTTGGGCAGAAGCCATTAACTGTGCAAATTACATAGTAAATCGCACTCCTACTAAGGTTTTAAAAAATATAACTCCAGAAGAAGCTTGGAGCTCAATCAAACCAGATGTAAGTCACTTTCGTGTTTTTGGAAGTGATGCTTGGGCCCATATTCTAGATGCGAAACATAAAGTCTTAGAACCTAACAGTGAAAAATGTATTTTTGTTGGATATTCTGAAGATGTCAAAGGATATAGACTTCTTCAACCCAAATCCAAAAATATAATCATTAGAAGAGATGTAATGTTTGATGAAAATATATCGACCTGCGAGCCTAGTTCGACAAGTTTGCCACCTTTTGCCTACAAGCCTGATTCGACATATGTGCCACCTCTCTCTCTCTCTCTTCTATTTTTAATAGCATTCCTTTTAGTTCAGATGATGACAGAGAGGATGGAAATCCTCCTCTAGCTCATGAAATTGTTCCTTATACTCCACCGCTTCCAAGATGGGTCCGCTCTACTCGGGATGCAACAGGTTCTCTTGCAGGTGACCCTGCCGATCGGCGAGGTACACATTCTCAGTTCAAAAGAGCCTCTTCCTTATTGGCTCAAGTTCCAGAAAAAAATTGATCCAGAAACCTTTGAAGAAGCCTCCGGTCATCTAGATTGGGATGAAGCTATGAATGAAGAGTATCGTTCCTTATTGGAAAACAATACTTGGGATCTTTTTCCTCTTCCAAAAGGAAGAAAACTTGTCAGATGTAGATGGGTTTACAAAAAAAAGTTTGGACCAGATGGAAAAGTGGATAGACATAAAGTTCGTCTTGTCGCTAAATTTTTTTCACAAGTTGAAGGCATTGACTATACTGAAACCTTCTTCCCTGTTGCCAAAATGAATTCTATCCTCCTTGTTCTTTCCCTTGCTGCCTCCTTTAAATGGGAATTCCATCAGATGGATGTTAAATCCGCCTTCTTACATGGAGATTTGCATGAATAAATCTACATAGAAAAACCCCCTAGCTTTATCCAAAAAGACTCCAACCTTATTTGTCGCCTTAGGAAGTCTCTCTATGGTCTCAAACAAGCTCCTCGGGCTTGGTATGCCAAAATGAATAGTTTTCTCTTAGATAATGGCTTTTCTAGGTGTCATTCTGACAACACTATCTACACCAAGAAGGTGGGTAATTCCTTCACCATCCTTGTTCTTTATGTTGATGATCTTATCCTTACTGGTAGTGATCCAAATCATATAAACCATGTGATTTCTAGCCTAAAAAAGAAGTTTAAAATGACAAACTTAGGACACTTTCATTATTTCCTTGGTCTTCAAGTCTTGCAATCCAAGGAAGGCATTACCCTCTCTTAGTCCAAGTATGCCTGTGATCTTCTACACCACCTTCACATGGAAGACTGTAAGCCTGCCTCTTCTCCCTTTCAGTCTGGAGTCAAGCTTTCAGTCAACTGTACTACCCCTGAAGTTGATGCTACCTTATACCATCAACTTGTTGGTAAAATTTTGTATCGAACCCATACTCGTCCTGACCTTTCCTTTTCCGTTGGTCTTGTCGCTCGGTTTATGCACCAACCTCATGAAAGTAACTGGAAAGCAGCTAAAATAATACTTCAATATATTAGAGGTACAGTTCAGTTTGGGATTCATTACAATGCAGGAGCATCTCCCTTGTTGATTAGTTTCACTGATTCTGATTGGGCTGGTGACTCTAATGATCAGAAGTCCACTGCAGGATATGTATTCGCTCTTGGTTCAGGACCTATTACTTGGTCTTGTAAGAAACAAAGTGCCATCTCCCTTTCTTTAGCAGAAGCAAAGTATCGTGGTGCAGTTGAAGCCAGTAAGGAAGCCATGTGGCTTTGTCAGATCCTGTCTGAATTTGGTCTTCATTGGCAGCATCCAACTACACTTTGGTGTGATAATTAGAGTGCCATTCAACTATGTAAAGATACAGTTCAGCATCAGCGTATGAAACACATTGAACTCCACATACACTTCATCAGAAATCTCATTCATGATCGTGTTCTTGAAGTGAAATATTGTCCGACGAATGATCAAGTAGCCGATATCTTTACGAAGGCTCTCACAGAAGTGAAGTTTACCAAACTTCGATCCATGCTTGGAGTTTAGGAAAGTTTTCATTAAGGGGGGATAGGCTCTAATGCCTCCCTCCTTCTCCTATTATGTCACTTTTGTAAATCATTCAATCCTATCCCAATTTGTTCTTAAGGGGGGATGTTAGGATATTTCAACGCAGAGGAAATAGGCTCCTTTTGTGTCACCTTTGTAAATCCTTCAATCCTATCCAAAGTTGTTCTTAAGGGGGGATGTTAGGATATTCCGACGCATAGGAAATAGTTAATAATAACTTAGTCTAGTGTAGAGTTAGGTAGAGTGTGTTTCTTTACCATGTACATTTGTAACTTATAATCCGACGGTCACGATTTGTAGTGATCCGACGGTTATCTCTCACCTCGGTATTAGTATGATCTGTGAAACCTTTGGTGGTCCGCAGTCTCTATTTAAAGAGCATGGAGGCTCATTTTTCCGGTAACCCTTTATGAGAGAAACATATGTAACTTTTCTTTCATATTAATAAATTCCCTGAAGTGGCGGCGTTGGCTCAGGGCGTGGACTGTTTCCCTCTTTGAGGGTTTTAACCACATGATTATACTGGTGTACTAATTTGTGATCTATTTTTGAGCGGTGACCTTTGGTTCTTGATCTATGGAACTTACCCCTGTAAATTCCTATAGTGAAGACATTATATATATATATATATATATATAACATAGTTTTTAAACCACTAATGGCGGCCTTGACTAAATCTGGAGGATACTCTAAACAAGTTTGGAAGGGATTTAAACCTGGCGGCACCGACAACTTGGCGGCGGACCTTTATACCTCCAAGCAAAACTTTATGGTGGGGTCGGGGCTCGAACCCCTGACCTACTACCTGCACAACCAACTCCTTACCACTGCCTCTACACGGTGTTTCTTACACCTAACGTTCTTCGCAGCTACTTAAAGTTTAACTGCCCGACATATGGGGGTCGAAGAGGGCCAGCCCCCTCCTCATGTGGCCAGAAGCGCGGAACCAGGAGCTTATCCCAACAATCTGACGGAATATTGAATGGTGATGATTAAGGTTAAGACGTGGCTTAATGACATTAATATGTCATTAGCGTGAAAACCATGGATTAACGTTAATCCAATATTTTCCGCGCTAATACTGCATTATATTAATTAATGCAGGAATTAAAGTTGGCGGGTTTTCTAGAGTTGTCACGTCTCTGTAATTTGCAAGATTGGCAAATACAAACTGCAAAGCCTACATATGAACCACTTTGGGATTTTAGGATCTAGCCCTCCTGAATCCGGGGAGGGATCTCTCTATAAGTGCAAAGATTTATTTATCTTTTAAGGTTTTGGAATGTGATTTTAGGCGAGTTATTAAGAACAATGGTTTTGTTTGGTTTTTGTTGGGCAAGGATATAATGAAGGTGAAGGAAGTCTATATGAAGGGTGAAGGTGTAAATAAGTGGGAGAATGGTTCAGCCAATAAGATAGGCAAGAAGCAGCTTTAATCCATTGGGCTATGGAGTCATAAAAGGGTTTAATTGAGACAGCAAGGTTCAAGAGTGGTCCATGGGGCAAGTCATCTATGTCAAAGGATCTCTTTAAGTTGATTTTATGGAATGGAACAATAAGAAATGGAGTGAGGGCAATCAAACAGATGAAGAACAAAGAGCAGCCTAAGATCAAGTAAGTACTTTGAAACTATCCTGCTTTTGGCATGCACTTAAGAAAAGACACAAAAGTAATCTAAGATCAAGTAAGTACTTTGAAACTATCCTGCTTTTGATGTACTTTCAATAGAAAAAATTTAAAACACTTAGAATAGCTTAAGATCAAGTAAATACTTGTAACTTAGCCTGCTTTCAGCATATTCAAAAGGAAAACAGTCATGATAAACATAAAAAGTAGTTTAAAATCAGGTAAGTACTTTGAAACTAGCCTAATTTCAATATACTCTTAAGGGAAACTTTCAAACAACCTTTGAAGGAAGAACTAGAAGACAGGGCAAACCATAAACTTTCCTAGTCCAACTCTACTCAGCATGTAATGAAAATAACATTCAAGAACAATGTTTGAAGTTTAGACAGTAAGACATGGGCTCACCAACATCTCTTAACTGCTTGGACTGTATTAAATCATTCTTGAATACACAATTAGAGGAAAACATAAAGATAAAGCTTATCAGTGAGAGTAGGGTACTTTTAACAGTAAATCCTAGCTCTATGTTTTCTGTTCTTTATCAGAGAAAGTGGATAGAATGGAAACATAAAGAAAAATAACTATTATAGTGAGAAACACATCACCATTGACATAGACCAGGATCCCATAAATCAGCTTGTATTTGATGTTCAAACCAGTTACAATCATCAATTCCAGTGGGTCTCTACAACTTCAAACTTCTCATCGTAGCTTATGTATATTCAATTACAAACAGGGCTTCAGCAGCTTTAGAAAACTATTTACATGCAACAGATATCCAAAGACCAACATTTTAACTATCTTCTACAGAAGTATTTATAGAAGGAATGAGGAGGTGGAATGAAAGAAAATATCTCTAGGCTCAATTAATACAAGTTAATGCTTCTCGGCCTTTGAAGGGCTCAATAGAGAAGTTTTCTGATATTTCCTCTGTATTAATTGATTTTCATTAAGTATTAAGCTGTTGGGAAGATTTTGTTGACTTTAAAACTCTTTAGGCGGGTTAGCAATAACTTTGGCTGTCTTTAGGCAAAATATCACTGACTGAGGTAATAACTCTGCCTTCTTCTGATTTATTGAAAGATGCAGTGGCACTTTGGTAGCTGGAGAGGATTCAATTGGCCTCTGATGTAGTGGTGGAGGCCTTTTTGGACTGATATATTTCTTTGTTTTTCCTTAAAACACTCTTAATTTTGCTTTACTCTGTGTTTTAGGCCTAATTAGGCCTTGATCTTCATTTCTGGTCTTTATCCTTTAACACTGATACTCTTTGTCTATTTGATGTTTACTGTGTTTTGTTGTGTTGCAAGCGCGCAGAGGGCTTACACATCACCAATGCTCATGAGGCACGGGCAAATTCATAGTTTTAAACCTTGTAGACTCCTTTTCTTCGTGAATAATGGCCTGGGGGATCGTCATCCCTAGCCTTCATTTCATTTTTAAAACTGTGGAGAAACCTTTATATCTTGCAAAAAACACACAAAAGTTATAAAAAACCTATGAAGAATAGGTTCAAGGCTGCTTTGGAGGTTTTGGGCGCAAGGTTAAATCACAGCCGTCAGATGAGAATAACCAATGGTCGAGATTAAACGGTGGGTTGATTTGGGAGGTTAGATGGTGGGGAAACAAAATGGAGGGGAAGTTAAATCATGACCGTCGGATTAAAATGACGAATGGTGGAGATCGACAGATGAAGCGTTTGGGAGAGTAGAATGGCTGGCAGACGAATAAGGGAGAAATTAAATGAGAGTCGTTCAATTAGAATAATGAATGCTCAAGATCATTCGGTGAACTCTTTCGGGAGTAAATCAAATGAAAGTGAATAGGGAGATGAGATTAAAACAAGACCATCTGATCTCATAGATCGATGGCTCGGATTAAATATAAAAAGACATTGCGGAGGAGAAAAGCGGCGAGGCGGAAAACCGGCAGCGGTTTTCACATTTTATTTGGGTGGTAAGCGGTTTGCCCCAAAAAAATGCGATATGGTACATTGCTTGACACGCATCTTTTTCAATACCGCCAGTTTTGGACTTTTTTTTGGCATTAAACTCTGGGCAGAAAAACTTTGCGAAATGCGATATCAACCGTCGGATGATGGGCGGAAAATCTGACGATGCGGAATGGATGCGATGGGGAAAGTTGCAGGGTGAACAACGTTCAGATCCTGACCATCGGATCTGTAGGAATGGACGGCAGAGATCTGTCGATGGGGGAGAATGAGAAGGGCGGGGTTTTAAAGTGGAAGTAATGTGGACCGTTGGATTTGAGAAGATCAACGGCAGAGATTTCATCGCAGAATCGCATCGGCGGGAGGAAAAGGAAAAGTGGCAATGCGATGTGCCGATGCGATTGAGCACAGACCATCTGATATAAGAGAGATCGACGGTCAGGATTAAAATGGTGGGTTAATGTCAGAAGGCTAATGAGCGGAGCGCGATTGAATCTGGGCCGTTGGTTCTTGTGGATTCAATGACTGAGATTAAATCGGAGGATCAGCATCGGAAGAGGAAAAGGGAAAGGATAAAGGGAATTTTGTGATGTGATGGTGTACTGACCGTTGGATCAGAGGGATGATCGACGGTCCAGCTTAAATCGGGGATCGCATCGGCAGAGGGCAACATGATGGATGGGCGCGATGCAACAATATCCTAAACGTCAGATGAAGGTGGATCAACGGCTGAGGTTTGCTCTGAGGGATTGCATCGAAATTTTAAAGACACGAAAAAAGGAAGGACCCATGCGGACTTGCGATGCGATTAGCCGATGGCTGTTGATCTGCAGAGATCGACGGCCCAGATTTATTTTAAAATACTCATGTCGGGAAAGGAAAAAACAAAGGAAAAGGGGTTCGGGAAAGGATTTCTTAGTCTTTTAGCGCCCGATTGTGGGGCTTTAGGGCATGTGAAACAAGGGATAATAGGATATAAGCCCTCGGGGGTTTAAGTCGTATAAAGTGTAAAAAAGGTGATTTTAGGCCCAAAAAACAGGGTTTTTAAGCCAAACTGAGGGTTCCGGTAGAGGAGATAGGAGTTTTTAAACCAAATGAAAGGGGAACAAATGGTTTAAAATGGTGTTTGGAATGATTTAGAGGTTAGATGAAGGCTCATGGAGGGATTTTATGAAGAAAATGAGAATGAAAAATGGGATTGTTTTATGAGTGAAAGGAGGGGTAAAAATGATGAAAGGTGGAGTTTTTTAAGCAGTCTTTCTCTTTGGTTAGCAGCAAGTTCTTTAGGATAAAGAGGGAAACAACAGTGAGGATTATCTCAAAGGATAAAGATCATCATAAGACTTTAAGAACTAAAAATTTGATCATGAAATTGTTTCTTGAAGGCTTAAAAAGATTTTAGCCACCATTTGATATGAAATTTTTTTATAGGTGGTTAACAGGAGGCGTGCCAATTTTGGCAGTATTTTTAAATTCATAAATTTAACTGGCAATCTCTCCAGTTTTGGAGGAGAAATTGGGGCAAAAGTAGTTTTGGTTATAACTCACTCAATTTTCGAACAAATTGAGCTCAGTAAAAGTCATTCTTGGATAATTTGCATGCTAGGAACTCAATGGAGCAGGTTGAAGAGGTAGAAAATGTCATATACAAGTGTTTTGTGTATTTGAATATTTTTGAAGGTCAAGGCCACAAGTGTTGGGGTCATGGCCAGAGCAACCAGAGTCCAAATTCAACAAAAAAATAATCATTTTTGGGAGATTATAATGATATAAACTCATTGGAATAGGTTCCAAGAGGTTTTGAACCTTGTAACAAAAATTTTAGCACACTTGAAGATAATACAAAGGTCACACTATGAAGCTGGACCAAGGAGATGTAGCCCAGGAGGGGTGGACTCCTTTATCAAAATTCTCGGTGTTAAGCTCTGTTATATGTGCTTGTTGTATTTATTATTTCTTCTGTCCTGTCATTTAAAATTATGTTTTTTTAACTTCTGACAAATTCATAATCTCACTAAGTACATTTTTGCCAATCACATGCTCATAAACAAACTCATGAAGGATAAGTAAAACAAAGAAAAGAAAAGTTTATATCTAAAATGAAATTAGCACAACAATAACTAGCAAGTAATTTCATATCAATTTGGTATTGGAGCACAAGGTTGCTTGCTTGTTTTACTTGAAGAATTTTTAATAGTGCAAAATTACAGATGGTTACAAGATTGAGATTGCAGAGAGGAGAAGGGAAGCTACTGATAGCTAGTCCAGAAGTTAGGACAAGAAGGAAGAAGGTTGAGATAGCATCATCCTTACCCAAAGGACCACTAAAGGCAACACTTGAAGCACAAGAGGAATTAGTTGCACAAGAGGTTGAAGTGATTGAAGAGATATAATTTGTAGAGATAAAGCTTGAATCTACAGCCAAAATGTTAGGCCATGAAGGAACTCATGAACATTCTGAGGAAGAGGATGTCAAGAAGGAGTTCAAATCAATGCAAAGGATTGTGAAAATTATGTATGAAGCTTTTATGTCAAAGGAAACCGGAGAAGGTTCAAAACACCCTCATAGAGAAGAATATTCAAACAGTAAAAAGGAGGAAGAGAGGAGATCAAAAGACAGTGGTGGAAAACCACCTCCTTCTCCACCACCACCACCACCATCATCCTCATCTTCATCTTCATCTTGGGGAAATCACTGGATGAAGGAATTAGGTCAAGGAAAGCTAGGTCAGGGCAAATGAGTCAGGGTTGCAGGGATAAATGGGGCAAGGTAGGTATAATTCTTATCACTTGAAGAGAATTGTTATGGAATGGTGTTGAAGCTATAAAAAGGCTAAGAAAAGCATAGGATATGTATTTTTATCGGACAGAAGAAGATGAACAAAATATGATCAGTTACCCAAAACAGAGCATGTGCAAACATGTATTCTGATTATCTAACTTGTAAAATATCATAGCATAGACATGGATTGAACATGAATACAATACTTTCAAACATATGATACTGAAGAAGAAACAATGATAGACATTCAATACCACAAGTATCCCATAAAATTAGATGCAACTGCTCTTTATTAGCTTGGAAAAACTGAGTTTCCTTGATCAACTAGCAAACATCAAACTGATTCCAACCATTCCAACCTGTATTACATTGGATTTCTGCAATTTATAGATAAATTTACAAAATCTGAGGCAAATCTCAGATCCAGAATTATTTCTAACAAAAAAGTTGATTCCTAACCTCTAGGAACATAAAACTGTTTATTTGCTTAAATTAAATCAAATTTATTGCCCAAGTCTTTGAATTCATGATCTAGAAGAATTTGGAGAAATCTCCCTTGTGGATCTTCACCTTGAGAACAAGGATAAATGTTGATAATCTGTTTTATTATGTTGACTGTTGAGTTTAATCGGCATTTTTAATATGATAACAGGTGTTTAACAGAAAATGATTTTTCTTTTGGTAAATAATGCAAACTACTTTTCCCTTTAAAAATAGCAAGAATCCCTTTGAACTGGCGAAAAACCTTTTGGATAGATTTGGTAAATAAAGGTGTGGAGGAGAGGTTAGCAGAGTATAGTAGTGTAATGGTGGAAGTATTAAATACAAGGCAGAGAAGAATATCACAATTGCAAGAGCTGGAGCAGACAATAATGGCCTTGGCACATAGAATTTGTGATATGCAAAAAGGCAGGTGACGTGAGCAGGTAATGGTGGGCCAATCGCAAATCGAAAATCAGGCATATTTGTTAATATGAGAAACATGGGGTAAGAATTGCGATTTGCGATATCGCAAATCGCAAAGTCAAAGGATATCGCAACTCGGGGTCAAAGATTATTGGAATATCGCATATTAGAGTAGGGAGTTTTTATCGCAAGTCGAAGTCAAACTTTATTGCAGATCGGCAGAGGGGTCTTATCAGCAATCACAAATCACATTTGGAGATGGGAAACGATGAATTTTTAACAATACAACAGTGAGACATGTGACGAGTGATGGGAGTGACGTGGCGAAAGGGTCCTACTTAATATCACATTGGCGTTTCGGAAGTGGTAGCACATGAATGTGGTGAGGATTTTCGCGATGGCCGATATGTGAAAAGGAAAGGGGTCCTATAAAAGGTTTTAAGCGGCGATATATATATATATATATATATATATATATATATATATATATATATATATATAATGAGGTAAGTCTTATGGTATAATGTTATATAACACGGTTGTTCGATGGGTGGGCGAAGCTATAATATTAAAATTTCGGACTTTAATATAAGTGGGTTTATAAAGTAATAAGTCCTGAAAGGTTATGTATGTGGGTTTTGGGGGTTAAATGGGATTCAAAGCGTAAAAATATGGGTTTTAAATATAGTTTAGGCTATATAGTAAATGAAGTTCGGGTTTGGGGTAACAACTTGGATAAGTTAACTAATGAAATGAAATGTTTGGATATTGGGGAAAAAGGTGAAAATAGTAAAAAATGAAGCGATTTCAATGATAATGATGGAGATGAGGTGAAAGAAGAGTAAAATAAGGTGGGATGGTTGGGATGCAAATATCAGTGCTAACATGGAGGAAGACAAAAAAATCCAAAATTCCCAATGATTAATGATGTCATCAAGTGCGCTTTAAGGGTGAAGAGTGTCATTGAAAGAGGAGATGCTAAATGAGGGAATTGATCCCTAGTTGCCAACTTTAATAGAGGGGAAGGCCTAGGAGAGGGCTTCATAGGATGTGAAGTCGTGAGGATTTGAGGAGACAGAAAAGAAGCAAACCCCTAAAAGCCCGTGCAGCTTAAGAGCTTTAAAATTAGACAGTGATCGATAATAGAGAAAATAGAAGTGAAATAAGCAAAGCCCAAAAACTCAACAATAAGGGAAATTGAAATTGAACCAAGAGAAAGGTGAGTAAAAGAATTTAAATTGAGAAAGAGGAAGGTCAACTTGAGGAGAGGAATGATGAGACCACAAATTAAAAATTTATCCACTTCACTAGAACCCAAATGACAACCTAGAAACGCTAAAAATTTCTCAACCCAAAGGTGAAACTCGATTTTTGACTTTGATTTTAGCTCTGTAACACACCTTTTATCCATTCCTATAACCAGAGGTGGTTAATATGTTAACCTGGTTTCCAATGTATAGTTATTAAAGAAGGGGTTAGGGTTTTCATTTTTCTTTTATTTTTTCCATGTATGTTAACATGGGTGTACATTTGAGATGATATGGAGATGTTGACTCCTGAGTGATAGGTCAATTTCAATATGTGAAAACATGGTATCAATTAGGTGCTCTCATTAGCGAGGCAAGCACAAAACAATTATCATAACTACAAAGCAAATTGAAATGAAGAATGTCTCATGCAAAAATAGTTCGAAGATTGGACATTGGTACTAAGCTACATGCACGGTTGCACCTTTTGGAAGAGGAGGATTACATGATTGAAGTTGACCATACAAGTTCCCCTACTCCTGAATTGTTGAGATTCAACAAGAAGATCCTAGTGAAAATTAAGCACCTACACTAGGATGGAGTCTCAAGCTATTTTTAGGTGGATGTCTATTTATAGATGCATGAGAAAATTCTATTTATAGATGCATGTATATTTATAGATGTATGTGCAAAGTCTATTTATAGATTGCATATCTATTTATAGATGTAGGTCGACTATTATTATCCCTTAATATTAGTTGGACAATAAACAATAATCTATTCTCAATGAGCACTTGGAAATAGTTAACTGAAGTGGAAAATTAGTTAGCTAAAGGAATTTCAAGTTAAGAGGTTGGTTGGTGGGACATGCAAGTGGACTTAGTTGTAACTGAGTGATTCGAAGTTGTAACAGAGTTGGAAGTGCAGTTATGAAAGTTGTAAAGTAGTTTAACTCAGTTAAGTGAGTTAAATTTAGTTGTGCTAGTTGTAACTGAAGATACACTAGTGAGAGATCAAGTGAATTGATTATTAATTAATTCACAATCCGTGGTCTCACATGAAACTGAATATTTACTATTATTAACATGCATGTTAGATCTAGTGGAGATCCAGTTGAGTTCTAGGTGAAAGGGAAGTAAACTATCAGTTGTGACATTATCCGGTTACACACATGCATCCACACACACATTGGATGTTCCCATGAGGATTGCACAGTCAAGGTAGGTAGGATTGTACCCATTCAAGGATTGCTACCAGTTGGGATTGCGTAGTGGAGGTGGGTTGTCTGGAGATAGTAAATTGGCTAAGGAACTTGCCAATTTTTGTATGATAGTGTGAGACAGTTAGCTCATGTACTGAGAGCTATTGGATTAGAGATTTGTATGTAATTGTTCCATGATCCATGATATAATACATAATAGTAGATAGTGGGGTTTCTAGCTATAAGCTTTCCCCGGTAAAATTATCTGTGTTATGTGTGATTCATCTTTCTTCATGATATTGTGATTGGCGATTGTGTTTCAAATTCCACAAAGATTTGTAAAAGCGATTATGTATTTAACAGTAGCATATTATTGTTAGATCAGGAGAATCCAAGATATACATGTATTTTGTATTAAATTTATACATGGTATCAGAGCACAGGGGATTGTAGTAGTGAAGCAGGAGTTGAGTTTGTTGGTGGAAAGGATTTGAATTTGCAGAAAGACTTTCTTGGTGCTACAATTGATTTGAGATCGAAATGGATTTCAATGACTTGAGGTTAGAGTATGCACTTGAGGGAAACTCGAAATACATTTCTTGGAAGGAAAAGATGGAGGTAGTGCTCGAAGATAATGGCTTGAAGGAATTCATTGACAATGATGTTCCCAAGCCTGCTTTGTCAGATGTTTCCAATCTTGATGCATGGCAAAAGAAAGTGGAAAGGTGAGGAGGATCTTGTTGGAGGGAGTACAAGAGCACATTGTCTCAAGCCTCCATGGGAAAGCCACACCATATGCTATGTGGAAGGCTTTGACAAATATTTTCCAAAGCAAAAACGACCATAGGAACTTGGTGCTCAAAGATAAACTCAGAAAGATCAAGATGGAAAAGGGCGACAACATAGCAAAGTATCTCACGAAGTTTGTCCAATGTCGGAATGAACTGGGGAGTGTGGGAATAATTGTTTCTGATGATGATTTGGTGAGCTTGGCTCTCTTGGGACTTCCTAAAAGTTGGCACAATTATGAATACTCTATCAACGGACGGGAAAAATTGTCGGATTGGGAATGATTATGGTCGGATTTGGTGCAGGAGGAGTTTAGGTAGAACATCATAGATGGCTCTTCATCAAAGCATGATGATGAAGAGGATTGTGCTTTGGCTGCCAAGGCAAAGAAGGGGAATGGGAATAAATTCCATTCTAAATCTGAGTCTAAAGGCAAGAAGCTAGATATGTCCAAGGTGAAGTGTTTTCACTGTCACGAACATGGGCATCTTGCTACTAACTGTCCGCAAAAGAAGAAGAACAAGAAGGTTGTTGGAGCTACAGCTAGTGAGGCCCTTGCCTCGAAATTTGAGCTTGAATCTCCCCGATCACATGCATGGTGTCAAGTGCATTGGGATTGGTGTGGTATTTGGAAAGTGGCGCTTCCTTTCACATGACGGGGGATAAGGAACTTTTCAGTGACTTGGAGGAGAAGATCTCTAGATGCATATAGAGATGGGCGACGATGGACGGTACAGTGCTACCGGGTTTGGTACCATCACCTTTTAGAGGGAGTCTGGTAAAACATTACAATTGAAAGATGTTATGCACGTTCTAGGTCTGAAGAAAAATTTGGTCTCAGTCGCAATGTTGGAGGACATAAGCTATGACGTTTTTTTCAATGATGGAAAAGCTTTCCTGCGACATAAAAAAACGGGTCAAGCCAAGAGGATATGGATTTGAGTTAAGAATATCTACAAGCTAGAGGTAGATGGTTCCACTGCCATGATGGGCAATGCAGAAAAAGTGGTGAGCCGGGATGAGGGCGAATTATGGCATAGGTGATCGGGCCATCTTCAACATGGAGCCTTGAAAGTCATTCCACAAATATCTATTGGACTTCCAATGCGAACACTTTCTTAGTTAGATCAGTGCAAGGGTTGCAGCATGGGTAAGTATGTAAAGTCCACCTTTCATGAGAAGGAGAACCGTGCTTCGGGGATCCTTGAGATAGTTCACATATATGTGTGTGGACCCTTCTCGATTGCTTCAACAACAAAACATAAGTACTATGTTATTTTTGTTGATGACTTTTCTCGTAAATGTTGGATCTTCTTCATGCAGAAGAAGGATTAAAAATTCTCAAAGTTCTATGAGTTTAAGGCATTGGTGGAGAAAGAGTCGAGGAAGAAAGTGAAGCCTCTTAGGAGCGATAATGGTGGAGAATACATCTCTAGTGAATTCAAGAACTTCTGCAACAAAGAAGGAATTCGAAGAGAACTCATAGCGCCTCATAACCCATAGGAAAATGGGGCCGCAGAGAGGAATAATAGAACGATCGTGGGTGTAGCACGAGCGATGTTGCATGATCAAGGCCTACCAATGTGTTAGTCATCAGTAATATTTGCCTCTCATGGATGACTAAATACTTATCCTAGATTTCTAGAAACAAAGTTCATGAACATTGTGAGTTCTAGAAATCGCACTGCCTTCATTATCCTTAGGATAAAATTTTCACTATTTTATCATCCCATCATGTCAAGCTCAACTCACCAATTCCAGAAGACCCATCATGGGCGCATGTCACTCATTTTGTCTATGTTTTGTCACCTTTGGCCTTAATCCTTTTTTTTGTTTTGCCTAACCCCTCCACTGCTACCTAGGGCCACCAATCAACCAGCTCTCTTATATCTCTAAAAATACCTCAAGAATTGATGGTCTCAAAAATATCTTTGTAGGCTCTTTAGATAAATCAAGTACATTGGATTTTGGATCTTCAATACATCAGTTTGTACAAAAATCTATTTTACACCTAAGGATTCCAAATCAAGTTTTCAAGCAAAGGCCAAGTCCAAAGAGCCTTCCATTAGGTCACCTATGGTTTCACAGGTCATAGGGTTGATTTGGTGTTCTAAAAATATCTATTTTTCTTGTGTAAAGAGGCTGCATTCAAAGAAGAAGAAGGTCAAGTAACTTTGTCCAAAACTGATAAAAAACCCTTCAACAAAGGCCTACTTGGCCAAAGCACAAATTCTGCAAGGGACAACTGCCTTGCTCACATTTCTGCAAAGGATGATTGAAGATGGCCATCAACATAAAAAGAGGTAAGGTAATAGGGTGACTCATCACAAGAATACATCCACAGCGAGTAAAAGGCAATAGGCCTATGTACAATGAGATTCAGGGTTTTTGGGATTGGTTGAAAAAACAGTGTTGCCAAGCAAGGAACCATCACAAATACCACCAAGACAGAAGGAAAAGAAACAAAACTAAGGACACATTGAAGATTTTCAGAAATCATGAATGAATAAGGGAAAAAGGTGAGGTGAACTGAACATAAATGAATGAACTTGAAAGGGCCATAGAGAATTTAGAAGACAACACTTCTCAATCTTCTCTAACAGCCCTAAAACCTAAGAGTTTGGACAGATAGAAAAAACAGGTCAAATGAAGATGATAAGTAATCCTTCATAACTGCAGAAGGCATTCAAAGGATGTCCAAGGTGTTATCTAGGGTTTGTCAAAACAACACTTCTTCACCTACACCAAAGGGAGAAATGGTAAATAATATTAGTGTGATGGAGCCTAGGCTTCCCAGTGCAGTAAAATGTCTTAAAAATGATCAAAGGAAGGCAAGCATGAAGTAAAGTGCCAAAGGATAAAATCATGTTGAGCATAAGTTCACTGTTAAGAAAATGAGGTGTCAAACTCCAAAAGGGACTAAGAAGACCAAAGGAAAATGTGTCGTAGGCACTTGCAGAAAATTAGAAGTGGCTAAGGGAACACATGGCATGGTATGATTTGCTTAAACTCTTTGTAAAAATAAATATGTTACTGCCTAAAAAATCAGTAAGGAGGTAAAAAGACATGTTTTAGGTCACCTGCAAGAAAAAATTCCAAAAGGGATAATAAAAGTGTTTTCAGTTTGTCAAATGCATGCCAAAAACAGTTTGAATAGTGCCCAAACTTTCAAAGATAAAAGAAGGATGAAAAATACATCTGCATCCCCTCAGCCAACCATCACCACAAAAGAAGAAAAGATGCCTTGAGAAAGCCTTCAAAAACCCCTGCAAAAGATATAAAGGGTATCAGTCAAATGACAAAAAGTTTGAAAATATAGTAAAGTGGGTTTATAAGTTTGAATTATTTTTCTCAAGAGGTATAAAGGTGTTTCAGTTTCATTTCAAACTCATTTAGCACTTGGTGCAGAGAAAAAATGCGTCAGGAGAAAAACAAAGTTTTTCTGACCGTTTCTGGGCGATTTTTTCTGGTGCTGCACAAATCAGTGGCGCTGCGTAATTCAGTGGCACTACGCAAATAAGAGTTGGTACTGCGCTAATCTATCCTCCACCCATTCAAAACAACACGGCGCTGCACAAATTTGGCTCGGTGCTACGCTAATCCTGGGCGCTGCGTAAACGCAGGCCCGATTCACCTGAAGACTAACCGCTGCTACACGCGCCCGACGCTGCGCTAACCCTCGGGCAGGCCTATCGGCACTGTGCTAACAGGCTGACCCGACTACTTGGGCAAGGCGCTGCGCTAACGCTGAAAGCCTCCAAACCACAATTGCTCTACCCTTGGTCACGAATTTCCTCTTCCACTTGATGTCTAGAGGTTTACAAAGATCCAAGAGTTGGTAAGTTGCATTCTCTCCTTGTCCCCAAGCAGTTTTCAAATTGATTATTAGTCTCTTTAAGGCTTTGAGGTTCAAACCCTAGGACCTTCATACAAAACAAGCATTTGTTTTTTAATCTCCTTAAAATCAGTTTGATATCATGTGAGGGTAAGTAAGTTAGGGTGGCTGCAAATACACTTTTGAGAAAAGCCTCCTTAAGCTCCAAGGCAACTTAATCCTAAAAACCCTAACCTCCACATCACACATTCACCAAAGTTGACTTCATCACCATTTTCACCTTGCTTCACCAAACCCTAGGTTGTTAACCAACATCTCCTATCATTATGTCAGGAGCTGAAAAAAACAGTAGGAGTGAAAGTGTTCAAAGGCCTTTGAGACCAAAAAATAAGGGAGGGAAAGTAAACAGAATGGAACCTCAGAGCACAGTGGCCATCACCTCCTCTCCGAGGATCTTATCATGTTTTCAGAGTGCAAGGTGCTTCCATTTCTATGAGAAGGTCAAACAAGTGAAAAGCCACCCAGAGCTTACAAAGATTCTCATTCTCAACTTTCACAACAAGCACTCAAGCCTTGCAGGAGTAGATTTTGAGATCTCAGCAGGTGCCATATCTGATGCCATAGGTATCCCAGCTATGGGTGAAAAGTGGTTTAAGAAGGGCAAATTGGACAAAGGTTTTTTAGAGCCATTTATCAAGACTAGATATAGTGAAGGAAACAAGACAGTTTTCCCTTTCTCACACCTCAAACACAGATTTTCACCCTTGATGTTGGTTATCATGAAGTACTTCACCTATGAGGGGAGACACTCTAGGCTAAAATCCTACCATGTCAGACTCCTCATGCATTTCACAAGGGTTAAGATGCTCAAATTGCCCTACTATCTCTATAGGAGCATTAAGAAAATGTCTTCTGTTGTCCGGAGGAGGACTCCATCCCAACAAAATGCAAAGCTTGTTTCACCATTCCTTGATCAAGATGATGGTATTACATCAGTTGGAGCAGCAGGGTATACCTTGGGAGGTATTCATAGCACATGAAGTCTTCACAAACCCCCATCCTCCTCATCAACCAAATTTTTTCTCCTCATTTGCACAAGTACCCTCACCCCAAGAAAATCTCCCTTCTTCCCCTTCTATTGATGCATCAAAGGAAGAGGATGACAGTGGAAATGATGAAAGGAGTGCTAATAATGGAGGTGATGAAATCAGTGAGGCAGAGACATAAATAAACGAGAAAGAGCAAGAGGTAAATGGTGGTGAAGAAGAGGACGGTGAACATGACAGTCAAGGGGAAAATGTGCATAACCATGAAAATAGTGAGCAAAGTCATGAGGATAACGCTGATTATATGGAAGAGGGAAATGATGAGGCAGAAACATAATTTGAAGAAGGGGACAGTAACAAAGAGGATGACATTGATGGAACAGGTAGTGAGAAACAAGTCAGCAAAGGAGATAGTCATGATTGTCATGACAGTCATGGCACCAATCAACCTCCTAGTGAACATGAAAATGATAACAGTGCAGAGGCTAATAGTCCAAATGAAGACCAAGGTGACACTACAGACAACAGTGAAGAAGATGAGGGTGATAATAGTGTTGAGGATCAAAAGAGCAGTGATGAAACATAGCAAGTAATGACTCATAAAGATCCTAGTAAAGGTGAAGAAGCTGATGGCAACACCAAAGGTCACAGCCATGATGAAGACACTACCAAAACCACCATCACACCTCTTGCATGCACATACCAAAGAGGGCCAAGGCAAGTGTTTGCTGCCTCTAAAAGGCAAGGGACCTTGCCATCTTCATCAAATCCAAGGCTTTACAAGGGCAAAGAAAAGATGGACAAAGTTAAGAAAGGTAAGAAGAGCAAGCTATCTACTCAAAAGCCTCAATTCATTGACCTAGACAGTGATAATGAAGATAAGGAGATGGCCACCAGACTGCTACTCCAAAGCAAGGATGCATAAATCAAGGAGTGGGAGAGAGATTTTAGCATGGCACAATACATCATTCAGTATTATAAGAATTATCACACGCACTTTAAGAAGATAAAAAGGGGTTTGGCCCTCCAGAAAAAGATGACCAAGTACTATGCCATGAAACACCAGCTTGTTTGTGCCAAACTGAAGGAAGCCCTCTTTGAAGTCAAAACCCTAAAGGAGGCAAAAGAGCATGATAACCTTAGAGTTTTAGTTTTATCTTCTCAAAAAATTTCCAAGACCCCTTGAGGGAGGCCTCCACCAATTTTTAGACAATTTCGAATGCTTTTTGTTTTTTGTGATTTTTAAGGCCCATTAGCGCAGCGCCACTGGCGCTACGCTAATCCATGGAGCATCCTCAGTAGGAAAACTTAGAATTTTTGGATTTATAATGTCTAGTACACTTTTATCACCAAGTTTCAGAGGGATTGGAGCTGATTTGACCCCTCAAAAGGTCAAAAAACCCCTCATTTTTTCCCATTATGCCTCTATTTCAGACTTGGCGCTGTGCTAATGGCAGTATTGTGATTTTGGAATTTTGAAAAGGTTTTAGGAGTAGGATCAGGAAAACACAAGAATTTTTTGAAATTAGACTCATCAGGCTTTCCAACGAGCCATCACAGATCCAAATCCGACATCGGGAAGGGGTCCAAAACTTGGTTTCAAAAGTGCCTATTTTCTGCCTGAGGTGGCGCTGCACAAATGACCTATTTAGTGTGTTTTTGGCCAAAAGTAAAAAAAACACACTCATTTATTGTAAAACCATATTTTAGTGTTTTTTAAGGCAAATCACTTTAGAATTAGGTTCTAGAAGTTATTTTGGTATTTATTTCATGGTATATTTTGTGCCTTGGGCCTTGCATGGTCTCTTGGACATGTATGACATTTATGAGTGATTTTGACATTTTCTAACTCTATCCAGGGTTTTTTCCCTCCTTTGCTAAGTTAAATAGATCATGCGGGCTTCATTGTAAATGTTGGCATTTGATGAGCTTTGATAGAAATAAATGGTTTTTATGAGCTTGGAGAAGAAATTGGTGTTGTGGAGTTTATGAATGGCTTGCTTGGATTGATGATGGAGAAGCTTGTTTGCAGGATCCCTGAGTTTGGTTAATGGTGATGTATTCTTAATTTGTTTATGTTTTCTTGTTATCATTATGTTTCATCCTTCTTTTTTGCAGTAGAACAGAAAATTATAGGTTGATAAATGCTCTTTGAAGCACCTTAGTCCTCCTGCCTTCTATTTCCTTGATGTTTTCCTTTGTTGGGTCAGCTTAAGGAATTATTAACTACTCCTTAGGACCACCTAAACTTGTTTGTTTCATTAATGGATTAGTATGATATTTTACAAATATTTTTGATGGTAAGCCCTGCTTATTTGATGCTATCTAAACTCTGTCTTGAAACCTCTCTTTGAAGTACTGCTTGCTAGGTTAAGTCAAAGAGGTCTTGTTTTGATCTTACCCTTCATCCATGCCTATCAGTTTGCCTCAAAGTTCTTTATAGCTTGATTTATGATGTTTAGGAGTTCCCTCTTCATGGATTAAAGTTATTTGTGATCTTAAATGTTTTTTAAAACTTGAAGGTGAAATCACTAGGAGTTAAATGAGTTTCTCGCCTTCTATATTTCATTGAAATTGTTTGTCTTGAATGGCTATTGGTTTAAGTATTTTCATTGAGCTTAATGGTTTGCCCTACCTCATGAGTTATATCTTTTTCTTATCAGTGTTTAAGACCTAATTGTTATAGGTATTTTACAAAGGATTATTGATTTCCATTTGCCCTACCTTATTCACCAACTTGATGTCCATCCCACTTCACACATAACCTTAAGGATCCATTAACCTTGGTAGATTGGCCCTATAATGCACTTCGATTTATTATTGAGATATACATGAATTTCATTGAATCCATAGCCCAATGATTTAAATACCTCTCACTCCACCTATTCTACCTGTTCATCTTACTCAACCAAAACAAACAGCAAACCCTACACTTAACAATTAGCCTAAAAATCAAAACCCTAAGAGCAAACAAGTTCGCATCCTTTTCAAACAATAGAGAAAGCCCTCTCTGAGTCCAAGAAGGCTAGGTCCTAGGACTCCAAAGACTGGTCTGATGTTACCCTGTGCATTTGGTCTACCAATCTTCCAAATCACGAGACCCTAACACAATGCATTTATGGGTGGAAGCATGCAACACTACGGTTTATGTTCAAAACCATTGTCCTCATAGAGTACTTGGAATGAGTACACCTAAAGAAGCTTTCACTGGTAAGAAATCAGATGTTTCACACTTCAATATTTTTGGCTTATCTGTTTATGTGCATGTGACCAAGGACACCAGGAAGAAGCTGGAGCAGACTGCTGAAGTTGGGATTTTTGTGGGGTACACAGAAACACCCCAGTTATTTGCCTTTACCTTTTTTTGCCTCAATATGTAACTTTGGCTTGTCTTTGAAGAGTTGTTTCACTTGTAACTGTAGATTCTCTTATTGTAAGAAGGTGATATGAAAATTTTCCATTAAGAAAATATCCCTCAAATCTTCTATCTGTAATATTCCTAAATTAGCATAGAGTTAATGGGAATATTAAATTTTAATTTTGCTCTTAGCTAGAGGAAAAAGAGGGTATGGAGACCCATAAATCTCCTTATAAGGAATTTAAGACACTCCTAGTGTGAATGGAGGTCATATAAAAGCTGGATTCAAGACCCTTAGGTGTGAAAAGGGGTTGAATCATGTTGAATAGGTCAACTTTGACCAAATCAAACAGCTTTGTTATGGAGTGGCATAAATGATGGGACAACGCAGTTTTGGAGGAAGATTGATTACATGATGATGGAAACCCTAATGCGTGGGACCCAAGGTGAGAAGGCTCACATTTTTTATAAGGAAGAGGATGGAAACCATATGAGGTTATGTTATGATTATTATTTTGATATGTTTGTTTAGACTTTTGCTCTCTTTAGTTGTTTAGCTAATATTGTTGGTGTTGTTTAGCACAGGGTGTTCCTGGTCGGGAATCCCACCTCTTTCCTTGAGAGGCCTCTTGGGAGAGAATTGATCTATCACTTCCACATATCTAGAATTCTGGCCAAGCTTCATTCTTCAGCTACAATGCAGTGTCTGTTCAGATCTGAGTTGTGTTGCAGGGTGTTGCAGTGGAGGGTTGAGAAACCCACTTTCTGAGCTAGTTTTTCATAGGAGGAAGGATTCCTTCTCTTGGGAGATCAACAAGGAGGTATTATAAGCACATTTCAGATCTTTGGCACTAGACCAACCTATTCCCATCATTTATATCATGGTTTCATCTGGGAATTGCATTATTTTGGAGGGCAACTTCAAAGGAGGATCTATTGGCTCTTTTAGAGTGTTTTCCTGTAGGTGAAGGGTTCTTACTTTCATTGGAGGAGGCCCTTTGGGGAGATCTACATCAGATCAATATTATTTTAGCCTTCTATTTCATGAGCTTCAATTTGTAGTGAATCTTCAGTCCTAGGGCTGTAGATCATCATTTGTATTTGGGTGCATTTTCGGAAACCCTTCCTGGGTTCTCTTGGAAAAGTGTCTAGGAGGCTAGATCTTCACTCATAGCATTATTTGAGCTATATAACATTAGATCTACATTGATATATCTTTATGTAGTAGCTTATTCCCTAAAACTGCGTCTTCATAGATCAGGACATTTGTATGGCAGCTATTTCTCATGTGATGGCATATTTTTCTTGTAGAGGCTTGTTTTGTATTGCTTGAGTGACTTGATCCTCAAGATCTTGTGCCTATTATTTGCATATATGTTTAATAAGATGGTTACACATTTGTCTCATATCATGGCATGTTTATTTATTCACTGTTATTTCCATTATTGTGTTCATGTATTGCTACTTCCCAATTTAGGAATATTACAGTGGTATCAGAGCATAATCTTGGCTCAGCCTGTGGATCTCAGCCATTATGCTATCAGAAGAATACAAAGAAGGATAAAGAGATCAGAATGATGGAAAGAATGGGTTTCATCTCATATCTTTTTAGATCTAAGAAGGACCTCACCAATGAGGTCAAGCAAAGAAAAGTGGAGAAAGGAAGTGAAACCACATTAGGGTTTCAAGATGAGGAAGGTTCATGTACTTCCTATCAATAAAAAGAAGATATGGTATTGCATAGAGCTCAAAAGAAACTTTCTATGCCCTTTTTTTTAATGCAAGAGGCATGAAGATGGAGGAAACTTAGATCATGAGATTCTAAGTGAGTATCTTGCAGATTATAAGTCTCAACCTAGAGCTTTTAAGGAGAATCTAACTCTCCCACAGTTAATTCAGCTCAAAGAAGAAAGGAGACCTTGCAACAATAGAAGAAAAGAGGGAAATATATTTCTATTGTCTAACTTTGATGGGTCATCCACATGCACAAAAAGGGCTTGGGGAATGAAGTTGGAAGCATTTTTCCTGCTATATCCAGTAGTAGAGAAAGAAACTTTTGAGAATGCAGCGATGCACCTTGAGGGTGAAGCAAACATTTGGTAGTTCAGCCATTTGAGTCATGCAAAAGTGACTGCATATGGACATTTCACTCAAAGTTTGATCAAGAAGTTTGATAAGAAGAAATCAGAGGAGAAGGAGCTTTCAACACTACATGCTGTAGGAGCACTTGGATAAGGGAAAATAACCCTCGCATCTTTGCTAAGTGCACTATTTTGGAGATGCATGAGGAGGAGGAGACTTGTACCAGCACTGATGCAGCCATGGAAGAGTAGCCATCATCATCAGTAGTTGGGGAAGCCATCACACTAGAAGGAGGAACCCTTCTAGCAGTACAAGATGTTCCCAAGCTTTACCAAGGTATGCACATGTTTCCATTTTCTGTTACTTCAGCACATCATATGGAGGATTGTGGGAATGTACCATTGCATGGCCTAGGGTCAAAGTACATTGCTGATTTGGAGCAACATACTATCACTGCGCTAAGAAACCTTGATTTTTTCAAGGAGGAGATATACAGTCATCCTAGTGTATTATTGTTGAGTTGCACACAACTCTTGGGGTTGGAATGTATATTCTTGGAGGATGGGATGAGTATTGTCTTGAACAATGAAATACAAAACTATGTGTTCAGCACTGAGCATGATCTTGAGACAACAAATGCACCATTATGGAGATCAACAGTGCTGTCATTGAGCAGCAGTGATGAGTTGGGGGCCCAACCATTATTGGAGCATTCCACTGACCTTTTTACATGCATAACAGAGGATAGGTAGATGGTTGATGAGAGACATCTTATCTCCCATTATTATGATGGATCATTCTTGATGAACACTTCATTAATTAATGAGAATATTTTTCCTTTAGTATATTTAGATCCTTATGGGATCAACTTGGTCATTGAGGAGTGGTCTTCACTTGGAGATCTCTAGGAGATTGCATTTCAACATCCCATGAAATGTAAAGATATAAATCTGCCATTTGGGAGGATGTTATTCTCCATTGGAGGGATGCCAATTTTGAGCATGATGATAGACACTCACCATTGGTTGGATGGGCGATGTGGATGAGCAAGAGGCTAGGAATCCACTTGAAAATCTATGACACAGAGAAGCAGGAGGCAAGGCTGCGTTGGTTACTCTTGGAAGAGTTTGGTCATCATATGACACATTCTGTTTCAAGGAGTCAGTTAGTGGATGAACCTTGGCATGACACTTACATCATATGGCAGCAAGGAGTTTGGATGTATTGGGGTGATGTGATATCCTTCATATCAACTATGATGTTGTTGATCCATAGTTTATATGGTGATGATGTGGGGAGGCAACAAGAGTTGTTGTTGCTTTATAGGTTCTTGAGAGAGTATGGGTTGATCTTCTCCCATACTTTGCATGATGTTGCAGGAGTAGGAGATGGAATTATCATGGTGCAAAGGGGCTACTCCTTAGCCTTGGAGGATCAGGAGGTACTTCCACTTTCGAAGGAATCCCCCACATATAACATCATTATGATTGATGGCTTTGACATGTGGTATGTCAAAGGATGGAACTATGAGATGACAGGAGCCTTATTACAAAGGCCAACAACGCTGTCACTTGGGAGCTTGGGTTTATTGATGGAGTGTTCCAAGGATCACTTCACATATGATGCACTTGATGGACAAGTAGGAGATGAGAGGGATGGAGTAGTGGATGGATATATCTATTACATGATATGATATTCTTGACTTGGGTCTCCAAGCATAAGAAGAATGCTTTGCATGAAGCACATGGTTTATTCCTTCTCATGGAGATATGTCATACCACTATGGAATACTCATTCATAGATCTTATTATCATCTTGCTCTCAATACATGGTAAGGATTATTTTTTTCAATTATTGATTATCTAACATAGTATTTGCATTCTCTTACCATCTCTATACAGTGCATTGCTCCACAAGAGGGCAAGCCATTCTTTGGGCTTCATGGTAATTTTGGGATCAATGTCTATGATGGTGATAGCCATTTATTGTATGGATTTGGGAAAGTATTATACTATTTCTTGTATTCTCAGTTGATATACAATTCCATTTACTATTTACTAGTAGATGAGATTACATGCACAACTAGAAAATTGTTTGAAGACAACTTGACACATCATATTCTAAAACTGCAGTTGCTAAAACTGCGCTGTAACTACTTGAGAAACTGTTGGTACCTTCCAGCACTATGTAAAACCTTCATTAATTCTCTTATTTGGATTCCATATGATAATAATGTCATATTCATTTTGTATGGGACGATTTGGGAAAGAAACAAAGAGTGGATATTTGAGGATCCTATTGCCTTTTTTCTCTATGAAGGCAACATTATTGTAGCCCATATTTAGCAGCAGCTCTACACTTATCATAAGTGGAGAGAGAGATATTTTGGGATGGGAAATTTGATCCATCATATTCAGCTATGCAGCACACCTTCTTTGCAGGAGCCTAAGGTGGAGGAGATTTTTCATGAGTTGCCATGTTGGAGGGTGACTCACTTTTTGTGGATGATAGCTTGGGGATGGAGGCTTCACATGGGAATGTTAGTTCACAATATATTTCAGATTCCATGCCTCAAGAAGGCCTATAGACCACACATAATTGCTTCCATGGATATTCCACTTGTTCATGATGAGATCCCTTTGGAATTTTCACCAAAGGAATGCTTATACACTTGGGAGGAGCAACTTGGTGACTTATTGATGAGACAACATCTTGTTCATTGGAGGAGCTTATCACATGGAGATGCTACAAGAGGAAGAGGAGAGGCTCTTCAGTTCTATCCTTACAGTTTCTTGAGGACAAGCAACATTTGGGAGGGGAGGATTGTAATATTCCTAAAATTAGCATACGACTAATGGGAATATTAAATTTTAATTTTTCTCTTACCTAGAGGAATAAGAGGGTATGGAGACCCATAAATATCCTTAGAAGGAATAAAAGACACTCCTAGTGTGAATGGAGGTCCTATAAAAGCTGGATTGAAGATCCTTAGGTGTGAAAAAGGGGCTGAATCATGTTGAATAGGTCAGCTTTGACAAAATCAAACAACGTTGTTATGGAGGAGTGGCATTAATGATGGGACATCACAGTTTTGGAGGGAGATTGATTACATGATGATGGAAACCCTAATGAGTGGGAACCAAGGTGAGAAGGCTCACATTGTTTATAAGGAAGAGGATGGCAACCATATGAGGTTATGTTATGATTATTATTTTGATATGTTTGTTTAGAATTTTTCTCTCTTCAATTGTCTAGCTAATATTGTTGGTGTTGTTTAGCACAGGGTGTTCCCAGTCAGAATCCCACCTCTTTCCTTGAGAGGTGTTAGCCACCAATAAAATTTGTCATATCAAATGGTGGCTAAAACATTTTTGGAGCCTTCAAAGAGCAAATATTATTGCAAAAAAGTGTAATCTCTTGAAGACTCATGAATATAGCTTGCCATTTGGCCAAATCTTCACTACTGTTTCCATTGTAAACTCTGAAATTTTGTGGTTTCCATAAGAGAAATACTGCTACAAACACCATTTTCCCCTCCTTCATCTTAAAAAATAACCTCCAATTTTACCCCTTTTTTCCCATGAAATTCCTCTATTTTTTCAGTCTTCCCCATTTCCCTTTCGTGAAAACCCCTTTACAGAGTTTAAAACTCCTTTTTGGACTCTGCCGAAACCCCCAAATCCATTGAAAACTTGAAAATTTTTCATTAAAAAAACCTTTTTTGTATTACAGACTTAAGCCCCCTTGGGCTAAGTCCTAACCACTTCCCCATTATATGCCCTGGTGCTAGAACTAGGCGCTAAGCCATTTGGGTGCTTATCGCATCGCAAAAGTCCGAGCACACAAGTCTTTTGGTTAAGTTAAAAGCTCTGATGCGATTAGCCCTCAGTTTTATAACCCCCTATCCTATTATTATTTCATATAACCCTTTTGCCCGCAATCGAGCGCTAAAAATTGTGAAAAATCCATTCCCGATTGATATTTTCTTTGGTTAAGTCATAACCCACTTTTTCCTAAGTTTGGTCTAAACGCGTCGGAGTTATGTTTTTTAATGTAAAAATGGGTAGATGGAAAGACCCGAAACAAAGTTTCCGATGCGATTAGGCCCCTTTATATAAACTCCCCCCCCCCCCACACTTTTACTCCATATAACTTCGCCCGGGACCAAGAGTTAAAGTCCCAAGCACAAATCACATCGCAAAAATCCAAAATGGTTAGGTTGAAAGACCAAGGCCCGACCTTCTGATTGCGATTGGCCCTTTATTACATAAGCCAAGAGCCCCTTTTGTTTCCATATAGTCAAAGGCTCCGCAGTCGGGCGCCTATCCATTTCATATATATAAAAACACGCCCCGATGCATAAAACCTTTGTTTATATTAAATTTTGGGTTTTTTCATATTATAAAGGGTTTCCGCAAGTGCAAGATTTAAAACAATATCGACCGTTGATCTTGAGCCGATCAACGGCCTGCGCTACATCTCATCGCAATTTTTGTTGGGTACATTTGTTTCTTCCCTCCGATTGGCATTCCCCGATGGATCTTCCGCCGTTGGATCTATCCACCATATCCCAAATCCAACAGCCCACATTCGCTCCGATCGTTAGCCTCGCCTCCACTTCAGAAACCTCTGATTCATTTCCCACCGTCGATTTGATCTGCAGATCGACGGTCAGCGCTCGATTGCATCGGCGTTGTGAAATTTCTTCCCCCCCCGTCGATTGAATGCCTCCGATTGCATCTGGACCATCCACGTGTCCAGATCACATTTTCTGACTTTGGTCTAAAATTATGTAGCCCCGCTCATAATGTTTTTTGGCCAATCCTGGCCGTTGATCTCTGCAGATCAACGGTCCTGATTCAAATTTTCTTTGCCTGTGTATTTTTTGTTTTAAACACCAGATTTAAATCTCCACCGCCGATCCCCTGATCGGACAGCCCGTAATAAATCCACCCATCCCGCTTCCGCCTGTGCATCTTTTCAAAATCGCGCTCGCTCTCCACCGTCTGATCTAAGACCCCAGATCTAATGGTTCAGGCATGTTTTCGCGTAACTTTTAGTGCGGAAGTTAATTTCTCAAAGGGCACGCGAAATAGGTGGTTTTCTGATGCCACGTGTCGGGCAGGGACACATATCGCGTTCCAAAAGGAAATACCACCTAACCACCTTTCTCTCATGCGAAAACAGCTGTTTTGCGACCCGAAAATGCTTTCCCTCTTTTCATTTATGTTTTATCGCGCGCCCCCTTAGCCATTGATCTTGTGGGCCGATCTCATCCAACGGCCCACGATCATCCCGAACCCTAGCTTCACTTTTAACCATATTTTCCTCTGAATTAAGGTTTTTAACCTTATTCCTTTGTATTTTCACCATTTCTCTATTATGCACCCCGCATCACTCCCGATCGTCTATCTCTGCAGATCGATGGACCTAACTTATTGCTTCCCACCGCTCTCCTTTCGACTATTATACGCTGATCTCCACCATTGGATGATGCCATCCAATGGTCACGCTTTCTCCCCACACCCTCTGAAGCAGTTTTACCTCACAACGCAAGATTTCTTAATATTTTGTGTGTTTGCAGGTTTCAAATGTTTTTTCCATTGTAACAAAGGGAAATGAAAGCCGAGGGTGACGATCCTCTAGACTTTCATTTATCAAAGGGAAAGAACTATAAAGGGTCTGGAAACATGTTTCATCAATGATTCATGATAATTAATGCCATATGAGCCCTATGCGGCCCTGCACATCAACAAAACACAATGTTATTTAATCAAATTAAAAGAGTATCAGTGTCGAAGACAAAACACACCAGAATAGAAAATTGAAGACAAATTTGTGGGGATTACAACTAAGATTGATTATCAAAAGTCTAATCCTCCAAATTAAAACACGGTTAAAGAAAATCATAAGTGTTTATCAGACAGAGAGGCCTCCACTGCCACATCAGAGGCAAATTGATTCCTCTCAGCTACCCTTTGCCACTTGTAGCTACAAGCATTCAACAGATCCCGAAGTTATTGATCAAAAAGAAGTTATTTGCCTCAACGCAGCTGAAGAATAAATTCTACCAAATGAACTTAAAGCAAAATATCAGCAGACTTATTATGTCATGAAACAGAGCCTTAAAAGTAAACAAAATCTTCCACCTAGCTTAATCTTTAAATGTAGAACAATTAATACAGACAGAACATCTGTAAACTTCTTCATCGAGCCCCTAAAAGGCCGAGAAGCCTTAATTCTGTATTAATTTCCCTGGGAGATATTTTATCAGATCCCACCTCCTCATCTCTTCTATAAATACTTCTGTAGAAGATGAGAAAAGGTTGGTTGCAGAACTTTGAAATATACTTGAGCTTTGAGACTTCTACTTGTAAATAGTGTTCACAGGCTCTTGAAGCTCTGCTTGTGATTAGATAAGTTGGTCTGAGAAGTGAAGATGATTTCTAACTTGAAACACTGGACTTAAAGCTGTAACTGGTTTGAAGCATCAATACAAGCTGATTTATGGGATCCTGGTCTATGTCTATGGTGATGTTTTTCTTATTGTAAATTGTTATTTTATTTCTGTTTCCACTTTGTTCATATTCTCTGATAAAGAACAACAAGCATAGAGTTAGGATTTACTGTATATCAGTACCCTTCTCTGACCGATAAGATTTATCTAAATGTTTTCTTCTGAATTGTGTTATTTGGGAATGATTTAATTCAATTCAAGCAGTAGGAATGATGGCGTTCCCTCGTCCTCCTGTCTTAGCTAGTTGTTATTCTTGAAAGTTATTTTCATTTTATGTTAAGTAGAGATGAACTAAGGAAGATATGGTGAGCCCTGGTCCTAGTTTTATCCCCAAAGACTATCTGAAAATTTCCCTTGGAATGTGTTGAAAGCTGGCTAGTTTCAAAGTACTTACCAGATCTTAGACCATTCTTTGTTATCATTTGTGTTTCCCTTTGTGTTTTAAATGTCTTTCTATTGAAAGTATATCAAAGTTTGGCTAGTTTGAAAGTACTTACCAGATCCTGGATTGCTTTTATGTTATTCTTAAGTGTTTGTCAAAGGCTGTCTAGTTTTAAAGTACTTACCAGATCCTGGGCTACTCTTTGTTCTTCATTTGTTTAATTCCCCTCCTTTTTGTATCATTTCATTCCATAAATCAAACTTTAAAGAGATCCTTAGACATAGATGACTTGCCCCATGGACCACTCTTGCCTCTTGCTATTTCAATTAAACCCTATTATGACTCCATAGCCCAATGAACTAAAACCTGCAATTGTCCATCTATTTGGCCAAAGCTTGTTCTATTTTCTTGCAACTTCTCACCTTTGGAACTCTTTCCATTTAGGACTTTCCACTCAAATAATAATCATGCTCAACCATCCAAAACAAAACAAAACCATTGGCCTTCATAACTAGCCTAATATCATTACCCAAAACTTCAAAGACAAATCCATCTTTGCACTTATTGGAGAGATCCCTCTCCGGATTTAGGAGGGCTAGATCCTAGAATCCCAAAGTGGTTGAAATGGTGTTTCTCCCTGCTGTCGGACTTTTCCAATCTTGCTGATTACAAGGAGCTAACAAGAGGCATCTTGGGAGAGTATTGATCTATCGCTTACACATATCTGGCATTCTGGCCAAGCTTCATTCTTCAGCTACAGTGTAGTGTCTGTTCAGATCTGAGTTGTGTTGTAGGGTGTTGCAGTGGAGGGTTGAGAAACCCACATTCTGAGCTAGTTTTTCATAGGAGGAAGGATTCCTTCTCTTGGGAGATAAAAAAGAAGGGATTATGAACACATTTCAGATATTTGGCACTAGGCCAACCTATTCCCATCATTTACAGCACAGTTTCAGCTGGGAATTGCATAATTTTAGAGGGTATCTTTAGAGGAGGATCTATTGGCTCTTTTAGGGCATTTTCCTGTAGGTGAAGGGTTCTTCCTTTATTAGAGGAGGCCCTTTGAGGAGATATACATCAGATCCATTTTATTCCAGCCTTCTATTTCCTGAGCTTCAGTTTTCAATGACTCTTTAGTCCTAGGGCTGTAGATCACCATTTGTATTTGGGAGCATTTCCGGAAACCCTTCCCGGGTTCTCTTGGAAAAGTGTCTAGGAGGCTAGATCTTCAGTCCTAGCATTATTTGAGCTATATAACTGTAGATATACATTGATCTATATTTATGCAGCATTTTATGCCCTAAAACTGCGCTGTCATATCTCAGGGCATTTTTATGGCATCTATTTCTCATGTGATGGCATATTTTTCTTGTAGAGGCTTGTTTTGTATTGCTTGAGTGACTTGATCCTCAAGATCTTGTGCCTATTATTTGTAGATATGTTTGATAATATGGCTACACATTTGTCTCATATCATGGTGTGGTTATTTATTCACTGTTATTTCCATTATTGTGTTCATGTATTGTTGCTTCCCCATTTGGGAATATTACACTATCTCTGCATATTTTTTCTTTATGATTTCCTCAGCTGACTTTTCCTTCACATGCTTTACAATGTCAACCTCTAGGGGGTGCTTTTTCATCATGTTGCTACAATGGTGACTTACCATCATGACTAGGTGGTTTCTCTACTGTTTGTCTTTTCTCAGGTGTAGCTTCAGGTGCAAGTACACCTTTGATGGTATTAGGAGAAAAAACCATCCTCTTACCCTTCTCATAGGTTTGAGTGATCTCATCCCTAGGCGCTTTTGAAACCAATGCTTGCCTTCTTAAAGAGACAACCTCCTTTGGTTGTGTCGATAGACTAGTAGCAGACATTGATGCGACTTTCTCCATGAAAGTTTCCCAGGTCATATTGTTTGCTGAGAGCTGGTGAAAAAAAAAAGCTTAACCAAACCATGGTGGGAAAAACTAAGATGATGATTTTTATCTTTTCTCTATACCATTTCCACCATTTTGACCAAAATCCTGAATAAATAGTTAGACAAATTGAGTGATTTAGTGGTTGTGAAGTGCATTAGTAACCTGACATGGTATTGCTACAATCTTGAAAATCTCCCTTCGCATGTAAAATATTTCATGATTAGCTTCAAAAATGGGTCATACTTATCAATTAAATGCCTAAAAGGTAAAACATGTTCAGTTTCATTTTTGTAATGAGGTTTTAGGAACATTGTGTAGTTCTCAAGGTCCAATTCCATCCCTTTGAACTAGAATTCTCCTTCATTTGGAATACATGTTGCTGAAGTGATAGCATCTATAGATAAAGTGAATTCAATGCCTACTATGATGGTTTTTTCTCTACTAAAGTTAGTAGCAAAAAGGCTAGTCAGTTGAGCATGATAGCCTACCTCCATGATTCTCTCACAAAACCTCAAACAACCACTATTTTCAAAACATCTCTTGGCATAAGGGGAAGCATTGAATTCTTGAAAATTGGATGGCTCAAACCTGGAATAGTGGCCTCCCTTATTAATCTTATTTTCACGCTCCATAGTGCTTGTGAATAGGATGAAACCCTAGCTACATGGAGTGGATAGCGAAAGTGGATTTTGGAAAACAGGGGATAGGGATAGGGTGACTCTAGGGGTTGAGATGAGGTGTAAGGAAGCTAAGGAAAATTCCCCAAAAAATTGAGGAGGTAGGGTGATGTGTTAGCTTTAGGCTTGTAATATTCTTAAAATTTAGATTTTAGCTAAATGGAATATTATAGATTATTTTGTCACTAGGTGGGTGACTAAATGGGTAGGGAGGCCCATAAATCTCCTTAGCAGCAATAAAAACACTTCAAGTATGAAAGGATACCTTCTAAGAAGCTAAATAAAGTACCTTTGAATATGAATAGGGGTTGGATCATGTTGAATAGGTCAACTTTGACCAAATCAATAGCGATGTTATGGAGGAGTGGACATTAAATGAGGAGTAACGTAGTTTTGGAGGGACATTGATTGCATGGAGGTAGTGACTAATTGAGTGGGGCCAAGGTGAGAAATCCCATAACTTATATAAGGAAGAGGATGACAGCCATATTGGGTATGTTTTGGCTTATTATTTTTCATATGGTCTATTTAGACTTTTGGCATTCTTCAATTGTTTAGTTGAGTTTGCAGTGCTGTTTAGCACAGGGTGTTCCTGAGCGGGAATCCCATCTCTTTCCTTGAGAGGCCTCTTGGAGGAGCATTTCACTTCATATCCACACTCAGGCTTAAGGCCAAGCTATATCTTTCTTCATCATCACAATTTCTGTAGAATATTGTGTTGTGTTGTAGGGTGCAACAATGGAGGATCATTTTGGATGTCTTCAAAGCTATTTTTGCAGTGGAGGAAGGTTTCCATCCATTGGAAGGCCTGTAAAGAAGCCCCTTGAGCTTTATTAACACATTTAGTAGCAGGCTAAGTAATATTTATCCCCTACAATGAAGTTTCACCCCAGATCTGCGTTATTTTAGGGAGGAGTTGCAGGGGTAGTTGTAGTGGTTGTTTTGGGAGGTGATCTCTTTAGTGGAGGAGCCATTCTTTCATCCAGAGGATCTATTTTAGAAGATTTGTAGTTTTCTACATCAGCTTCAGCCATATATTCTCATTTCTATTGTTGCAACATACCTTCAACCCTAGGGCTGCAGCTTACATTGGCACATTGTGTGCATTTTTCGGAAACCCTCTTGGGTTGTCTTGGAAAGCTGATCTAGTGCCCAGATCTGTATGTCTAGAATCTATTAGGGCCTATATAAGTAATTTTATATCATTGTATCATCTCCAGCTGTAGTTATTCTTAATATGACTGCGTTGTAGTTTCTCTCTGACTTTTTTTATTGTAACAACAACTCATATTTGGGAGTGCTTTCTTATGGGAGGCTTGTTTCCTCATTGTATATGATTTATGCCTCACTATTTTGTATTTATTTTCTGCTCTAATACATCATGTTATGACTCCATATTGGTCTCATGGTTTCATGTGTTAAATATTTGTTGCTGCTTTCATTTTATGAGCTATATTGCCGCTTTCCCCATTTGGGAATACTACAGTGGTATCATAGCATATTCTTGGCTCAGCCTGTGCATTTAGCCAATATGTCACCATAAGGAGAAGCTTCCGACAAGAAGAGGAGATGTAGAGAAGAAAAAAAAAAAAGACTCCACTTTTTAGAGGAAGGGAGAAAGACGGGCTCTCAAAGCTTATTTTTCAAACTATGCAGAGCATTCATGAAGATATCAAGAAGATGAGAAGGGAGATGTGTAGAGAATCTCCAAAGGGGTTTGAATATGCATCCAACCCTAGATTCTTACATGATGGGTGTCAGAATTCAGCCACACAATCTGATCCACAATGCAATATTATGCCCATATTTACTGCAAGAGAGATGGAGGAAGAAGATGCACCAAAGGAGGAAACTTTGAGTGATTATCTTCAAGAGTATGAATCTCAATCTTGGATATTCAAGGAGCACTTGAGTTTCGAATGGATTTTATAACTCAAGGAGCAAAGAAGACCCAACAATCACAACAGAAGCAGAAGAGGTGGATTATTTCTACCAAATTTTGATGGATCATCCACATGCACATCCAAAGATTGGATAGAGCAGCTAGACTCATACTTGCAGCTACATCAAGTTTTAGAAAAGGAGGCCCTTAGGATAGCAGCGCTGCATCTTAAAGGTAAGGCTTATAATTGGTGGTTTTATGAATCCTGTTCATTTAATTATGCAAATATAACTACTTATGCAAGATTCACTAAGAAATTAGTGAAGATATTTGATGAAAAACAATGTGAAACATCTTTGATTGAGCTAGCCAAACCAAAACACTCAAAACCTTTGCATGAGTTGGAAATATCTATTACACCAACTCCACTCCAAAGTTCTATTGAGAGGGATAGAAACTTGTATGTTACTTTTCCAAGGGCAAGATCCCTATTGCAGGAAGAGCTTTCTTCTCAAAAGAAAGACATGGATATTCCTCCTTCAAGGGAAGACCAAGATCTAGGGTCTCTCATTGTTGATAAAGTATTCTCAAATATTGATGAGAAGGAAGAGGAGAGAAGAAGTAAAAATTATGTCACTTTAGGAGAAGAACCATCACCCCATGGGGATGGACATGAAGCTATTTCTTCAATTAGAGGTGCTTTTTCATCTTTGCAAAAAGTTCCCAAAGAGCATCATGTGACAGTAGTGATGGGCAGTAACACCTTGATTAAAGGAGGAGAAGAAAAGGTGGATTAGCATCAAAGGATGAGGAGCATACACCCTTGTTTATTCCAAAGGGTTTATATACAGAAGAAGGAGGCTGATTTATGCAGTGAAGGGAGGGACAAACTAGTCCACTCACCTATACAGTCTACTTCAGATTTTTATGTCTCTTTACATGGAGGCATTCCACTAGGGAGACCCCCTGATTGGAAGATGAATAAAGAGTTCTCTCAACATGGTGTAGCATTGATAAAATTGGCTAGGGAATGAGCCTTGGGAGGAGCTAGCACAACGCAGAGAACCTTTGATGGGTCCAAAGGAGGAGTGAGAAATTTTCTGATATGGGCATTGCTATCTCCCACTCAACTATTTGTGCTGAAAGATGATTCAAAAATCTATAATAACATGAGAATGATGTCAAATGGCCACTCCATAGCCTTGGAGTAGTAAATGATACTTCTACACATGAGGAAGATTTATCAATATGACAAGAGGTTTTTAACACTCTTGCATGGATTGGAAAAACTATGGAAGTTTTGGATGGGAAATGCCTTCCAAGAGGAGGTTGACCTCCATGTACTTCAATCTTGACCTAGGCAATATCAACTGCAAGGGGGGCAACAAAATTGGGGTAACAATCCTCCAACATGTGGTTTTGGCATTGAGCATGTCAAAGAGGAGAGTTATGATGTGACTGGAGCTTCATTTCATATTTCTACAACGCTGTCATTGTTGGGAAGCCTAGATCCATATTGGGAGTCCCAAATATTGGTCGAATATTCTAAGAACCTCTTCACATGTAAGGTTCTTGATGGGAAAGTGATAGATGGGTGGTATAGAGTGGTTGATGGAGTCATTTATTTCCATGATCAGATCTACTTGACTAGAGACTCAAAGCTCAAGGATAAACTACTACATGTAGCCTACGAGATCTTGCTTTCCAATCCCACTGGTTCCATTAGAAAATACCATAATATCTTGGAGGGATTCATCTGGGAAGACTTCAAAGAGGAGATGCACTATCATATTAGGAAGTGCATAGATTGTTTGGAGGGTGAGGAGAAACATAACTCTTGGGAAGAGTTATCATCACCGCCTCCTTACTCATTGGGTGTGAGAGGGAGATCATCCATGAGCTACCTCATAGATTTAAACCAAGTGTATTGTAAGGATTTTATTTATGAGAATCATGATATATTTACTATGTACTTGCATTTTCTTACCACTCATGTGCAGGGCAATGCTCCAAGAGGGGGCACTCTTCCTTATTGGCTTCATGGGCTACTTGGGGCCATGAGAAATGATGATGTTGACCATTCCCAAGGAGATTTTGTGGAGATGATGTATTCTTCATGGTGTTATTCATTAACACAAACCATCATACACCTTCTCCAAACATGCAAGAGGAATGAGACAACAAACAAGTGGTGGGACGAACACTTTTTATATCATATTCTATGGCAGTTAAGAGAAAAATTGTGTTGGTTGAACATGAGGGACCATTGTCCTTCTCCTTTACTACATATGGTAGCTAGCATGACTTTAATTGTGATTCCATATTCTGATGATGTTCTTATCTTTGTTGGGAACATGATTGGAGGGAAGGCACATTGGTTGGATGTGTCCATGGGGAATGAAATTTCCCACACCTTTTATGCTTCATGATTTAAGGGGAGCATGGGAGATGATATGGCTACTATAGTAGATCAATTTTTTCTTTATGAAGTGAGCCATATGAATGTTTGGAGCACTTGGGATATGCCTCTCATGAACATTTGGGAGGAACTCTTCTATGAATTACCATGTTGGAAGGTGATTCATTTCATTTGGATGATAGCATGGAGATGGGAATCTCTTATTGGGAATGAAATCCCCTATGCTTTTCCTCACTCCTATCTCGAAGAAGCCATTGGAAAACAAGAAGGTTTCCATATAGACCTTCCATTTTCTCATGAAGAGAGCCATTTGGTTTATCCACCAAAGGTCAACTTGCACATTTGGAAGGAACCATTGGGAGACATAATCGATGTAGAATATCTGAAGCAATGGTGGAGACTATTTGATAAGGAGGCCACAAGAGGAGGAGGGGAGAATTTTTCTCAACCCTAACCATTTCTTGAGGACAAGCAACATTTTGGAGGGGAGGACTGTAATATTCCTAAAATTTAGCTTTTAGCTAAATGGAATATTATAGATTATTTTGTCACTAGGTGGGTGAATAAATGGGTAGGGAGGTCCATAAATCTCCTTAGCAACAATAAAAACACTTTAAGTGTGAAAGGAGACCTTCTAAGCAGCTAAATAAAGCACCTTTGAGTATGAACAGGGGTTGGATCACATTGAATAGGTCAACTTTGACCAAATCAACAATGCTGTTATGGAGGAGTGGACATTAAATGAGGAATAAGGCAGTTTTGGAGGGAGATTGATTGCATGGAGGTATTGAACTAATTGAGTGGGGCCAAGGGTAATAAAACTCATAACTTATATAAGGAAGAGGATGGCAACCATTTTTGGTATGTTTTGGCTTATTATTTTGTATATGGTCTGTTTATACTTTTGTGTAGTGTTGTTTAGCACAGGGTGTTCCCGAGCGGAAATCCAATATCTTTCCTTGAGAGGCCTCTTGGAGGAGAATTGCGCTTCATATCTAAACTCAGGCTTAAGGCCAAGCTATAGCTTTCTTCATCAGCGCAGTTTCTGCAGAATATTGTGCTGTGTTGCAGGGTACAACAGTGCAGGATCATTTTGGGTGTCTTCAAAGCTAGTTTTGCAGTGGGGGAAGGTTTCCATCCATTGGAAGGTATGTAAAGAAGCCCCTTGAGCTTTATTGACACATTTAGCAGTAGGCTAAGGAGTGTTTATCCCCTACACTGCAGTTTCAGCCTAGATCTGCGTTATTTTAGGGAGGAGTTGCATGGGTAGTTGCAGTGGTTGTTTTCAGAGGTGATCTCTTCAGTGGAGGAGCCATTCTTTTATATGGAGGATCTATTGGAGAAGATGTGTAGTTTTCTACATCAGCTTCAACCATATCTTCTCATTTCTATTGTTGTAGCATACCTTTAGCCCTAGGGCTGCAGCTTATATTTGCACATTGTGTGCATTTTCCGGAAACCCTCTTGGGCTGTCTTGGAAAGCTGATCTAGTGCCAAGATCTGTATGTCTAGACTCTATTGGGGCCTATATAAGTAATTTTATATCATTGTATCATCTCTAGCTGTAGTTATGATTAATATGACTGCATTGTAGTTTCTCTCCGACATTTTGTATTGTAACATTAGCTCATAATTGGGAGTGATTTCTTATGGGAGGCTTGTTTCCTCATTGTATATGATTTATGCCTCACTATTTTGTATTGATTTTCTGCTCTATTACATAATGTTATGACTCCATATTGGTCTCATGGTTTCATGTGTTAAAATATTTTATATTGCTTTCATTTTATGAGCTATATTGCTGCTTTCCCTATTTGGGAATATTACAAGGCCACAGGTGATATTTCTTGAAATGGATATGAGAAGATTCACCAAAATGTGAAAACACGGGGATTTCCTAGTTTTCCTGTGGAAATGTAGTGGGAAATTATGGTTTTGATGAAAATCATGGTAAAGAGGGCTGTGAGAGATAGGGAGTGTTAAGGGTTGGGTCTATGGAAGATATGTCAAGGTCTCAGATGGTCGGATGAGGGTTTAAATAACTGAAACCAATCAAATATGAAAGGCACTAAAAATGTAGTGGAGTAAAACCCTAAGGAGGGAATCCACTCATATGCTGATGAATTAACTTGAGAAAGGTATTGAGAGTGTCCATTTATTGATTAGGAGGCCTCTAAAGCTTTAGGCACTTTTTTTGAAGCTTGAATGACTGACATGGAGGCTAAAACCCAAAATTCTAGCACCTTTGGAAGAAACGTAGTGAAATGGCAGAAACGTAGCACCAACACCCAGAAACATCGCGCCAGTACTCAGAAACATCACGTTGTATTCCAGAAGCGAACCAAAATTAGTTTGGTTGAAAATTTTGTTTGTTTTCTTCTACCTTTTTCAGTTGTGAAGTATTCTGAAGGTGAGAGAGGAGCTTTATTGAACAAGAAAGGATAAAATGAGTTGAGGAAGTCACATTTTCCCTTTATAACATCATAAAGCACCCTTTTTGTCTTTTAGAAAAATCATGAACTTTGAGAAAAAAATTGCTTTTTTGAACAATTTGGCAATATAACAATCTTTGAGAGAAGACAAATTGTCTTGCTTTATTTTCCTATCCATGTTAACTCCCTTTGAAGATAACTTCTATGGTGAAAATGACTCTTTTTTCACCTTCTTTATGACATAATTTGGACATTTATGGTGGGGAAACAAAAGACACCTAGACACTAACCTAGGTGAAAGCATGGTTACTGACCTAATACTCTAGATGATAATGGATGACATGACGTCTGAAATGATAATTACCATGAATAGAGTGGAGGGAGTATCATTTTAGACCTAGACATATTCAACGAACAAAATTTTATTTGAAAACTCACTTGAAAATATAAAATTTTGACCTAAGACCACTTCTAAGTAAACCTTAAAAGAATATTTTTTATCACTGAATATTTGACACTAACATTGGCTACAACTGGGGATGGCAGCTCCTTTAGTAGGTGTTAAGAACACCATAGAGGAGGTAGCCTCATCTATTGGGAAATGGAGTCAAAACTGGAAACTAAAAATACTTCGAGAAACTGAAATGATTAACTGAAATAGAAAAGGACTTTGACTCAAAAAAGTGACTGGAATTTTTGAAATTTTTTGAGAAATACATCAGCTGATCATAGAAGTCTCATGGTCTTCTCCTCGGGCTTCAAAATTCTGTAACAAATTATTATTCTTAAAAACAAATAAAAGTGATATTTACAGTGAAAGTGAACCGTTTTCTTCAAGCTTTAGGTAAGGTAATGTTTGAGGAACCTACCATTCACCGGTCCTCCCAGAATTTCTTGCCCATCAAGATGTTCTAACAAAAATGCCTTATTACCTTTGAATGTTGTAATATTGTATGGACCGTTCCATATATTGTCAAACTTACCATGCTTACCTTTGTCTTCATACCGGGCATCCCACCGAAGAAAAACATCTCCTACTTTTAAATCACAAATTTGGTATTATTTTCATAGATTTTCTTGCTTTTCTCCTGAAGTTTTGAAGAGTGATTGAATTTTTTTTCTCTTGTTTGCTGTAAATGAATCATTTTACTGATTCTTCGCTAGATATCATCTGGTTCATTTTCGATCTCTTGCAGAATTTTCATCACTGGGATAGCTAAAGAAGTGGGAAAAAGTGTTTCCATACCATACACAAGCTGGAAAAGTGACATGTTGATTGATCTCTTCGTGCTAACTATGTCTTCCCTAGAGAATTTATGAGTTTCTTGTGCCAATTTCTCTTGTTCTCTTGCAACAATTTCTTGATTATATTCACCAATGATTTGTTTGAAGATTCAACCAACCTGTTGGCTTGAGGATAGTATGTTGTATTTATCACAAAATTAAATCATTTTCTTAGAATTAAAGGCGACTATATTTTAAGTAACAATTTTCTATGGGAAGCCAAAACAAGACAAGATATTTCTTTCCAAGAACTTAATAATGATAATATTTGTAGCTTGCCTCATTGGAATGGCTTCAATCCACTTTTTGAAGTAATCAGTGGTAGTGAGTAGCCACTTATGTTGAGCTGATGATGGAGGATGGATCTCGCCAATGAAATCAATACCCCATTGCTAGAAGGTGCTTGAACTCTGATGGGTTTTAAGGGCAGTGTCAAAAGATTTATTTTTCCTTAAAAAATATGACATTTATGACAGCTCATGATAGTCTTATAAACATCTGAAAATAAACTTGGCCAATAGAAGCCAACCCTCAAAATATTATTTGTTGTAGTCTTCCAAAAAATATGACCACCACAACCACCTTTATGAAAGTCATTCATCACTTTTTCAACTTCTCCTTCTACCAAACAATTCAACAACACCTTGCCTAGATCTTTCCATTACAAAACAATATTAAGGATGAAATACTTAAGAGCCTTCAACTTCAAAGATCTAGTTTTACTAATAGGCAAGCCGAGAGGAGGATTCAAGTGTTACAATACGTGAACAATATCAGCATACCATGGCGATGAAATAGAGATTTCAAATACCTGAGGTAATGAATCAACCTCTTGCTCCTCAGATAATACATCAATAAAAGTAATGTCCAAAGCATGGAGGTTTGAGTCTGCCATAAGCTTTTCCAATCATTGACCCTTGATCAGTTTTGTAGGCTTGATCTGCAAGTCATACTCCAACATAGAAGCGATCCATTTGCCATGCCAACCTTCAGTATCATTCTATGTAAACACATCTTCGACAACATCGTTTGTGACATATGTGATAACATGAGAGTGAAGAATATAGAGTTGGAAGTCATTCAATGCTTTAACTAGTGCTAAGGCTTGTTTTTCAATGATATTGTACTTCAAGGCTGTGTCTCTAGTGTATCTACTGAAGAAGGCGATGGGTTGCTTTCTGATTATTCTTTCGCATAAGGACAATCGCTAGAGTATGCTTCGAATCAAAGGAAAAAATGATGAAATCAAGTGTGTAATCTGGAATAATAAGAATAGGAGCATGAGATAACGTAAATTTAACTTGATTGAAAGATTTCTCTACCTCCTCAAATCATTTTACTTCACTAAATTTCTTCAACATATTAGTAATTTGCCTTAAGTGTTCAGCAAGATTGGGAAAAAGTCTTCTTAGAAAATTGATTTTACCATTGAATGAATGGATCTCCTTCTTGCTTCTAGGATAGTCCAAGTTCTGAATCACTTCAATTCTTGAAGGATCTATCCGGATGCCATCTTTTAATATGATGCGGCCCAAAAATTTTCCTTCTTCCATAGAAAACATGCTCTTATTAGGATTCAAAGATATGCCAAATTTCCTACATCTCTGAGAAATTGTTTTCAAGTGCTGCTCATATGTCTTGTAAAAAATAGTGATATCATTAAGAGAGATGACCAAAAAGACATCCTTTTCATTGGCGAAGGCGATGTCCATCACTCACTGAAAATTCACTCCTGCATTTTTCATCCAAAGGGCGTTTTGGCATACATGAAGGCACCCCATGGTGTTGTAAAGGTTGTCTTTTCCTGATCATCTGGATGGAATAGAATTTGATTATACCTGGAATATTTTTCCAACAATGAAAGTATGGAAGATCCAACTACCCTTTGTAGAATATGGTCCATTTTTGGAAGTGGGTAATTTTATTTTAGCGACACTTTATTCAGATTCTGAAATATATACACAAGCGAATCTCTATGGTTCTCTTTCTTACTGGTGCTAAGTTAGACATCCAATTTGAAAATAAAAGTGGAACTATAATATGAGTAGTAAATAACCTGTTTACCTCTTTTTGAATGGAGGGCAGCAGTTGGGATTCATTGTCCTCAATTTTTGGTGGAAAGGCTTCTGATTTGGTTTTAAGGAAATATTATGATGAATTATACTCTTATCATACACTTTCAGTTTAGAATATTCCCAAGAAAATACATCATCAAACTAAGACATGAGCGTTGCATATTTACCTTTCATCTCCGGGCTCAAGGATTTCGAAATATTGACTATCTTGGGCTTAACAGGAGTGCCAAGATTAAGATCTTCCACTCCTACTTTTTTTGCCAGCATGGTTGGTTTACGTGAAACATCATCTTGGTTAAAAATCTCCTCCAATGGCACAAGACCTATAGGAATGGAGTATTCTTTCACCTAAATTACTTTCATTTATGTTGCATGCAATTCTTGGTCATCTTCATAAAATTGGTCATCCATTTGTGAATTCACAAATTCCTCTTCCGTCTGCAAGAAGTTGCTGATCTGTTTTTCATCTTGAAAAACCTGCCAATACTGAACATTATCTAGAACAAAAAGGCGATGTTTGACATTTATCTCATACTTCTTATTGGGATACAATGGAATTTTAAACATGCTGGCCGAAGTGGGAAGATAATCGACAATAACATTGTTGTCCCTTGGGATCAATGAAAAAGTATAATCGTGAAGGTCTTGAGGATATATAACACTGTATTTCGGTAAGATCACATCCTAGGATGCTTGGCCTAGTATTCCCCTTTGACTTGTTTTATTACCAATTCGTATTTTCCATACATAGAAATAATCTTGGCACCTAACTCCCTGAGAATTTTCATACCAGCTATAAAAGCTTCGTACTCTGCTTCATTGTTTGAACAGTCAAATGCTAACTTGTAAGAGTACATTTGAAAATTAAGAGGAATGTTAAGTGACTTATTTATAGGGTTGTGAATCCACACTCCAATGCCATCCCCTTCCTTACCCAAGGCTCCATCGAATTCCATGGTCCACAAACCACTTTCTTCATCAGGATCCTGCAAATCGGATGACTGAAATTTACTTGCTGCTTGAGAAAAGTCTGTTGTACCAAAATGTTTTGTGTCTTTCATTGTTTCATCTCTTTTTTTGGCAGATGTACTTGTTTCCAAACCACTTGGCATCTTTTCTTTATTTTCTTCATTTGCAATTTCTAAAACAGAATTGAAAATTCTGAATTTTCTGTCTTTTATTCCATTAAAATTTATGAAGATGTTGAACATTCATAATTGAATAAGATAAAAGACTCTAAATATATGTGAATAGAATGTATGGGGTGATTATTAGTCTTTTCTCTGCTACTGATCATGTACTTAATTTTACTTTCCCGGGATAGTTTTCTAAGTTGGCCAAAGACTGGTATTGTAGCATATGAAAATTCAAGTTGCAAGGTACCTTTAATTTTTGATCCCTGTGACCGGGAGAGAAAAATTCCATATCTGGGAGGGATATCAGCCAAAACAATGTCCATTATGACATTCTTGGTTGGGATTTTCTCTAAAGACACCACTATATCTTTAATGAGGCCAAGACATTTCGCCCTGCCTGAATCAAACGAATAAAGGTCATGGTAGGGTCTTGTGATATCCAAGCCTAATCTGTCCATGATGGCTTTGGGCATAAGATTATGATATGATTGAGAATCAAGCATGGTGTTATGGAGGATAAAATCGTGGATTTTGAGGCTAAGATAAAACAGAGGGACCTCACTATCTTCTAAATCACCCTGAACAACAAGACCAAATAAAAGTTCTTGATGATCATCACTTACATTGACCATATCAGACATCTGATCTACCCTAAGAAACTTAGATACTTGAAAATTATACTAGTCATATTGACTATTTCAGTTAAAGGAATGGAGACTTTCAGTTTTGATATTTCATTTTCAAGACTAAAAAGGGAAGAATGTTTTTCTACCTCTTTGGATTGTGCATCTTTCTTCTCAAGCTAATATTTGTGTGAAATATCCTTCTTTTGTCCTCCATATTTGAATTATTTATCCTTTTCTGACTGTTGGTAGAAGCTTCATTTCCATTTTCAGTATTAGGAACAACAAGTCCCTTATATTTACTTTGATTTGAAGTAGTCGTCTTTTATGATGAGTATCAGTTTGAGAATTATGTTTTTTCTGATTGGAGGTTATAGGAACATTCCTATTCCCCAAACCATACTGCCTTTGTACTTGAGTAAGAGCGTTCTGATATCCCCTCTGGTAATATTTTTTCCATACTGATATGATATCATTATTTGATAAGACATATTCTTGATCGTTCTGTGCATAAATTTCTGCAGAAAACTAATCTTCTTCAGTGAGGAAAATAGGTTGTTGATTTTCCTTAAATAAATGATTCTCGCCTTAAATATCTTCCTCATTAGGGCCTTCTATGTAGTTTTTTTGAAATAGAGTGTGAATTTTTTGTTAAATTTGTGGATCATGACCCCTCTATTCGCTTTTCTTGATCCTGTATTGAGGCTGCTGATTTTGAACCCTGAAATTGGGATTTCTAAAGGAGGATTCAGCTTGTCAACAAACTTGGCCATTTTTTCCATCATCTTCTCCATGGTTATGATCAATGTGTCGAGATTTCCCTCATATGAAGTAGATTTTTCTTCCTTGATAGTCACCCTTTTCTTTGTCTATTTGACTTCTTGATAATCAAATTTGCTTCCATGCTCACTGCAATTCTCTTCATTTCTTCAAGGGTTGATGGATTTCTTTCCCTCAGCTGGTAAGCCATATCAGGATCAAAATCATCAGGGTAATTAATTAAAGCAAGGCCTGGAGGAGGCTTGATATTTTCAAGAATGGAATCATAAATTCTATTGAATCTAGCTGTAAATTCTTATACAAACTCATTAGGATTCCTTTTCAAGGCGTTATATTTAGCTAGGATCTGTAATGGATTCTTCTTCTCCTCTGATTTTTCCATAAACAAGTCAATTAGCTGCTATTAATTAGCTACTGAACCAGCTGTTAGAGAGTGGAACCATTTTTTAACCTCTCCCGAGAAACTTTGTGCTATGATGCGCATATTGGCGTCATCTTGTCAATCTCTTCAAGAAATATGAAATCAAATACTTTGACAATGTTTTGGTGAGTAGTAAGCTCTGATGTTCCATAAAAAAGAGGCAATCTTTGACCATAGTTCCAAGGTAGTGCGGTGATATGTTGCAGTAAGATCAACAGAGAAAATCTGGCCATGATTAATGGAGGGGGTTGTTGAGATTCAACAAGATGATGAGCTTAGTGAAAAGAGTCGCCTTCACTAAGTGGGCTCGCAGGCTATTTTTGGCGCAAGTCTATTTTTAGACTATGTCTATTTTTAGACATGATGATCATATTTCATAAGTTGCAGGATGCTATTTATGGATGGTTGATCAAGTTGGAAAAATAGATGAAATTATATTTTTATAATATTGGGCGAAGTCTATTTATAGATCGCTGATCTAAAAATAGATGCATGTCGATTATTATTAGCTCTTAATAATAATCAGACACTAAATAACAACTTATTCTCTTGGAGCACTTCAGTTTAGTGCACAGATGTGGCACATCAGTGGACTGAGGGAATTACGAAATTCCCAAGGGTTTGCTGGAGCTAATGCATGGAGGACTCAGTTAGAACTCAAGTGGCAGAGTTATGACACAGTTGGAAGAAGTAGTTATGGAGTTGTATTTAGTTTAACTCAGTTAGACTCAATTGAGCTAGTTGTATCTAGTCTAATTGAATGATACACTAGTGAGAGTGGAGTGAATTAATTAGTTAATTAATTTGCAAATAATAAATCATTAATCAACTGAATAATACAGTAGTTAACTACAGTGCATGGCAGTTTTAGTGGAGACCCAGTGGAGAGGTAGGTGAAAGGGCAAGATAGACTATCTGTTGTGACTATAGTGATGCATTGATTGCATCACACACACATTGGAGTTGCCAATGAGGATTGCGCAGTCAAGGCAGCAGTAATTCAAATTCACAGAGCTATTCTTCAACAGGGATTGCACAGTGGAGGTAGGCTAGCAGGAGGCAAAGATCGGTGCATGGATTTTCAAGATTGGTCCTGATTAGTGTATGACAATTGTACTGTACTGAGAGCTTGATAAGCTTTATATGAGGATTTTCATATGATTCCATGATACATAATATATAGTTGGGGTTTTCAGCTTCAGGCTTTCCCGGTTAAAAAATATGTTATGTGTGATTGATTATTTTGATTTATGCTTCACATGTGTGTGAAATTAATTGTTTCCGCAAAAGATTAACAAGTGGAATTGATTCAGTATTTTGCATAATGTTAAATAGTGTGAGATCAGGTGAATCAAGGACATATGCATGCTTAGTGCATATAATTTCTACATGGTATCAGAGCATTGTTGATTGAAGATTGCAATTGTGAAGTGAGTTTGTGCTGGTGGACAATTTGAATTTGCTACAGAAGATTCTTAGTGAAGAAGTTGAGTATACATTGAAATCACTTTCAATGGGTTGCAATTGGAGTATGCCCTTGATGGGAGCTTGAATTACATAGCCTGGAAGGACAGGATGGAGGCAGTGCTGGAGGATAATGGACTGAAGGAGTTTATCGATAGCGATGTTCCTAAGCCGAGATCTAGCGATGCTGCATTACTTGACGCATGGCAAAAGAAGAACACAAAGACGAGGAGAATTCTGTTGGAAGGTGTGAAGGACCATATTGTGTCTAGCCTTCATAGGAAAGCCACTCCATTCTTAATGTGAAAGGCTTTTACAGACTTATTCTAAAGCAGAAGTGACCAGAGGAAGTTGGCGCTTAAAGACAAGCTTAGAAAAATAAAAATGGAGAAGGGCAACAATATTCCAAAATACCTCACGAAGTTTGTCCACTGCAAGGATGAACTGGGAAGTGTGGGGGTTACTGTTGATGAATAAGACTTGGTGAGCTTGGCTCTCCTTCGGCTTCCAAAGAGTTGGCATAGCTACGAAGACTCTGTCAATGGACGGGAGAAACTGTCGGGATGGGAGCGACTTTGGTCTGATCTTGTGCAGGAGGAGATAATGCGGGGTACCAGGTGTTAGTATGAATCCTTTGTCAAAGTGTACGAAAAAGGACCACTTTAGCTACGCATAACTAATAGCCCTAACAACAAAAGTGGCTGCCAATATCTTCAGATCTGCGGTTAGTTGAACATAAAAGAGCTGCAAAAACCAGATCTATGCATGGAAAGACATTAAGCAGAAAAAATAAGGGTTTGCTCCATATGCCAATAGACAAGACAAGAACAATTTTTGAAAGAATTTTTATATTAATTGGGCACATGGGAGGAAAACAAGAAGGCGTATCCAATTCTCCTCAGTGGGATGGGTTCTTGGAAGTCCTCAGCACTTTAGATCTAATATTTCTCTCTCTTGTTGGTGTAGAAAACCCACACAAAGAATAGAACTCAAAGGGAGCTCACACAGCAAATGGTAGAAAAGAGTGACCAAGTGTATAGATCCAGAGTGATCTAATAGGCAACAAAAGGTGAAGAATGGTAGGAAAAACCCTCCTATTTATAACAAAATATTGGGTCATTCTAGATCTTGGTGCATGGGTTAACCAGATGTAGATCCACTTTTTATGGAATATTTTATTATATTTGTTGGAGGGAAAAGGTATTTGACTTGGGTCAAATCCCTTAATTTGTCAAAAATAAATAAATAAATGATTTATTTATCTTTTTTAAGGAAGCGGTTAGAAGACAATCAAATAAATAATGATTTATTTAATTATTTAAGGAAGTGGTTGAAAGATAATTAAATAAATAATGATTTATTTTAATTATTTGTGGGTGATTTGGTCATATTTAACAAGGAATATTATCTAAATAAGGTTTAAATAATTATTCCTAGAAAATAATAAGATAAATAAAGGTTTATCTAATTAATTTCTTTGATTTTGGGTTAAACATGATTGGGAATAATAATTAAATTATGGTTTAATTAATTATTCCATGAGGAAAATCAAACAAATATAGGTTTGTTTAATATTTCCTTTGGGGTTTCCTGTTTAGACCATAAACAACCTAATAAATGTGGTTTATTAAGTTATTTTACATAGTGAAAGCAATTTTACTTAGGGTAAAATTGGTCTTACATGGTGTACTTAGGTCCATCTAATGATAATAGGTTAGATGACCAAAAAATGGTGTAACAGATTGCCCCCCAGCGTGCGAGTGTCAGGAGCAAATCGTATGACCGAAGTACGTTGTAAGAACTCAATCACTAGACAACAAAAGGGAAGCGAGAGAGAGAAATGCAAGGTAGATAGTGTGCTGAAAAACTAGACCCTGAGGAGACGAGACTCGCAGGTGCAACAAGTCTCTTTTTATGAGAGGGTACCTGTGCTGAAGGCGGCGGGGGAGGCATACCTATGCCCGCCGAGACAAAGTACAAAAGAATAGTGTGTCCAGTAAACAAGGGACTGAACCATAAAGTACAACCGGCATAATCATGAGCCAGATAAAAATACAATGAGGAATCCCATATACATGCTGTGCCTGGGATAACAGCCAGGACTTGTACAATAATATCTGAGTACATGAGATACAAATACAACCCAAATGCCCCTTGTAAATGGGGAAGGGCTCACAAAATCTGACTGATACATGCAAATCAAAGAGGCGCTGCAAGTGGCTAAGGCCAACATCATCAAATATCTGGAGCTGCATCAAAGGCTGGAAGGAGGAGGTCATCCGGGCATGTGGGGGGTTACCTTCAGGGCCACCCCCTCATGAGGGTTGAGACATCTCACACACACCCGGGAATCATCAAGAGCGCTGTGGTATCACTGAACCATCAAGTATACGGATCTCGGTCATGCTGAAAGGAGCTGGAGTGGAGAAACAATCAAGTCAAAGGGAAATGAGAGATCCCTTTGCCTGATCCGAGGCACCGAACAAGAGTGGAAGCTGGAACCAAGGTACACCGCCCTCTAGACCTGACTGAGCTGATGTCGACAGAAGGAGGTCCGCCATAGGTGAGGCAATGAGAGATCCTCAACTAAGGCACGAGAGAAAATAGTAGAGCGACGGACAGACTGACACTAATGATGATGGTGAAATGGAAGGGACTGAGTAGCGAATGGATGACTTCCCTTGTTAGAGCATAAAGGGCATGAATGACATGGCAATGACTGATGCAATATCATAAGGGATAGGAGACAGTGGGAATGAAGGCCATAATGTGCAACGCAAGAGAGAGACCAAGTAATGAAGGATGGAGGGCTATAGTGGGGTACAAAGGGACTCGGGATAGACTCCATGAATGCGATGATGACTCAACTTGGATGCTCTAAACAAGGGCGACTCGATGGTGCTACCACACAGTAAAGGCCCAATGGGGGACCATGAAAACATGAGTACAAGATGGTAACTCATGATGAAAATTGACACGAACAAAGACAAGTAAGGAGGCAAAATGGTGCCCCAAGTACAAGTGTCGTAAGTGAGGAAATGCGATTTTAGGGAGAGGTGAAGTGACCCTTCTTGGACAAAATGTGTCGTGGTGAAGTATCAAATCACAAAAAACTAACAGATACCCATTTTAGGGCTCGGTGAGAGCTTTCCAACGGTGTGGATGGTTTGTCAAACGGGGCTACGGTATGGTCGCAGCAGTCGAAAGAAGAAACAGGGGTTTTCTTTTAATAAGGCAGTTTTCCCTCCAAATTCACTCATTTTCTATTGTTGCTGTTGTGAATGTAGAGAGGAGAGAAGGCCCTAAATCTTGCGGCGAGCGTAGCGGACAAACCGACCGTTGGAATCGAGATCCGTCAGTTGCAGGTAAGAGGCCTAACCTTACTCTTTCATTTTGATGGATTGAAAGTTCAGTTTAGGGCCCAAAATCTCAGTAACAGACCCTCCTTCATCTCTACGGCCGGGTTGCACTTTTTGGGCCAAAAGTGCGACCTGGGAAGCAGGTTTCAGGGCAAAAAGTGTGACCTGTCCCAGAATTGGGCAGAAAACTGCGACCTGGGAGATGAAGGGGTTTTAGTGCTGTTTTATGGCTGAGAGTTGGGTTTTTGTGTTTGGTTATGGTATTCCCGATCTGTATGCTGACAAAGATGATGTTTTTGTGCAGGTATGGCAGATTTACGGGTTAACTGGAGAGAGAGAGACCTGGGTACATTACGGGCAGAGATCCAGGTGGATCAGGGTGTCCGTCGTGTGTTGGCCAGGTTTGGGGTTCTAAAGTTTTTGGAGAACCCTTTGATGAGGGTAGGAGAGCCTTTTTTGGCCCGAATTATCAGTTACTGGGATCCAGAGCATGAGGTATTTGTAGTGTAGGGGCACAGGATCGAACTGACAGTCCAGGATGTGTATTTCCTGATGGGCCTCCCACCACTGGGAATGGTGGGAAACACTCAGCCAATATTACCACGGGGGCGGCATATCATGGAGTTTGTGGAACGACATTGTCGACCGGGTCTCCAAGTCAAGGGGACTCGGATACCGATCGGGGATCTAGAGAGGCTAGAGACCCGTGCAGTGGCTGCAGCTGTGCTGCGTATCCTGGGCAACCAGGCGTTCCATCACATCACCGGGGGGCAGATGATGCTTGTAGAGAGTGTGTTGAGTGGGACCTACTATGGGTGGGCCCAAATGATGTTGGCGTCGCTAAAGCGACAGTTGTCGCTCTGCAAGAGGCAAGTGAACCACGATTGCTCGTATGGGACTTTATTGTGCGTCTTCTTCTTTGAGAAGATCCTGACCTTGCGGCCTCGTATACAGCTCCCAGATGGGGGCCCGAGAGAGCCCAAGATGCGCCGGTGGGGGCGGCTACTGTGTAGAGGAGGAGGAGAGGAGGTTGGGCGAGTGTTTTGACCTGAGTTCTTTGCCCATTGGGATCAGATTCCGTTATACATAGACGACTATCCCTATAGTGGGATGAGTTATTGTGGCGATCCGGACCTACCACTTCTACCTGGTCGAGTATGGGGGCCCGATGGTAAGTGATAAGTAACTATTCTTGTATGGGCATGTTAAATTTATTGAATAGTAGATATGGTACTGATTCATGTACTTTTGGTATGCAGATATAGCTCCGGTAAAACCGGCCGGATATATGGGACGCCCGGCAGCCTCTGGAGCTGCAGGGCCGAGTGGGTCGAGAGCAGCGCGCAATGAGGATGCGACCGCCCTCCTGGAGGACATCCGCCGTAGATGTGAGACGTTGCTGATCGGAGTTTCAGAGCGCGGGTGGCAAGTCTTAGACGAACAGTACGTGGAGGTATACATTGGTCTTCCCTCAGAATGGTGAGGTGTCATGCGGCGCATGGCGATGGCCGGTCAAGGCATACGTGATCTACGGGCTGCAGGGGCAGAGCCATTGGCTCGGGAACGTCCAGATAGTGAGTAGGTGTGGGGCATGTGGTGCTCCTAGTGTGTATGTAGGGGCAGGTGGTGCCCCTAGTTTTGAGTTTTTTGTAACATGCGATGGGCATGTCATATGTATCAGAGTAGATGGACTCTAAACACATGTTTTGCAACACATATTATGGATATGCATCGGTTTTTTAATGATTATAAATGTTATTGTCTTGTATGAAATGCGTGTGATAAATGCCAATCTAGAACATGGTTTGCAATACTATCTACATAGTGATTCTGTTCTCGAGGTACCTGGTTGAAAGTTATGGTTTCAAATGCACGTATCAAGAGTTTCACTTGTAAATAGCGTCTAAACAGCACAGGGTTATGCACACGATAAACACCATTTAGTTGCATGACAAGAAGTAGGGAATCCAAACGAACGTGCAGATGGAGGATGCGATGGAAGAGGGCATCGACTAAGAGACCACGCACTGCATCATATTCGGCCTGATTGTTGGTGGCAGAACCAATGCAGACCCCGTTGGAGAGAACAAAAGCATGCAAGGGGGTGCAGATGGCCCAACCTGCCGAGGCTAGATTCCGGGAGTAACGACTTGCACCATCAACATAACCGATAAAGGGTGTGGACTGGGGGTCCTGCGGAATGGTGTTACAAGACAAAAAATGAGGGGAGGGGAGACAATGACGGCAGCGTGAGTGGATAGAAGACATCGAGCGGCAACTGCGGGAGGGAGTGCAAGGAGCAGGATGACTATGACTCATATACAAACTAGAGGGTGGTATATGAGGGCTATCGGAAGTATGGTGAGGACTCGGGCTCCGGAGGTCAACAGAGATACGGGTGGAGTGATCTCGGGTATGGGTAGAAAAGAGGTGGTTGAGCGAAACAACAGGGGAGGATGCAGGGGGACTGGGCTCCGAGTGTCTCGCAGAGGAGGATAGGTAAAGAATGGTCGTATTAGACTCCGCCATCTGAACATCAGGGGGGGAATGTCGATGGGAGCGGGGGGATCCTCAGGCTGGCCCGAAGCATACTGCGCAAGTATGGGAGAGGCGGATTGATTTTGTTCAACCTCATACTCTCGGACTACCTCTAAAGAGGTGCGGTAATGCGTCAGGTGAGGACAATGGTGGGAGTAATGGCCATGGACTCCGCACAAAGCACATGGTTTGTTGGTGCGGAGAGTCTTCGGGTTCTTGGTTACGGACGAAGAAGGAATGGAGGCTTCAGGGACCGTAGATTCGGGGAACGCGACTTTAACCATGGGCTGAATACGGGGCAACTTAGGACAAGCGTGGGTGGCATGACCGGCGACATCACACAAGGCACAAGGCTTTGCGGGCGGAGGAGGGGCCGGGTTAGTCGTGGTGGTCTTGTCTTTGGGTGCCCCCTTGTGAGCTTTGCCTTTCTTCCCGATAGCCATCATGACAGGAGAAGGTTCCTGTGGAGGTGTTGGGGGCACAGTGGCAACGGAGGAAGCGAGGGGGACTGGTTGAACCGGTGTCAAAGCCATGTAGGGTTTGGGGTGACCAAGAGGGGTAGCGACTGGAGGATCAAGGTACCAAACCAGTATGCCCAAGGTCAGGTTAGGGAGAGAGAGGGTGGCCATGACAGGGACAGAATATACTCCGGGAGGGGGAGCCAGGAAAGGTATCTGCCCAGCAGGGTAATTACCAGGAGGGACAGCTCCGAGATGATTAAGGCCTGGGGGAACCGATCCAGGAGGATAAAGGGGTTCAGGGATACCAGTTGTAGGGGGAGGGCCAGAAGGAGGAGGTCCGGCTGGCTGAGATGAATGGCTAGGAGTGGGTTGCGGAGGGCGAGGGGGAGGTTGTTGACTAGCCGAAGCAGGCCGCTTAAGGGCAGCCTGAGACGATTGCATCATGCAAACATTCGATAAGCTGGGATCAGTGATAGGAGGAGGAAGACCAGGGAAGGTTTCGAGCAAAGAGGAATCTTTGTAGACGCCGGGGGAGACACTGGTCAAGGAGTCGATGGTTTGCTTGTTGGCTACAGAAGAGATGGTCGTCTCAAGGGAGGTCTGAGATTTTGGCTCATGATATGTCAACTGGTCAATGGTGACTATCTTTCCATTATGGGGGAAAGACATCTTGCGGAAAATCGCGGATGGGACAGCAGACATAGCATAGGTGTAGCTTCGCCCCAATAGAATGTTGTAGTCTAGCGGGGCGTCGATGACTTCGACGTCAACGCAAACAGTCTTACCAGCGAGGGTGATAGGACAATTACGAAATAGGCCAATGGGCTGGGAGGCATGACCGTCCCACGCTCGAAGGGTGATCGTGGAAGGGGCCAGCTCAGGAGATCCGAGTTGCTTCCAAACCGAAGCGGACATCACGCATGTGGATGCCCCCTCATCAATTATACACTGGGACACGTTGGCGTTCCGGATTTTGACTGGGATTTGGAAGGCGACGGAAGGAGGAAGGGGAGGATGGTCCGATTGAGTGGCGTCGAAAACAATCATTTGGTCATCAGCAGGATCTACAGCGCCCACGGCAGATAGTAGAGCCTTCTTTTGGGAAGGGCACGACTGGAGGAGTTCCAGTGTGGAAATGGCAGCAGGAGATTGCGCCAAATAATCTACTATACTATACGAATTAGCAGCTCGACCGGAAGTAGCGTTTCGACGTAGGGGTCCCTTAGGAATCTTGGTATGAACCTCAAATTTGGGTTGAGGGATATGTAAGGGGCCACTGGATGTCGAAAGAGGCTCTGTAGAACCTGAAGAAGGAGGCTCGGGGGCAGATTGAGCAGGAGGCTTGGGGTACTGGCGAGACCGAGTTTGAAGGTGAAGGTCGACGGTCGGGGAAGGATCGGAGTGCATCATAAGGATCTGGTAATCAGAGGAACCAGAAAGGGAAGGGGGAGTGGCGACCTGGCTGTCAAGCGGTTGGGTAGCCACGAATCCTTACTGAGGGAAAGGATCAGTAAACACAGCTGGTTGGGTAGTGGCCACATTAGGAGGAGCATGAGGGGAGGTGTGTTGTCTGCGCAATGTGGCTTGAGACTCCCACATCTGCCGCATCTGGGGTAAGAGGGGACAATCGTGGGTGTAATGACCATAAACACCGCAACACGAACAAGGCTTATTTGTGCGAAGCGGCCTGTCCGGCTTGGGCTGAGTGCCCTGTTGCTGGTTGGCAGTGGTAGGGTCAACACCAAGATTGGGTCCACGGGTACCAGGGGCAGATTGGTTTGGGTTGCCTCTCCGCCTTCTTTGAGAAGAAGGGGGATTAGTCACGTCCTACTGTGCAAATACTTGCCCTGGAGGGGGTTGTAAGTGCTGTTGCGGGTTTGGAGGAGGCAAGGGAGATGGAAGCGCATATGCTGGAGGAGTTGGCGCACCAGGCTGCGGATAAAGGTGATGGTTAGGTTGGGCAACATTGAGGTAAGCAGGAGGTTGGGCAAAAGGAGGAGGCATGCCGTATCCTGGATACATGCCACCAGGAGGGGGAAGAGTGCTAGAGGTGCTGGCCCCTCCCTGAGGGAGACCATAGCCCATAGGAGGTTGAGCGTACGGATGGGAAAGGGCTCCAACGATACCGTCGGCGGAATGAGATGCCCCCGGGGCACTAGCGCCGCCGGGCCTGGGGAGGTAAGGAAGAACGGTATAAACATAACCAGATTGAGCGTAGATCAGGTCATATTTCAAGGCTATTTGGAGGGCGGCTTCTTCGGTTTGAGGAAAGTGAGAGGCAAAATCTTTGCCGATAGGAGCTAAGAGGGTGCGAAGGAACCAGTCCATGTAAACCCGATCTTCGAAGGGGGGGGCTCGACATAAGCTCCGTCTTCGTCGCCATTCCTGAACATGGGCGGAAAGGTGGGTCGAAGAGGTTTTCTTGAATGAAGTCAAGAGCTCTGTGCTAGTATCGTATCGGAGAGGGAGCTGGAAATAAGATAAAAAGGCTTGGGCAAGGGTCGCAAAGGTGGTATGGGAAGAGGTGGCTTGGTCAACATACCATTTAGAAGCTTCGCCGGTAAGCGTGCGTTGGAACAAACGAAGACGAATGGAGTCATCGGTAATGGAATTAGAGGAACACCACATGTGGAAAGATCGGACATGATTGGTTGGATCTTCTCCAGCAAGGCCTTCGAACTTAGGGATGTCGGAGGGGAGCTTGGTTGGCATAGCAGGCCAACCAACATCGTGGCGGATAGGGTCATTGATCAACTGATTGAAATCAGGGAGGCTGAGGCCTGCAATGTACGGCAGCAAGGGTGTGGCCGAGGTAGTTCCTGTGGCGGTTCCGCTAGTAGTGGTTCCGGCATTAGGGCCTGGAGCACCGCTAACGTTAGGCCCTGGACCAGACATAGTGAAGGTGACAGGGGGAGAACCAGGAGGAGAGGGAGAACCCAATGAATCAGAAGAGGAGTCAGAGTGCGGACTCGGAGGAGGACTGGATCGACGACGGCGGGACGGAGCAGGTCGATCAACCGGAAACTGAGGGTGAAGGCCAAAAAGTCTCCGGGAAAGGCGCCTTGGGGGCGCAATGATGACGGGAAGAAGGAAACCGACAAGGGAAGAAAGGGACAGAATCAAGTGAGGTCACGGGCAGAAAATGTGCAGTGACAATTGATTTTAGAGTCTTTTCCAGGCGGTGTTAACCAGGCGCTTCTTCACTTAGGGTCAGTGTGTGGCGTGCGTTAATTTTAATTTTAAACCCTTTCCATTTTGAGAGCAAGAAAAAAGTGTGCTGCGTAACTGAAAATAAATCTGCAGAGAACAGTATATAATGCTGAAATAACAGAAAAATAACAGCTACTATTGCATCGATTCAACCCAAGAAGGCGGGTCGCTCAAAACTAATCTAAAAAAGGGCAAAAATCTAGTCAAAACACACTTAAAAAGAGGCCAATAGATCTAGGGTCAAAAGGGACAGGGATCTAAAGGATAAAGCTGCTGAAAAGAGGTGCAGATCACAGCCAAGAGACAGAGGCAAGGTGGCTGGAAAAAAGGGAAGAAATCAGCAAAAAGCGGAAAGGACAGGGAGGAGGTCCTAAAGAGAGGTCCAAACAAAACGACAAGAGGTGATTTGCAAGGAAGGAAGGCTGATTTAAAGGGATCTGAGGAGGAGGTTCCAGATCGGAAAAAAGGAAGGCTGAAACTCTGAAAAATAGACGGCTAAAACAGCTAAAACTCTTCCATAAAAAGTGGAGGGTACTAAAACCCTAGGGGGCTAAGTTCCCACTTAGATGAGTAAAAAAAAATCAAAACTTGGTCAAAGCGGGCTGAGACAGAGGCTGGAAAACCCTGACAGAAGCTTCAGCAAAACCCAGAAAATTTGCAGAAAAACCACTGAAAAATTGGCAGGTCGCAGGTTCTGACCTGTTTTCAGTGCAGGTCGTAGAAAAGAGGCTGAAAAGTGTGACCTGGAGCTCCAGGTCGCAGGTTATGGGTCAAAAAGTGTGACCACCCGTTCCGGTTGTCTCGGTGGCAGATTTTCAGAAAAGTTTCCGTCTCAGTTGCGGCTGGTGTCGCTTACCTACGCAATAGGGCCAGAAACACACGGAAGTTAGAAATTTTAATGTTTTAGGGTTTTATGTGAGAAAAACACATAAAAATAGGAAAAATAAACAGATGAAAAGAAACCCTAGGGTCTGAAGTAGCTAGATATGCAGGAATATGAAAAACGACAGCGGTCGTAATTTAAAACCCGTGTGGAGTCGCCATTTGTTAGTATGAATCCTTTATCGAAGTGTACGAAAAAGGACCACTTTAGCTACGCATAACTAATAGCCCTAACAACAAAAGTGGCTGCCAATATCTTCAGATCTGCGGTTATTTGAACAAGAAAAGAGCTGCAAAAAACCAGATCTATGCATGGAAAGACATTAAGCAGTAAAAACAAGGGTTTGCTCCATATACCAATAGACAAGACAAGAACAAATTTTGAAAGAATTTTTATATTAATTGGGCACCTGGGAGGAAATCAAGAAGGCGTATCCAATTCTCCTCAGTGGGATGGGTTCTTGGAAGTCCTCAGCACTTCAGATCTAAGATTTCTCTCTCTTGTTGGTGTAGAAAACCCACACAAAGAATGGAACTCAAAGGGAGCTCACACAGCAAATGGTAGAAAAGAATGACCAAGTGTATAGATCCAGAGTGATCTAATAGGCAACAAAAGGTGAAGAATGGTAGGAAAAACCCTCCTATTTATAACAAAATATTGGGTCATTCTAGATCTTGGTGCATGGGTTAACCAGATCTAGATCCACTTTTTATGGAATATTTTATTATATTTGTTGGAGGGAAAAGGTATTTGACTTGGGTCAAATCCCTTAATTGTCAAAAATAAATAAATAAATGATTTATTTATCTTTTTAAGGAAGTGATCAGAAGATAATCAAATAAATAATGATTTATTTAATTATTTAAGGAAGTGGTTGAAAAATAACTAAATAAATAATGATTTATTTAATTATTTGTGGGTAATTTGGTCATATTTAACAAGGAATATTATCTAAATAAGATTTAAATAATTATTCCTAGAAAATAATAAGATAAATAAAGGTTTATCTAATTAATTTCTTTGTTTTTGGGTTAAACATGACTGGGAATAATAATTAAATTATGGTTTAATTAATTATTCCATAAGGAAAATCAAACAAATATAGGTTTGTTTAATATTTCCTTTTGGGGTTTCCTGTTTGGACCATAAACAACCTAATAAATATGGTTTATTAAGTTATTTAACATAGTGAAGGCAATTTTACTTAGGGTAAAATTGGTCTTACATGGTGTACTTGGGTCCATCTAATGATAATAGGTTAGATGACCAAAAAATGGTGTAACACCAGGGATGGATCTTCATTGAAGAATGAAGATGAAGAGAATTGCGCTTTGGCTACCAAAGCAAGGAAAAGGAAAGGGAAGAAATTTCCTTCAAAATCCGAAGCTAAAGTCAAGAAGCAGGATTTTTCCAAAGTGAAGTGTTTTCACTGTCACGAACATGGGCATTTTGCCACTAACTATCCACAGAAGAATAAGAACAAGAAGGCTGCTGGATCTACAATTGGAGAGGCCTTAGCCTCGCAATTTGAGCTTGATTTCTCCTTGATCACTTGCTTTTTTTCAAGCTGTATTGGATCAGTATGGTGTCTTGATAGTGGTGCGTCTTTCCATATGACGAGAGACAAAGAGTTGTTTAGTGACTTGGAGGAGAAGGACCTCCAGATGCATATAGAGATGGGCGACGATGGTCGGTACAGTGCGACTAGCATTGGGACCATTAACTTTGAGAGGGAGTCTGGTAATCCATTCGTGTTGAAGAATGCTATGCATGTTCCAGGTCTGAAGAAGAACTTGGTCTCAGTCGCAATGCTGGAAGACAAAGGTTATGATGTTGTTTTCAGTGAGGGAAAAGCCTTCCTTCGACATAAAAATATGGGTCAAAACAAGAAGATAGGGGTTCGAATTAAGAATATCTACAAGTTGGAGGTATATGGCTGCGCTGCAATGGTGGGAAAAGTAGAAGAAGTGGTGATCCGGGATGAGGGCAAATTATGGCACAGGAGATTGGGCCATATTCACCATGGCGCTTTGAATATTTTGCAGCAAATTTCTACTGGACTTCCCAAGGGTACTATTGCACAGTCAGATCAGTGCAAGCGATGTACTATGGGTAAGTTTGTGAAGACCACCTTTCATGAGAAGGAGAACCGTGCTTCGGTGATTCTGGAGAGAATTCACACAGACATGTGTGGACCTTTCTTGGTTGCTTCAACAACAAAACATAGGTATTATGTTATATTTGTTGATGACTATTCTCGTAGATTCTGGATCTTCTTCATGCAGAAGAAGAGTGAAAAATTCTCAAAGTTCTGTGAGTTCAAGGCATTGGTGGAGAAGGAGTTGGGGAAGCAAGTGAAAGCCCTACGGAGCGATAATGGTGGTGAATACATCTCGGGCGAATTCAAAGGCTTCTTTAGCAAAGAAGGAATTCGAAGAGAACTCATAGCGCCTCATAACCCACAAGAGAATGGGGTCACGGAGAGAAAGAAAAGAACAATCGTGGGTGCTGCGCAAGCGATGCTGCATGACCAGGGCCTACCGATGCACTTGTGGGAGGAAGAATGCAACACTGCGGTTTATGTGCAAAATCGTTGTCCTCATAGAGTACCTGGCATGAGTACACCCAAAGAAGCTTTTACTGGTAAGAAGCCTGATATTTCTCATTTGAATATTTTTGGCTCACCTGTTTACATTCATGTGACAAAGGATGCCAAGAAGAAGCTGGAGCTGACTGCAGAAGTTGGGATATTTGTGGGGTACACAGAAACACCCCATAATTATCGTGTGTATTTTCCAAATAGTTGGATGACTGTTGTGCGACGGGATATAAAATTCAATGAGGTGAAAGCCATGAAGTTGTCGCTTGAGAGGGAGCTACACTTGCATGTAGAGGAGGAACTTCTTGTTCCCAAAGATGAGCCTCTAGATGTGGATCGGCCACAGGAGGATATTCATGGAGTGGAGGAGTCCACTCATACAGAACCAAACATCAGACAAGGCAGAAAGTGTACCACAGAAGCTGAGAGGCTGAAGCTTGATGCGGCATAGAATGTAGGAGTTCCTACATCATAGCGCGGATAGAGACAATCACCTGACTGATTTACTGGATACATGGCTCTTATGAGCAAGTGTATCATGACAGATCCATATTATTTTGAAGAAGCAGTGCAGGAAGGCACATGGGTAGATGCCATGGTGGAGGAGTATGACTCCATTGTCAGAAACAGTGCTTTGGAGATTGTTCCAAGGCCGGTGGGAAAATCGGTTGTAGGATCAAGATGGATATACAAGGTAAAGCAAGCTGCTGATGGAAGCGTCGAGAAGTATAAGGCAAGATTTGTTGCCTGGGGCTTCTCATAGATCAAGGGGATTGAATATGAAGAAACCTTTGCACCTGTCGCACGATATTCTTCCATACAGACCATCCTTGCTCTTTCAACACAGATGGGTTGGCACATTCATCAGATGGATGTGATGACTACGTTCCTTAATGGGATCATTGAGGAAGAGGTGTAAATTGAGCAGACTAAAGGATTTGAGATCTTCAATAGTGAGACGCATGTGTGCAGGCTCAAAAGAGTGCTGTATGGGCTGAAACAAGCACCCTGTGCTTGGTACACTCGGATCGACAACTATTTCATTGGACTTGGCTTCACCAAGAGTGAGGCGGATGAAAACCTGTACTAGATTGTGGTTGAGGGTAAGCTTTTAATCATTGTACTTTATGTTGATGATTTAATACTAACGGGTGATGAGCAGTTGATACACTCATGCAAGGCAGACCTTGCAAAGGAGTTTGAGATGAAGGATTTGGGCCTCCTTTATTATTTCCTTGGATTGGAAATATTGCAGCGGGAAGGTGAACTGTTTGTGTCTCAAGGCAAGTATGCCCGGGAGATACTGGAGAAGTTTCACATGCAAGGCTGCAAGCCTAGCGACACTCCTCTTCCAGGAAATTGGAAGAAAGAGGATGCTACATCGGCAGAGGTAGTGGATGCCACTGTTTATTGACAGTAGGTGGGTTTGCTCATGTATTTAGTTAATATAAGACCGAACATATGCTATGCGGTGAACCAGCTTTCACAAGTGATGGTTAAGCCTACCAAGCGCTTTTGGAAGGCAGGCAAGCATGTTTTGAGATATATCAGGGGCACATCTGAGTATGGTTTATGGTATAGATAGATGGATGAGGTGAAGTTGCATGGCTTCACAGATGCAGATTGGGCAGGAAGCCCAACAGACAGAAAGAGCACATTAGGATGGATTTTCAGTATCGGATTTGCGACAGTTTCTTGGTACAGTAGGAAATAAAGATCAGTGACACTCAGTTCAACGGAAGAGGAATACATGGCATCAAGTCAAGTTACATGTGAGGCTATGTGGATGAGGAAGATTCTGATTGGTTTGTTCGGTTCACATTTAGATCCCATAGTGATACATTGTGATAATCAGAGTTGCATTAAACTCTCCGTTAATCCTGTGTTTCATGATAGATCTAAACATATTGATATTCGGTATCATCATATCAGAGATTGTGTGTAGCGGAAGATCATGTTGCTTCAGTACATTCCTACGGAGGATCAGGATGTAGATATTCTGACGAAGGCGCTCACTAGGAGTAAATTCGAATACCATAGAGGCAGGATCAGGGTGAAGGATAATCCCTATCTTATTGAGAGGGAGTGTTGAGATTCAACAAGATGATGAGCTTAGTGAAAATATTCACCTTCACTAAGTGGGCCCGCAGGCTATTTTTGGCACAAGTCTATTTTTAGACATGATGATCATATTTCAGAAGTTGCAGGATGCTATTTGTGGATGGTTGATCAAGTTGGAAAAATAGATGAAATTATATTTTTAGAATATTGGGCGAAGTCTATTTATAGATCGCTGATCTAAAAATAGATGCATGTCGATTATTTTTAGCTCTTAATAATAATCAGACACTAAACATCAACTTATTCTCTTGGAGCACTTCAGTTCAGTGAACAAATGTGGCACATCAGTGGACTGAGGGAATTACGCAATTCCCAAGGGTTTACTGGAGCTAATGCATGGAGGACTTAGTTAGAACTCAAGTGGCAGAGTTATGACACAATTGGAAGAAGTAGTTATGGAGTTGTATTTAGTTTAACTCAGTTAGACTCAGTTGAGCTAGTTGTATCTAGTCTAACTGAATGATACACTAGTGAGAGTGGAGTGAATTAATTAATTAATTAATTCACAAATAATAAATCATTAATCAACTAAACAATACAACAGTTTATTACAGTGCATGGCAGTTTCAGTGGAGACCCAGTGGAGAGGTAGGTGAAAGGGCAAGATAGACTATCTATTGTGACTATAGTGATGTATTGATTGCATCACACACACATTGGAGTTTCCAATGAGGATTTCACAGTCAAGGCAACAGTAATTCGAATTCATTCAGAGCTATTATTCGGCAGGGATTGCGCAGTGGAGGCAGGCTAGCAAGAGGCAAAGATCGGTGCATGGATTTGCAAGATTGTTCTTGATTAGTGTATAACGATTATACTATACTGAGAGCTTGATAAGCTTTGTATGAGGATTGTCATATGATTCCATGATACATAATATATATTTGGGGTTTTCAACTTCAGGCTTTCCCGGTTAAAAACTGTGTTATGTGAGATTGATTATTTTTGTTTATGCTTCACATGTGTGTGCAATTAATTGTTTCCACAAAAGATTAACAATTGAAATTGATTCAGTATTTTGCATAAGTTAAATAGTGTGAGATCAAGTGAATCAAGGAAATATGCATGCTTAGTGCATATAATTTCTACAGGGGTTGTAGAGGTTCTGATGAAGTGAATATTTGCAGAGGTAATGATGGAATGAAAGGAAGATATGATAATGTAGTTGTGTGAGAAGGTGTAATAGTAGGTGGTGAAGCAAAAGCCTGTTGCTCATATTTGAAATAAGATTTTTCTTAAGTTTCTTGAAACTTATCAACCAAACCTTGAAGTTTTTGAAAATTAGACCAGAGTTCACTATCAACCTCAGAATAAGAAGATTTAGAAAATGGTAAATATGTCTTAAAATCAACAAGATCAAAGGAAAGTTTTTAACAAAGGTATTTCAAATTCAAAATTATAGGAAAAATCTTCTAAATAAAATCTCATAGGCAAGGAGTGTGATTTCACAAGTGGAGGAATAGCCTTTACAACTTTTTGAGACTTTGTTTTCTGCTTTCTTAAAATAATCTAAGGGTCATTATAAATTGGTGAGGGATTTGGGTCTGGACTTGACCTAGTGTATCTTTTGGGAGCTAGGCTTTCTTGAGAATTTGTAAATTGGCTTGAATTTACTGACTCGACCTTCCTTGAATTTCAGAACTTGTCACCCACAAGTATAACCTTCAGTGAACTAAAGAAATATTCCCAGGGAAAATTTTGCAATCGCTCCCCGACAGCGGCATAAAAATGTTATCACTTCCCCCCGTTCATAAGGATGAGAATGGAATTGAAGGAAGGTAACTACAAATCAACCTTTAGGTTAGGTAGCTAGACCTACTAAAACCAAAGAGGGCTCTCTCAATGTCACTTTGCAGCCAAAGAGATGAATGGATATAATGATCTTAGGCTAGTTATTATGCTCAATAGATTAGGGTTTTTGTTTGTTTTAAGTTTTGCTGGATAGGAATGAAAGTTAGGGAACTAGGTCCAGGTTTTATATTACAGAGAAAAACAAATGCTCAAAGGCATGCCACTAGAGTCTCAACACTATGTTTGCAACATTGTCTTTGATTTCATTAAAAACAAAAGCTTGTACAATAGCTCCACTACAAATAACAACTATCCAGCCCTTCAAATGGCTTGAGTTGGAATGCATAGGAAATAAGAGTCATGAAACCTCATAGGGTTGAAATCCTATCCAAAAATCATCATAATTACATCATATGAGCCACTTCCTAAAATCTAGGGGAGTTAGAAACCATTCCCTCAAATTCAGCTAAAGACTAGTAGTGTGTGTCTCCTTCATTTAATTGTGTTTTTCCTCATCATAAGAGGCAAAAACAAACTAAATTACTCAAATGACACCTCATGGGACAACTAAACTTCTAATTCTGGATTTTTCTTGGCTTGACAACTATCTAAAGGGAATCTAATACAGAAACTTTGCGCCTCTCCAGAAAAAGCATCACGTATGTTTAGAGGTGAATTTGACCCACTTTAAAACATTTATTTGTGAGTTATAAATTTTGTCTAGGTATCCTTATGTGTCTACTTTCCAATGCACCTTCAAAACTGAGAAAAAAACCCATTGGAAGACCTTAAAAACTTGATTCTCCCAACCTCACTCGAGAAGTGTGATGCCTAGTCAAAATCACTTGCAGAAACATGAAAAAGAGGCAGCTTTTTGGATTTTTCTCCACAATTAAGAGGTGTCATGAAAAACTAGGACCTGATTTGGAATGTACAAGTGAAAATCCATCCATATAGATAAGCCATTCTTCATTTGAGTTCCATGATAAAAAGCATCATGCCGTTGCACGACGCTTCTGTGAAAGCCAAATTTTCAGAATTTCCAAAAAATTACCAAAAATGCTCAAAATGCTCAAAATCTCTCAGAATTTGTTTTATTACACTTTTGGATGATAGGATAAATATCTAAGGGTTCCTCAACAAGTAGGTCCAAGTTATCCTTCTCCTTGAGCTTCATTTGGGTTTCCTTGAGTTTTTTCTTCAATTGCTTCAGCCTGGTTTGGGAGATTTTGTTTCTAGCACAATAATGGTTTTCCATATGCCTCTAGAGGTCATTGTTCTTTTTTCATTTCTTAAAAATATTATCATGATGTCCATTCACCCTATCAAGCCAATACTCTCTATTTTGATTGATTTCAACAGCAATTAATTCATCAAAAGTTAGCCAACCTACTGAAGGAGTTGATTCTTTTTCTTTCTCAAGCGCCCTCTTAAGACCTCTTATCCTTGGTCTCCTTGCTTTTGTTTCAACTTATATATCCTCCAAATGATTATCATCTACCAGTTCTTTTCCTTTACCTTTGTCTGCCTCAATATGCACCTTTTTCTTGTCTTGGATGAGATGTTTCACTTTTAACTACAAATTGTCTTGCTTTAAGAAGGTGATCTGAAAATTTTCCATTGAGAAAATGGCCGTCAACTCTTCTATCTCTACCTATTTTTTCTTTATGATTTCCTCAGCTGAATTTTCCTTCACATGCTCTACCATATCAACCTTTAGGGGTTCTTTTTCATCATGCTACTGCAATGGTGACTCACCATCCTGACTAGGTGGCTACTCTAATGTTTGTCTTTTCTTAGGTGTAGCTTTAGGTGAAAGTACACCTTTGATGGTCTTAGGAGAAAAAACCATACTCTTAACCTTCTAATAGGTTTGAGTGATCTCAACCCTAGGCACTTTTGAAACTTTTTCTTTCCTACTTGAATATCCAACCTCCTTTGGTTGTGTTGATGTTGATTATGTGCTATGAACAATAGGTGGAATAGTAGTAGACATTGATGAAATTTTCTCGATGAAAGTTTCCTAGGTCATCTTGTATACTGAGAGTTGGTACAAAACAACAAGCTTATCCATTTTCCATTTTCTCTATACCTTTTCTTCCATTTTGAACAAACTCATGAATAAATAGTTAGACAAATTGAGTGATTTGGTGGATGTGAAATGCATTAGTAACCTGGCATGGTATTGGTACAGTATTGAAAATATCCCTTCGCATGTAAAATATTTCATGATTAGCTTCATAAATGGGGCATAATTATCAAGTAAATTCCTCCAAGGGAAAAAATGTTCAGGTTCACTTCTGCAATGAGGTTTTAGGAACATTATGTAATTCTCAGGGTCCAATTCCATGCCTTTGAACCAGACTTCTCCTTCATTTGGAATACCTATTGCTGAAGTGATAACATCTGCTGATAAATTGAATTCAATGCCTGCTATGATGGCATTTTCTCTACTGAAGTTAGTGGAAAAAAGGCTAGTCAATTGAGCATGAGAGCCTACCTCCATGATTCTCTCACAAAACCTCAAACAACCACTATTTTCAAAACATCTCTTGGCATAAGGGGAAGCATCGAGTTATTTTTAAACGGGATTGCTCAAACATGGAATGGCGGCCTCCCTTATGAATCTTATTTTCACCCTCCATAATGCACGTGAAAAAGATGAAACCATAGCTAGATGGAGTCGGTAGGGAAAGTGGATTTTGGGAAAACAAGGGATAGGGATAGGGTGACTCTAGTGGCCGAGATGAGGTTCAAGGAAGCTAAGGAAACTTCCCAAAAAATTAAGGAGGTAGGGTGATGTGTTAGATTCAGGCTACGAGTGATTTTTCTTGAAATGAGTATGAGGAGATTTACCAAAATTTGAAAACACGGGGATTTCCTAGTTTTCCTGTGGAAATGTAGTGGGAAATTAGGGTTTTGATGAAAATAATGGTAAAGAGGGATGTGAGTGATAGGGAGTGTTAGGGTAGGGTCTATGGAAGATATGTGAAGGTCTTAGATGATGGGATGATTTTTTAAATAAATTAAACCAATCAAGGATGAAAGGCACTAAAAACAAGTGGAGCAAAATCCTAAGGAGGGAATCCACTCATATGCTGATGAATTGACTTGAGAAAGGTATTGCGAGTGTCCACTTATTGATTAGGATGCCTCTAAAGCTTTATGCACTTTTTTTAAAGCTTGAATGACTAACCTGGAGGCTAAAGCCCAAAAGCATAGCGCCTTTGCGGAAACGTAGCGCAGCGGCAAACACATAGCACCAGCACCCAAAAAAGCCATGCCAGTACTCATAAATGTCACGTTGCCTTCCAGAAGCATAGTATAATGAGTTTAGTTGCAAATTTCATTGGTTGCATTCCACCTATGGTAGTTGTGAAGTATTATAAAGGTGAGAGAGGAGATTTATCGAACAAGAAATGATAAAATGAGTTGAGGAAGTTACTTTTTCCCTTTATAACATCATAAAGCACCCTTTTTGTCTTTTAGCAAAAGCATGAACTTAGAGAAAAACTTTGCTTTTTTGAACAATTAGACAATGTAACAAGCTTTGAGAGAAGAAAAATTTTCTTGATTTATTTTTCTACCTATGCAAACTCCCTTTGAAGATAACTTGTATGGTGAAAATGACTCTTTGTTCACCTTCTTTATGACATAATTTGGACATTTATGGTGGCGAAACAAAAGACACCTAGACACTAACCTAGGTGAAATCATGGTGACTAAACTAAGACTCTAGATGATAATGGATGAGATGACCTATGAAATGATAATGACCATGAATAGAGTGGAGGGAGTAGAATTTCAAACCTATACATATTCAACAAACAAAATTTTATTTGAAAATTGACTTGAAAATATAAATTTTGACCTAATATTCCTTCTAAGTAAACCTGAAAAGAGTATTTTTGATCATTGAATAATTGACACTAACAAATAGAATCTCAAAAATACTTCCAAGTGGGTTCGACTGAAAATAGTAAGGGTTCTCTTTCGTCCCTCTGTTCACAGTAGGTTTCCCACTAGTCCTTGACATGGGGGGCAGCTTTGAGGATCGCAAAAGTAATCTTTTCCCTATTGAAAAAATCATGAACTGGAAAATATCCTTAAAAAAAAATTAACCATCTATCTATAGTGTCTGCATATATTTTTCCTTCAAATACAGGAATTTCAAAGTTGACATGTACCTTGAAGGGAGTGGCTCCTCTAGAGTGACTATCAGATGAAGATTTGTCGCATGTGGGCATCCGCTGAAGGATCTCGTAAAATTTGTCCATCATTGCTTTCCTTTGTCACTTGAGGGCTTCTTCGAGAAATATTTTGAAAGGATCTCCTGCTCCCTCATCTTTATTTTCTTCTACCATGGGAGTTCATCAGGATTTGTGAGGCTAGTCTTGCAAAGGTTCAACCAGTTGAATCCCTAACTCATATGTTAACCTCATTAGGAACATGCAAATAAAAATAGTAAAGATCATACGTCTTTGATACCCTTGATCCAAACTTAGAAAAAAACGCAAAAAATACAGATATAATGATAAATACGAATATGCAGTAGAATAACACTTCATTTCATTAATATCAAAGAACTGAAATATGCTTACAAACAGAATGGAAATAAAATAGCTCGGGGGATGGTAGCTTATCTATGAGAAGAGATGTGGTAGATACATGCATCTGAATTGTGTTACGATGAGGCTCAAAGTCCTATTTTTTATTGAGAAATAATGGAAAACCCTAAACATAAAAAACCTAACCTTCAGAGATGAATCAACAAAATTGTGGGCCTCATTGGGGTAAATTGGTACAAAAACTTCCCAGGGTCATAACTTTGGCAAAGATCTTTGTTTGACGTGCACAATATCTCGTTAGAAATATATATCCAAGGACTATAACTTTAGACTAACTCACATTTTCCTTTTTTCCAAAAAAACGTCGTTTAGGGCCTCAAAATGACTCTAGAAGTTCAAGACCCGAAAATTTGCGAAAAATAGTAAATTGTGCTACAATTAAAGAAAATGAAAAACTGAAAGAAACAATGGTGGGGGTCCAAGTGGAATAGGCAGGTAGCCACCAACATCCACTTGGATCAGCAACATACTTTCATTACCATTTGTACAAGTGCATAAATTACTTGTTCTATAATTTGCAAGGAAACTGAGCCTGAGACAAGGACTCTCCACCTAACCTTAGACAATTTGAGCTAAGATCACTTGTTTTTGTAACTGTTGTGGTAGATTTGACACACATGTGTACGAAATCGCACGAGTTTAGAGAGTGTGGTCTACCCTCTAAACTATAGATAATATGCAGTGTCTGGGGGGAGCTCAAAATCATAAAACGTAAATGAAGTAATACACTAAAGTATGCTCTGTTAAAAAACTAAAACTAAAAACACAAAAGAAGCTATATAGAGAGTTCCAAATAGTAACAAGGTAAACAACGACTCTATGGCCTCTTCTTATTGAATGCTTGGAATGAAAACAAATCTTACCCACTTGCCAAAGGGCCTAGGCAATGGCTCTAGGTCCCAATGCAAGGATGTTTGTCCTTCAAGTTCTGCCTTCTGACACAGTCTAACTCTCTCTCTCTGCTGCAGTGGACTAAGATGTTGGGTGTCCAACCATCAAGTCCTCTCTTGCTTCAGCTCCTTGGGTCACACACAATGCTGGTTTTGCTTGGGAAACTTCGGCCAAAATAACTTTGTGATCACCATTTCTTCATCTCTTGGTGTGTTTATATAGGTGAGATTCAAATCCTCCTTCCCTCCCTTGGTACATGATGGATGGTGACCCAAGGGAGGGGCATGATTCCATTATGTGCTCAAATATACTTTTGTGTGCTCACACAATGCCTAAGGAGGCGCTGGTGCTGTCCTTAGGTGGCTTTCACATAAGGAGAAACTGTCCTTTGCTTGCTTGTGGTCCTGGAAAGTGACTTTTTTCTACTTCCAGGAATGCGTGCTTATTAGGCTCCAGTGCGTGCAAAAGGCGCTCTTTTCGAAGGAAAAAGCGCGCATTTGAGCATTTATGACTAGTTCCAATTTGATTTTCTCAAAACCTTAGAGATTCTTGATTCCATAATGTATTCCTATCCTGTAAATCCTTAGGCTCGACATTAACTGATGTCGTCTTCTACTGTACGATTTTCCAGTGTTAACAATTGCCCCCTAATGTGTGAGGTCTAGGAAGAACTGTATAGCCAAAATACATTATAGTTTCTTTTCTGTATCGTACGCAGAGAGAGAGAGAGAGAGAGAGAGAGAGAGAGAGAGAGAGCGAGGCCTGCGTGTAGAATGGACAACACCTTGCACTGTTTCTGAGATAACCATGGCCTAAGGGACCCCTTGCAAGCAGACAAAATATACAACATATTTGCAAAATTTCAATGAGGCAGGCATGTCCCATGCTCATGATGCTATGGCTAGTTAAACAAAATTGACAGATACATGTGCTGTCTGTGCCACTACTATGGTAGTGATGTTGGCGATTGTTGACGACGACTGCTGACGCCCTCAGGGGAGTTTTTTCTTTGACGATAAGTGGAATGTGGTACCCATATGCGTAATATTGGTATGGCACCTCACTGTGCAATGTACGCATATGTACTGGCTGGGACCTTCCCATGTAAGCATTGTTGTTAGAGACGCTTATAAAGGCACGGGTCTTCGACAGATCTTGATCAAAGTGAAATGGTTGTAAGGTACGATACCATCGTGACATGAAAGCTTTTGTTGTAGTCGAATTTCAAGAGGATCGATGACATCTATGGAAAATAATGTCTCCCATAGTACCACCCGAGGATACCCCTGTGCATGGGGAGGGGCCATCCAAGGTACCGCTTCCTTTTTGGAAAAGAGGTGTTGATGTCGACAAAAAGGAAGCCTTAACCGAACCATAATGGGTTTAACATAGGCATGTTGGTGAGCAGTAGATGAAAACGGATGATGGGGATTCAGTGGCCCGAGGTCGAAGTATATTTGAGCAGCTTGGTGGTAGTCATAGGTATTTTTGAAGGGAAAAGTCCCTGGAGTCGGTAGGACTTCCAGGGCGGGTATGAACTAGTTATGATTGTCATAATGGTGCGTGCATGGGGGGTATGAAATACTTCGACCAAGGGAAATGGGGGGCTGCTGCCATGGGAGGAAAAGTGTAATATGAGGGTGAAGAGGTGAAGGGAATTGTTTGTGATATTTGTACACTTACCAAAAGAATAAAATAATGGGGTTTGGTTTGTACAAAACACAAAGACGGGTACCCCAGAACATGAAAGAGGGTCGCTCACTTGATGGTGTGAGGACGGTGTTTTGTTGGGGCTAGGGGTCCCATTGGTTGGTCTCATGTGTAAGGTTGATGAAGCGAAAGATGTTGCAGATGGGTTAATGTTGATGGAGGTATGGTGGGCCAAATGTGGTGCATGGAAGTGCGCTTTCATTCTTCTTGTACAACCTGATCATCTGGGAAGGGGGTAGTTTAAATGGTGAACTTGACCTTATGCATGGTATATGGATGGGAATGAGGTGCTTCCCAGACTAAAAAATGGTATAGCCATGGCGTCACTTGTGGGGTGATGTGTGGTCTACTTGAGATGACGATCACCATGGAGGGGAGGCTCTACTAACCATCACAGACGTTTATCAGATGCAGGGTGAGGTGATGATAAACGTGGTCGGTTATGAGGACCCTATGGTTCATTTCTGATGGAGAAATGATGTCAGGATATGCAAAGTTTTCTGGGACTCTATCATGCTGAGGGTAGGATGATACCTGCTTCGAAACTTTCAAAGGTAAGTGTTGTGAATCGTTTGCGGGTTCTTCCTGCAAAAAAAAAAAACCTCAAGCGAAAGCATCTTCTTTTCATTCAATATTATTGAAAAACATGAATCTTGGAAAGGAAGATGGTAGGGTGCATACCTGTCGGCGCTTGAAAAAATATTTCTTCCGAAAGTGAATGTGGGGCATTTCTTTCATTCGTCATGGTATACTAATGATGGTGCAACTTACAGTTTGCAAAATGGACCTCCTGATCTCCTGTTATGGGCCTCCGAAGTTTTGGAAAAGGGCGATAAATAAGGGACTATGGCCCTAATCCTATTCATTTGTACTTGTTGAGTTTTGGGAGATCAGAGGTGATAGCAGAGCCTTTCCTGTCGTTGCGATAAGCCTGTGTACCAGGGATTAGCGATATTGTGTCGAGGTAACTCTCATGACGTCCTGCATTTTGATTTTTCCAGTTTGGTGACGCCGGGGGCTGTACAAGTTAGGTTTGTATGGCCATAAAGGGGATTTTTGTCGTAGATTGCACGGGCGATCTAGGAAAATAGGCGCCCCCCTTTGCGCGTATTTCTTAGGTACAGTTGCACAAAGGCACAATGTTCCTACCTTTTTGCATGCAAGGGTGCGCCTGTTTGAGAGACAGGCGCGCAAAGGCAGTGTTTTTGAAAACACTTGCGTTTTTTGCTATCCTTTATGATTTTTGTCCTTTGTACTGATGGGTGCCTGTTGCTTGGAAGGTTAGTCTAGAGAGAATGAGATTGGCCTGAGATCTGGACTGCTCTAGCTACTGATGCTGGGGTGCGCCGTCAATTGGCTGCATGGGGCCTCCTAAAATTTGCTGAAAACGAGTTCCTTCGGTCACAGAACTGATTTTTACGTTACATCATATGGCATTGGAGCAGGAGGCGCAACATGTTTGTCCTGAGGGGGATGAACTTGATTATCCGTCTGGAGACGGATATTTACTTTGTGACCGGATTACTACCTCAGGGAGAGGCGCTGAGGTATCCACTTCCTGCTGAACGGGTGAACATGGATAGGTTCCAGAGGAGGCATTGCGGTGGTGTGCCTCTTAATAAGGGGTGCATCAATATCGCCTCAGTGACAGATGTGGCCGAGCGGTGTGCTCTAGCCATTATTGTGCAACTTGCGGGGTCATTTGCGCCTCATTGGGCATCGGGCCCAAAGGTGGGGGTTTTACGCAATTTTAGGAACGGGCATTTCTTTGATTTTTTCCATTTATGCTTTGATGGTATGGTGTCGCAATTGAACCGAGTCCAACATAAATCCAAATCATTTTCATATGCTATAATTTTGTGCAACATTATGTATGAGAGGGTCGTGTTATTGAGGCTCGTGGTGGTTGTGCCTATCGGGGGGCCGAGGGAGCCATGCATGAGGAGGTGGGATTCGGTGATGGTGGCAGGGTGGGTCGTTATTGGAACGACATGACAGATGCCTGGTTTGAGGCCAATCCGCAGATGTTTTTTCCATACCCTTACGCGGGGATGGACTTTCAGGGTGATCCAGATATTGGTCTCCCTTTTGGTTATGTTTGGGGTCCCGCAGGTATGTGTTATATTTTTGCATTTTCTCGAGTTTTTGTGTTCTTGAGTGTTCTCCATTAACACTGGAATTATTTTGGTTACTCGTGCAGATGTTGGAGAGGTGGGATGCCCAGTGGCCCGATTGGTGGGTCACAACCCTCCACCATAACCGCCTGGTGGTCGAGGAGGTGATGTCGTAGGTCGACCGGGCGGGGGTGCCAATGGACCTGGCGGGGATGGTGTCGGTCCTTCTGGTGAGGGTAGCAGCATGGGTGCAGCTAAGGTAGCAACTGAGAGAGCCCGTGCAGATGCAACTGAGGCATGCATTACAACTCAGGTGGAGGCTCTAGAGGACTTTCGAGGCCGAGTGGACTGTTTGACCCATGGGATGTTTGCTCGAGGTCTTATGGATGACTTCAAGGAGGTATGGCTAGAGACAGTGATGGCCCATGAGAGGGACTACCGGCCTACTCTACGATGGGTAGCTATTGCAGTGGCGACAACAGCTCCGGTGGTGGTACCAGGAGCAGTGGTGGGCCCAGGTGCACCTCTTGAGGGGGCACCCACCTAGAGTAGATTTGTACACAGGGAAAGCACCCATTATGAGGATGTTTCCCTTATTTTTGACGACCTCTATATTTTTGGGCTAGCCAATGGGATAGTGATACTATTTTTGTACTCTGACACACATATTTTTTGATATATATATGAGAGATATTTTTTGTGGCTCTACATGGTGTGGTGTCTATTTTGGTTTATGCATTTTGTGTTATTCTGATGGATATACATGTTTTTGGATTTTTTATGTATGGTGGTTTGCTCGCGATGCATTCCAGTCTAGGATATTGTTAGCTATGCGATCAGCTGTTTGGTTTTGATTCCTTAATACATGTGAGAATGTGATATAATCAAATTGTTTGCTTAATCTTCTGGCATGCAAATATTTTCTAAATAGGTTTGCATCTCTGGTTTCAAATGTTTGGTTTAACTGCAAGACTACTAACTGGGATTCAAGGTAGACATGCATATGGCAGATTACCTGGTGGAGGGCCTCGCACATAAGTCCGATAACGACATCATATTCTGCCTGATTGTTGGTTGCTGACCCGATGCACACACCGTTTGAACATAGCGGTGATCAGGCAGGGTAGTAGATGACCCAGGTGACTGTAGCTAAGTTTTGAGACCATCGCGATGCTCCATCAACAAATCCGAAATAAGGTTCAAGTTGGTGATCCATGGTGATATTTTGAGTGCGTTTAGGTTTTTTGGGTCAAAAATATTTTGGTATTTGGGTTTTTGTGTACTCTAACTCTAGGGGATAAGGGCTACAGGGCCCCTTAAGGGTAGAACTTCTTGAGGTAAAGGCCGTTGACGGGGTTAGTGAGGTATGTCCCGTCCGGTTCCATCAAGATGTTCCCCCCTGCCGGAGGCAATTTTTGATGATATAGATCCCTTTCCACAAGGTTTCGAACTTCCCTGGCCCTAAGGCTTCTTTTGAAACATCATAGCGAAGGACTAGATCTCCTTCATTAAATGAGCGAGGGGTGATGTGGCAGTTGAATGATGCTTTTACCCTTTTCTTATGGGCCTCATTGTGTTGCAGCGATTGTCGCCTGTTTTCGTCAACTAGCTCTAGTTGTATTGGGCATTTTTCTAGAGGCTGGGTGTCATCAAGGAGTTCGATGGCTATATGCAAGTTTGGGATCTTGCGAAAATCGATGCAAGGGCGTAAGGTGCCTTGGTTTTTTGTGATAGGAATAAAGCCGAATTCATGTGACGGGGAGGTTGTTGAAATCCTGTTTTGGGTGTGCGATGACACAAGTCGTATGTGATGAGTTGTGTCACTCGCATGTGGCAGGGGAAGGATCTCTGCAATGGAGTCCTGATTTAGCCGATAGTTGGTATTCCCGCTAGGATAGTCAATTCCTGGTAGATGGAAGTTGATTTTATCACAGAGATGTCTAAACGTTTGTAGCAATGGACATTTCTCTGGCGCGTGATCATGACTGGTGCAAATGGTGCAAGGTATCACAACAATGACAAAGTAGATAGTGTGAGAATCTACATTACTTGATGTTGCAGATGTGGATGCTTGGAAAGGGTCTGTTGCGGACCAAGTCATCTTCTATTTCCATTTTTGCGTCGCAGGTTGAAACTTGCCTCCCTTTTTGGTGGGTGGTTGACTTAATGCTGCTCTAGTTTCTCTCAGCTTGGGGAGATGTGTGCACTTAAATGTATGATGAAAGTGTGAGAAAACTCGACAGTAAGTGCATGTGATATTCTCTTGATTAGAGAGAAGCTTTTGGGGGAGAGACGAGATTATGCAGAGACTAGTTGCAAGGGGTTTGAGTTCTCTGCATTGGTTTATTTGGTGATCTTTTAGATCACATAGGCCACATGTTATCCTAGGCTTGGCCTAAGGTTTACGTGGTTGGTGTATGGTCTTAGCAGGCTTGATGCACCACCCTAGTGGCGGGGTCATTGGGTCGACGATGTATCTTTTATGCCATTCTTGGAGATTTCTCGTCCTTTTTTCTACGACATTAATCATGTCGATAGGGGGACAGATCTGTGAGACATAAGTACAATTTTGGTCATAATGATTACCTTGACATATCAGGAAAAATGTACGTGATATGGGTCTCCCATTGTGCGTGGTCTGAAGCTGAGCGGGGTACCATCGTCGGTATGCTGCTAAGTCAGGGTAGTGAACTACTATATGGTCAGTCTGCTTACATAACATGCATGCGGGTGGTTTTTGTGAAGTGCCTGTGGTGGTAACTATGGGTTCCCTGCTAGGCCATTCTTTGGCTGACAAGAACATGATAGACCCACTCATCTCCTCTGCTTGGTTCATGGAGCTGCCGAAGGATTCGACATCCATATCATCTTCTTGGGAGAGACGAACTATGGCTGATCGGAGACTAGCAAGGGCTAGTCGGAAGCGAGGTATGTAGTGAAAATCCTCCAATAAATGATTGTAGGTGCATAATGGGCATGTGAATTGTGCTGCCTGTAGTCCCACGTAGTAGACCCTTTCGATTGGATACCATCTGTGAATGAGTTCCAATGAGGCACACTCTTCGAGGTAGTGGCCACGTTCCTCGCATAGCGTGAAACGTATAATGGGCATTACCGGGGGGCACTCTACGTATCTGTGCTCCTCTTGTAATTACAAGATGGTGCGTGGCTCGTCATTAATAGATTAGATGAGGGATACTCTTAATTGGATCACTCAATCGCATGTAAGGCGTCCCTATACTGTGGTATTTCTGGACAATGGTGGGTATAGTGCCCATAGGTGTCAAAGAGGGTGCATGTATGATTGGTACGCAACGATTTTCATGTACTTTTGGTGGGGAGTTCCTTTTTATGGGAATGCCGTTTTGAGGTGCCTGCCTCGCAGCCGAGGAGTGGTTTTAATTCGTCCAACTCTGGGCATATGTGAGTAGGGTGTCCTGTCACATATAGCACAGGCTGATGACTCCTGTCGTATGGTGGGGGTCACCAATTTCTTTCCTTTCTTGGAAATTTTATTTATCGTGGTTACTGGTTTCGCAGTGGGGATTTCCCTTGCGGGGGCGGTTTCGAGTGATACTTGGGTAGGTTGGGGCTCCTCGAGACCGGGGGGCTTTAACCCAAACGCAGTAACGTTGGTAGCTGGCGTTCCTGGTGGGGAATGAGATACCACACTGGGAATGCCAATGATATGTTGGGTAGTACCAGTGTTTCCAAGACTCGCTGGGAGTTGAATCCAGGAGGTGGGTATAGGAAAGGAGTTTGGGAGGCGGCATAGACTAGGGAGGCTGTAGTAGCTAATGCCTCAGTGTCGTTACTACTTGATTTCGTGTCCTAACTAACCTCAGTGCTTGATGTGGACATCATGCATACCGGGGCCGCTGTGGCATTGGGCGATACCTCAGGGATAATAGGAGGATCTCCTAGGAATGATCCTAGGACAGACGACGGTTTGAATTGGCCAGGGCCATATTATTGATACCGTAAAAGACCATCTGTGGCTGTGTCTACATAGGGTAGAACCATATCTGTGTTGATCAAAGGACGCTTTTCAGTGTGTGTCAGCTGGTCTACTGTAATGATTCGATCCTCATGGGGGAACATCATGATGTGAAAAACGGAGGATGCTATGGAAGACATGGTGTACATGTAACTCTGCCCAAGGAGTATATTATAATCCAAGTGAGCGTCCAAGAATTTGATGTCTATGTGGACCGTTTTTCCGGCTAAGCAGACCGATACATTTTGGAAGAGACCAACGGGGGTCGAGGGGCGACCGTCGTATGCTCTGAGTGTGATGACGGAAGGTTTGAGTTCTATGGCTCCTAACTTCTGCCATACATTCTTTGACATGATGCATGTGGATGCACCTTCCTCAATGACACATCAGTGAATAGTGATATTCTATACCGATACTGGTATCTGGAAGGTGACCATAGAGGGAAGCCTAGGCATGGCTTTGTCTAAATCAAAAGCCATCATGTGCGTGTCGGCAGGGTCGATGACGCCTAAGGCGGAAAGTAGGGCTTTCTGTTGCTTCGAGCAAGACTGCAGTACCTCTAAAGCGGACATAGCAGTAGCTGATTGGGCTAAATTGTCTACGCTGCTGTAATTGTGGGCTGCTTTAGAGTAGTTACCTACTCGCCTATTAGGCCCCTTAACCATTGTTGGCAATGGTTCCATATTAATCTTTGGAATGGTAAAAGGTGCAGTCGGCGCGCTCGTACTGGCCCCTGACGTATCGGTGTCTGGTGGGGTGTCGTAGCTGCGATTCTGGGTTTGAAAAACATTTCTTCCCCAACCAAGTAAATTTCATGGTTTTTTTTCTCGGATTCTTTGGGGTTTTGCCGCTGAGTGCTGACCGTTCCTTGATGGGGGAAGGGTTCTTGCATAATTGCAGCTGTCTGGGAAGATCCTCCTTGTCCTCGGTTACTTTGAAGCTTTTTAAGATCAGGGAGTTCGAGACAGTGGTGATTATAGTGCCCGTACTCACCACATATTGAACAAGAGTGGTTTGTTCGTAGAGGTGGCCTTTTGCCTTGCTTTTGAGAATTTCTTGGCTCCTAGTTCTGGTTCCGGTTGGAGTTATCTCCAGCTCGGGATCACAGTGGGCGCTGTTAGTTGTTGCCCCCTGTCCATGGTTCCCTTTGGGTTTTTTTTTTACCTTTCTTTTGACCACGTTAGGAGGGTAATTCTCCTGATCATACTGGTGTGGTTGATTTTGGGATGGCTGCACAAAGTTCACCTGTGCATTGTTTTGCGTTTGTGGGTTATGTTCTTGGGACTGAGCATACTGCTGTCCCATATTTGCACCTGGCCGTTGGGGGAGAGTTCTTCCGTTAGTTTTTCTTCCTGCGTACTGGGTCCCCCCAACCGGAGGGTAAGGTCCCTCTTGGTGATACGCTGGTGCCCTATTAGTCAAAATTTTCTACTGCATGTGATGACTCTGAAATTTGTGTTGAGACATGTTCTGGGTAGACCCATGTGTGTAACCGGGATTCTGACTGCTGCTGCCTAGGTAACCTTGGGTCGGCGACCCAATAAGTATGTCTGCAGAGTTCGATGCGCCTGGAAATTCTTGATAATATTGCAGGCATGGGGCGTTAGGCAGGATATTGTATATGTAACCTGATTGCATATAAATCAGTTCAAGCTGTTGGGCTTTATTGACTGCATCCTCTTAAGTTGTGGGGTTACATTGCGCCACATCCTTTGAAATATTTGCCATCAGAGTTTTCAAGAATAAATCTAAAAGGAATCGCTCGTCGAGTTGAGATTTACATAAGCTACGACGTCGTCTCCACTCATGGAGATGTTCAAAAATGTGGGTAGAGGGGGATTGTCTGAAATGAGTCAGTAACTCCATTCCTAAATCGTGGTGAATAGGTAGCTAAAAGTATGTGAGGAATGCAGTAGCGAGGGTGCTAAAGGTTCTATGTGAGGCAGGAGGTTGCTCGACATACCATTCTGCAGCCACTCCCGTGAGAGTGCGTAGAAACAACCTCAATCAAATAGTATCGTCAATGATGCTATTCGATGAGCACCATAGGTGAAAGGTCATTATATGATACCCTGGGTATTCCGCCTTCTTGCCTTTAAATTTTGGTATGTTTGAAGGGAGCTTTGTGGGCATGGGAGGCCAATTGGGTTGTGTCCGATGGGGTCATTGGTGAGCTTGGTTAAATCCGGTAGATTTAACACCACTAAGAAGGGTGACTGAGAGGTTGATGCCATGGCAATGTGTGAAGACACGACATTCTGGTTAGAACGAGGGTTAGTCTGTGACGTACCCAGTTGTGAATTCAGCTGGCTTCCAGTATGGGATGCACTCTTCTGCCCCCTAGGGGATGAGGGGGGAGTGATGTGCGGTGTGGTGTTAGGGGACCGGCTAGGGTTCCCAACTAAGGTTGCTCCAAGAAAGGAGGAACCAACCACTGTGGCAACGTTCTGTCTTTGACGCCTAAATGGCGAAAGAGCTAGAACCCCTCTCGATAATGGGGGGAGGTCCAAAAGACACCTGGACCGACGAGGTTCCGTTGGAACCATCTGAGGGTCGTCTAGGTTAGGTTTTGGAAATTTTTTTTGAGGGGATCGAGTCTGTGATCACAACAAATTTATGGCCACATACATAAAACAAAGAAAAAATGAAATTATTTTTCCTTTAATTTAACCTATGTGATCAATCAAGCAAAAAATGGTTTTGTTTGTTTGCGCATGATACTCAAAAAATCCTAAAAGACCTAATAATGTCCTCACACTCTCAAAAGTAACTGGGCCTTGGGAGGATTTATTGCGAGTGCTGGCACAACGTCCCGAAAGAACTGGCGATGCCCCCAGTCAGACGAAGAGAATCAACCAAGGTAAGGTTAGAGGGTCTGGCGCTTGCCTGCACCGTCACCTATAGGGTAAAGGATTCCCTAGATTTGGCCACTAAGAACCACTATCCCACGTAAGCGTTCGAATCATGGGATTCTTGGTAGTCACCTAATAGTACCGACTATCAGCTGGGTCAGGTAGCCCCAAGTGATACCGCACGCACTGTGCCTAAGCCTAACCCCCTCTGAATCATGTCTCTTCTGCGTTCGAGTTTTATTTTATGTGGGCTGATAGGTGGATTTTAAAGCTCCGTAAAAACGCAAATTCTATGTTTCAAATGTGAAGCGTGATCAAGGCGGCTTATTGGATGCCTGCCCCCTTGATCCTGACTTAAGCTATAATTTATCTTGTGGCTCCTGTGGGGAGAATTTAGTGAGTTGGTTAAGTTATTTTTAGGTGGATTTCTTTTCTTAGTGGGTGAATGTGTGTGAGATTATGGTGAAAAATCTCATAATTTTAACATATGGATATCGGTGATCCTTTACAAAAGTCCCCTAGTTAAACTATGTGATGTTGTTCCTTGCTCAAATAAAAAGAATTTGCGGATAATGGGCCGCTTCCAAAACCTCTTAATTAGTCTATGTGAGTGACTAAAGGGAGACGGCGAATCACAAATATAGAGTGTTCATGCTTTTGTAGGGTCACCCAATGGCGCAAAGACAATAGAGATTACTTGCTCTAACTTGCGATTCAATCCTAGTCCCGCAATTTCCTAAATGCAAAAATTGAAATTTAAACTAAAAAATTTCTACACTAGCTTATGCATGTGTGGTCATGATCCACTTACTTGGACTAGTTAAACTAAGTGTGCATACTAGAATTCGCAAAAAACATAAATTGTTCAGAAAGCAATGGTTAATTCGCCCCCTAGTTAAACTATGTGAACACTTTTTTCAAAAAACCAACTTAAAGGAAAACTAACTAAATGCCTACAAAAAGCATCAAAAATTAGTTCTCAGAAGCTGTGGGGTATCAACACAGGTGTTGGCAGATACATTAGGGGTTGCCCAACACACTTACAAGCAGAAAAAATGCAAAAGATAGGGAGAAAAAATCTCTCTGCAAATTGCGTGCAAAAACCTCTGACAGGTGCGCTTTCCTGTGCGCAGGTCAGTCCCGAATGCATGCCTTGCGCGTCTGTGTGAAAAAAGTACGCGAAAAATTCCTGCAAGTAAAAAAAAAATTTGGAGCTGCCTTCTTCAGTATATCACCTCAGTGAGTCTAGGGACTGCAAGATGGGTCAGAGGACTGTCAGCTCCACTCCAACATAGACTAAGGGTCTCCCGCAAAAAATGGCACAACCACGTAAACTTGAAACACGTTATTGGAGTCGCCAATCCTGTTGTGGTGGATTCGACACACAGGTGTATGAAATTGCACGAGTTTAGAAAGTGTGGTATACCCTATAAACTATAGGTAACAGGAAGTATCTTGGGGGAGCTCAAAAGCATAAAACTTAAATGAAGTAATACACTAAAGTATGCTCTGTTAAAAAACTAAAACTAAAAACACAAAAGAAGCTATATAGAGAGTTCCAAATGATAACAAGGTAAACAACGGCTCGATGGCCTCTTCTTATTAAATTCTTCCTCTTCTTATTAAATGCTTGGAATGAAAACAAATCTTACCCACTTGCCAAATGGCCTAGGCAATGGCTCTAGGTCCCAATGCAAGGATGTTTGTCATTCAAGTTCTGCCTTTTGACGCAGTCTAACTCTCTCTCTCTACTGCAGTGGAATAAGATGTTGGGTGGCCAACCATCGAGTCCTCTCTTGCTTCAGCTCCTTGGGTCACACACGATGCCTGTGTTGCTTAGGAAGCTTTGGCCAACATAACTTTGTGATCACCATTTGTTCATCTCTTGGAGGGTTTATATAGGTGAGCTTCAAATCCTCCTTCCCTCCCTTGGTACATGATGGATGGTGATCCAAGGGAGGGGCATGATTCCATTGTGTGCTCAAATATGCTTTTTTGTGCTCACACAATGCCTAAGGAGGCACTGGTGCTATCCTTAGGCATCTTTCACATAAGGAGAAACTGTCCTTTGCTTGTTTGTGGTCCCGGAAAGTGACTTTTTTTTACTTCCAGGAATGCGCACTTATCGGGCTCTAGTGCGTGCAGAAGGCGCTCTTTTCCAAGGAAAAAGCACGCATTTGAGCATTTATGACTAGTTCAAATTTGATTTTCTCAAAACCTTAAAGATTATTGATTCCATAATGTATTCCTGTCCTATAAATCCTTAGGCTCGACATTAATGTTGGGAATCACGATTGCCGTTAGACCAAAACTCGCAGGTTTTAGTCAACGATCGCATCGCCAGAGATAAGGATCCACGAGAGGTGGTTAGTCCATGTCGTGAAACACATGGGGAGCATTGGTTTATCCAATTTCCAACAATCTCCCCCCCAACGCGAGCCGGGTGTGGATCGAACTTGTGACCTACGCTTTGATACCACTTGTTGGGAATCACGATTGTCGTTAGACCAAAACCCGCAGGTTTTAGTCAACGATCGCATCGCCAGAGATAAGGATCCACGAGAGGCGGTTAGTCCATGTCACGAAACACATGGGGAGCGTTGGTTTATCCAATTTCCAACAATTGATGGCAATATGATGCAATGTGTTGTCCTTGATGGAAACCTACTTGATGAAGTTGTCCTTGAAGGAAACCTACTTGATGAGTTGTGTTTTGATAGCAAACTATTTGTTAAAGATGTAAAAATGATGTATCTACAGATCAGTTCAGAAGCAGCAGAAAAAGGAATTTCAGTAAGTGCCAAAGAAATGATAAATATAATATGTCACAATGTATACGCTACTTTTATGAAGGCAACCCGCGTATGGATTCAATGTATACACTACTTTTGTGAAGGAAACCCGCGTATACATTCAAGACTAGTATATACGCAGCTAGTTTGAAGAGAAATCGCGTATACACGCGGATACAAACGCTCCAAGTCACATATGCCTTTTGCGCTCTAAAAACTATGATACCTAGGGGAATTACCATGGTATTGGCTCACTGTATTGAGCGCTGGATTATCTATTTGATCCCGTCCAGGAATACCATTAGCGGTTGAGTGGTTTTGAATCATGGTATTGACAAAGGCTAAATCTATATAAGGAGAAGAAGATCATATTGCAATAGTGTGCATGTGTAAGGGTTGTTAATAAATAAATCTCTTTAAGAGATATCTGCATGGTTGAACTCTGATAGATCTGAATCTATGATGCACCTATGGATATGATGAAGGTTCAAGATCTCTAGATATAGAAATGATGAATCTCTAGGATGATCTGCACAAGAAATGATGAAGAACTTGTGCAAGTTTGATGAAGAAATTGAAGAAATCTGGGTAAGTTTATAGATCTGGTCTGTTCTGCAAAGTTTATCTTTTACAGATCTATACGCTAGTTTGTCTCGGTAAAAGTGCGTATATATGCGGGTTCGCTTAATAAAAAGCGCATATGGAAGTTAGGGTTTCTGAAGCTTATTTACAGATATTACTTCTGTGATTTCTCTGCTTCATATCTGGCCATCAAAGTCTTCAAGTTCAAATAGATTAATGAGGTATGCCACGATTTGATAATGAACAAATCTAATCACTGATTGAGAAAACATGATGAAGGATGAGTGACTATCTAAATAGTTCTGTATTGCTGATAGATTGTCTGAATTGAAAGTTTCAGATCTGAATATGAGTCTAAACAGATTCTGAAAGAAAGCATACGCTAGTTGGTGAAAAGAAAATTGCGTGTATACGCGGAAACTGTGAAGAAAAGTCGCATATATACGCGGGTTACATAAAGAAAAACAACTTATGGTATCTGAATTAATGGTTGTTCAAGGTTGAATGTGTATCTGATTATCTACTCTGAAGTCTGGGTTATTTCTGATATTCTGGTTACAGTGGTATTGCTGTTCTGATTGAAGTTTTGGGTAAAGTATGGTTGTTGATGTTAAGGGGTTGTATTGAAGCTGTTTTGATCCAGTATGAAAATTGATGAAACGTGGTCAGCAGTAGATCTGGGGGTTGAAGCCTTCAGTATGAAAGAAGAAGCTTTCTGTCAATAGAAGCTGGTGATTGATTTCAGGGGGGTTGAAGCTCCCTTCCAGGAGAGGCTGGTAAACGAGATCAGGGGGTTGGAGCTCCCTTCCAGTTGTAGCTGGAAAATGAGAGAAGGTTGCAGCCTTCTGCAGGTAGAAGCCTGCGTACTGGTATAAGTCTGCATCAGTACAATGTTGTAAAAGGTTTTCTATATAATAAAGATTGAAGACAGAGACGACAGCAGCGGTGGTTTTCTCCCGAATTGGGTTTCCACCTTAAATATTGGTGTTCATGTGTGTGATGCTTTATACTGTTGATTACTGCTCATAACTTCTGAATATCTAGCCTTATTCATAACTGATAAATCTGTTTAAAAGACTGTTCCTGAGAAATTCTCTAAATCTGAAAGGTAAATCAGTATACGCTAGTTTCCTTCTATATTTCCGTGTGCATACACTAGTTCAGTTCATAAAAACCGCGTATGGAAATATGCTCAAAGAAAAGGTTGAATTTATTTTATAAACTCTAAATACTGATTCACCCCCCCCCCCTCTCAGTATTTTTCCCAACAATTGGTATCAGAGGAGGTCCTTCTGAAAAAGCTTAGCCGCTAGAAGGAAGATCAAACAAGATGAACAATCAAGATGGAACAACATCTATCAGGCCTCCGCTCTTCAACAGAAACAATTTAATCTTCTGGAAAACAAGGATGAGATCCTATCTTCAGTCTCTGGGAGCAGATGTATGGGCTATTGTTGAAGGAGGATATCAATATCCAGCCGCAACACCAACAGATCCAACGGAAAGAAAGAATTATGAAACAAATGCAAAGGCGGTCAATGCTCTATTGGGAAGTCTAACTGAATCAGAATTTGTCAAAATCATGCAGTTGGATACAACAAAGGCAATATGGGACAAAATAATTCTAAGTTATGAAGGTGATGCAAAGTTAAAAAGTGCTAAACTCCAAACTCTCAGAATTCAATATGAGAATCTAAAAATGCATAATGAGGAGAGCATTGCCAATTTCTTTTTACGTCTTGATGATATTGTAAATCGTATGAGAAATCTGGGAGAAACAATAACCGAATCTACTTTGGTTGAGAAATTTTTAAGATCACTAACGACAAAATTTGAGTCAAAAGTTTCTGCTCTTGAAGAAAAGCAGGATCTTAAAAATCTTACTGTGGTGCAACTTCATGGCATACTAACTGCATGTGAAATGAGATGAGGAGGACCATCTAAAGGCAAAGATGCCGTCTTTAGAGCTTCTACAAAAGGGAAAGAAGTACAAGAGACAAAAGGATCAGGGTATATCTCAGAAGAAGATGAGGTAAATTTTGTAAAGAAACTCCAACTTGGCACAGGACGGTTCAGAGGTAAGCTTCCTTTCAAATGTTTTGCTTGTGGAAGAGTTGGCCATTATGTTGCTAAGTGTCCTCATAAAGAAACACATGAAAAAGGGAAGGAAGTAGCAAGAAGGAATAAGAATCGGTTTAGCACTAGAAAAAGTTACTATACTCATGAAGACAATGATGGGTTATCTGATAGTGAGGAAGAATGTGAACAAGATCTTAGACTTCTCATGGCATTTGAAAAAGAATCTAGAGAAGAAAAAGATACTTTTATGGATGCTTTAGAGGACAATGATTTTATTGATGAAATCATTCAACTCAAAATATGCTTAGAAGAGAGTAAAATATCCATAGAAACTCTGAAAAATCAGCTTGAAGAAAAGGAGAAACACAATGAGAAATTAGAATGTGAAATAGTAAGTCTAAGAAAAGAAATTGAGAAAGTAAAGACTTTGAATCTTAGATTTGCTAAAGGATCTGAAACCTTAGATGAGATTATCAAGGTACAAGGTTCTCCTCTTATAAAGACAGGTCTTGGATATATCGGAGAATCTTCTCAGGCTTCAGCACCAAATTATCTAAAAGCAGCTATAGCCAGTATACAACATTCTGCCACTCAGCAAGGGAATAAAGAATATTTACAGGTAAAGCATGACCATCTCAATTCAAAGAACACTAACAAGAATACCTTTCAAAGAAACACCAATCAACAGGTAAATTCAAGTAGAAGATTTCATGATCGCAGAAATTTCTTCTTCAATGGACAATGTTTCTCATGTCACAATTTTGGTCATAAAGCTGTTCAATGTGTTGCATATAAAACTATCATGACAAGAGAAACAAGAAAGAAAAGGATTGATATTGGAACAAAGAAGAATACATATAACAACTTTTCTCCTCTTCAAAATGAAGTTGAATGTGCTTATTGCAATAACTTTGGTCATGAAGAATCTGAATGCAGAAGCAAAGTTCAGCCAAAAGAGCATTTTCCTTCAAGCTCCAAAGTATGGAAAAAGAAGGAATTACAGGTTGAAAATTGTGGCATAGCTTTATTTGCAGAAGGTAAAGAAAACCAATGGTACATTGATAGTGGATGCTCAAAACACATGACAGGTGACAAAAACATACTTCTTGCATATAGTTCTCTAGAAAAGGAAAAGAATGTTACATTTGGAAATGATACTCTGACTGTCATTAAGGGAAAAGGGTATGTTTTTCTAAAAGAAAAGGTGAAAGCTAATAATTTCATGTATGTGGATGGATTAAAGCATAACCTGTTAAGTGTAAGTCAAATGTGTGATCAAGGAATTTAAGTTGTCTTTAGTTCAAAATAATGTGTGGTACGTGATCTTGATACAGGTAAAACAATTATAAAAGGAAACAGAACTCCAAGAAACTTGTATGTATTAAAGAACTGCAAAGAACAATGTTACTTACGTAAATCTTCAGAAAAATGGCTATGGCATAGAAGGTTGGGGAATATGAGCTTCTCTCAAATCAACAAATCAAGCAGAATTAAAGTTGTTCGTGATCTTCCCAATATTACTCTACCTGAAAGTATCATATGCAAATCTTTCCAATTCGGTAAGAAAACCAGAGTGAAATTTAATGCCAAGGAAGGATCATCAAGTAAGCCTCTTGAACTCATTTATGCTGACATATGTGGACCTGTAAGGAAAAAGTCTCCACGTGGTGAACAATACTATATCTTATTTATTGATGATTTCTCTAGAATGTGTTGGATTGGGTTGATTAAACAAAAAGATGAAGCATTTGAGAAATTTTAGATCTTCAAAGCACTGGTTGAAAATGAATTAGATCTAAAAATCAAGTGTCTTAGATCTGATCGAGGAGGAGAATATACATCAGATGAATTCCTTGAATTTTGTGAACAACATGGCATAAAAAGACAGTTTTATGTAGCTGGCACTCCACAACAAAATGACGTAGTAGAAATAATGAATAGAACAGTTCAACAAATGGCTAGAGCTATGCTTGATGATTTCGGAACACCTGACACATTTTGGGGAGAAGCAGCACATACAACGGTAAATATTCTTAACAAGGCACATGTTCGTGTAAATAGTGATAAAACTCCATATGAACTCTGGTATGGTAATCCTCCCATTGTGAAGCATTTTAGAGTTTTTGGAAGCAAATTCTTTATCAAAAATAATGATGAAAAACTTGGCAAGTTTGAACCCAGAGCAGATGAAGGAATACTTCTTGGTTACTCCTCTAGGAGTAGAGCATATAAATGTTACAATAAAAGACTTCGGAAGATTGTTGAATGTATTGATGTTGTTATTGATGAGTCTCCTGCAGCTCCAAAAGAAGAAAAAAAACAACAGATGAAGACGATGGTGACATATATCCTTCTACATCAAATAGAAATGATATAGACAGTGAACCCAATGAAGAACCCGAAGATGATTTATCTGAAAAAGCTCCATCCAGATATGTTCAAAAGAATCATCCAGAATCTCAAATTTTGGGAGAAAAGGGATCAAGTGTACAAACAAGAAGGACTCTTGTAGGATCTTCTAGCTATCTAGAATTTCTATCCACTATTGAACCACACAATGTCAATCAAGCTAGCAAAGATGAATGTTGGATTCAAGCCATGAATGAAGAGCTTGATCAAATTGAAAAGAATCACACTTGGGAATTAGTACCAAGACCTCATGACAAAAATGTCATTGAAACTAAATGGATATTCAAAAACAAGTTAAATGAGAATGGGGATGTTATAAGAAATAAAGCTAGACTTGTTTGCAAGGGGTATGCTCAACAAGAAGGTATAGACTTTAAAGAAACTTTTGCTCCTGTAGCTAGAATTGAAGCCATAAGAATGTTTCTTGCTTTTTCAAGCTTCCAACAAATCAAAGTTTATCAAATGGATGTTAAATCTGCTTTTCTCAATGGTGACCTAGACGAAGAAGTTTATATAGGACAAACAGAAGGATTCATTTTGGGAAATGATGAAAAACTTGTTTGTAGACTTAAAAAGGCTGTATATGGTCTCAAACAAGCTCCAAGGGCATGGTATTATCGTCTTGACAAATATCTTCATCAACAAGGATTTTCAAAGGGGTCTGCTGATAGCAACTTATACACAAAAACTGAAAATGATAAACTATTGATTGTGGTTGTATATGTTTATGATATCATTTTTGGAAGTAATGAAGAGTCTATGAGTCAAAAATTTGCTTCTGATATGCAGCAAGAATTTGAAATGTCTTTACTTGGGGAACTAACATTCTTTCTTGGCTTGCAAGTGCAACAAGCAACAGATGGCATATTCTTATCACAAGCAAAATATCTTAAGCAAATCTTGAAGAAGTATGGCATGGAAGATTGCAAACCTATAAGTACACCAATGATAACCGGATGTAATCTCAGTTCTAATGATGATTCCCCCACGGTGAATCAACCAGAATACAGATCTATGATAGGAAGTCTACTTTATCTCACTGGGACAAGACCAGACATCATGCATGCAGTTGGGATTGTTGGAAGATTCCAAGCTAATCCAAAGGAGTCTCATCTTCAAGCTGTGAAAAGAATATTCAAATATCTACAAAGAACTCATGACTTTGGACTATGGTATCAAAAGAATGCTGATCTTACTCTTCATGCATACACTAATGCAAATTAGGCTGGGAGTGTTGATGATCGGAAGAGCACTAGTGGTGGTGCATTCTATATGGGACCCCGGCTAGTATCTTGGTTTAGCAAGAAGCAAAGCTCCATTGCCTTATCTACAGCAGAAGCAGAATATGTGGCTGCAGCATCATGTTGCACTCAACTTCTCTGGATGATGCAAACCCTACAAGACTTTCAAATCAAATGTTCACCTCCTATCTCCATTATGTGTGATAATACAAGTGCCATCGGTATCTCAAAGAATCCTGTTATGCATTCCAAGACCAAGCACATTCCCATCAAGTATCACTTCTTACGTGAACAAGTGCTTGAACAAAAGGTGAAGTTGGAGTATGTTCCCTCCAAAGAACAAGTTGCTGATATATTTACCAAACCTTTACCCAGGGAAGCATTTGAATATCTCAGACAGAAGCTGGGAGTTGTCTCTGCCTCTCAGAAGATCAGATCTGCTTAAATACAGAAGATTAAATTGGATACGCGGATTTCCTGAAGGATAGTCATGTATATACGCGAGTTTATACATAGAAAACCGCGTATGGGTATTTGCTGACAAATTTTTTTCTGGGTCAGCATCCTTCAGCACAGCTGCGGTGCTGTTGGGTATCTCTGGTGATGTTCCAGCTCTCATATTTCTATTTCAGATGAAGATGCCTTGATGATTTGCTGTTGAAAGTGTTCAGGATGCACAGGCTAAGGGGGAGCATTGGTCATATGGAAAGGATGCATTGTTGGCATTCTAATTATTTGTTGTAGTCTGATCTCATGCTTGAGAATTTTTGATCTTGATTGTATAATTCATTTCTGTAATTTGATGAAAAAGGTCATGTTGAGACCCATGATGTAAACATTGTAATATTCAGTCATTCAAAGACTTTTTCCATTTTGTAAATCCACTTGGTTGGGTAGTTGAGTCAAAATGTGCAAACCCACTTGGTTGGGTACTTGAGTCACATATGTAAATCCACTTGGTTGGATCATTGATGTAAGTATGAGTCCTTGGTGATAGGAAAAGTCATAGAGTCATGTACTTCATTGAAAAATATATTTGAAGATTCAGCATGAACTCAGGGGGAGCGAGCATGATACTTTCAGTGCACATAAGATCTACATAGCTCATCCTTATACAAGGGAAGAAAAACCTTGTGTTTGTTTTGATCCGCCCTTTGCCCTTGATGTCAAAGTGGGAGAGTATTATGTATTATGGTGTTTAATGGTGATGTTAGTATCAAACACCATCATGGTTGCCATCAAGTCCAAAGGGGGAGATTGTTGGCAATATGATGCAATGTGTTGTCCTTGATGGCAACCTACTTGATGAATTTGTCCTTGATGGAAACCTACTTGATGAGTTGCGTTTTAATAGAAACCTATTTGTTAAAGATGTAAAAGTGATGTATCTACAGATCAGTTCAGAAGCAGCAGAAAAAGGAATTTCAGTAAGTGCCAGAGAAATGATAAATATAATATGTCATAATGTATATGCTACTTTTATGAAGGAAACCCGCGTATGGATTCAATGTATACACTAATTTTGAAGGAAACCCGTGTATGGATTTATGAAGGAAACCCGCGTATGGATTTATGAAGGAAACCCGCGTATACATTTAGGAATAGTATATACGCAGCTAGTTTGAAGAGAAATCGCGTATACACGCGGATACGAATGCTCCAAGTCGCATATGCCTTTTGCGCTCTAAAAACTATGATACCTAGGGGCATTACCATGGTATTGGCCCACTATATTGAGTGCTGGATTATCTATTTGATCCCGTTCAGGAATACCATCAGCGGTTGAGTGGTTTTAACTCATGGTATTGACAAAGGCTAAATCTATATAAGGAGAAGAAGATCATAGTGCAATAGTGTGCATGTGTAAGGGTTGTTAATCAATAAATATCTTTACGAGATATCTGCATGGTTGAACTCTGATAGATCTGAATCTATGATGCACCTATGGATATGATGAAGGTTCAAGATCTCTAGATCTAGAAATGATGAATCTCTAGGATGATCTGCAAAAGAAATGATGAAGACGTGGCACAAGTCTGATGAAGAAATTGAAGAAATCTGGGTAAGTTTATAGATCTGGTCTGTTATGAAAAGTTTATCTTTCACAGATCTATACACTAGTTTGTCTCGGTAAAAGCGCGTATATACGCGGGTTCGCTTAATAAAAAGAGTGTATGGAAGTTAGGGTTTCTGAAGCTTATTTATAGATATTACTTCTGTGATTTCTGTTTTCTCTCTACTGTTGGTCAATGAAGTCTTCTTGAAGTTCTAGGTTGATTGAATATGGAGTATGCTGCTGATTTGATAATGAACAAATCTAATCACTGATTGAGAAAACATGATGAAGGATGAGTGACTATCTAAACAGTTCTGCATTGCTGATAGATTGTCTGAATTGAAAGTTTCAGATTTGAATATGAGTCTAAACAGATTCTAAAAGAAAGCATACGCTAGTTGGTGAAAATAAAATCGCGTGTATACGCGGAAACTATGAATAAAAGTCGCGTATTATTTCAAAATATAAAAACTAGCATGCACTGAAGCATTCGTAGGTTGGTGTGAAGAAAGTCGCGTATATACGCGGGTTACATAAAGAAAACCAACATATGGTATCTGAATTAATGGTTGTTCAAGGTTGAATGTGTATCTGATAATCTACTCTGAAGTCTGGGTTATTTCTGATATTCTGGTTACAGTGGTATTGCTGTTCTGATTGAAGTTTTGGGTAAAGTATGGTTGTTGATGTTAAGGGGTTGTTTTGAAGTTGTTTTGATCCAGTATGAAAATTGATGAAACGTGGTCTGCAGTGGATCTGAGGGTCGAAGCCTTCAGTATGAAAGTAGAAGCTTTCAGCCAGTAGAAGCTGGTGTTGAACTCAGGGGGTCGAAGCTCCCTTCCAGGAGAGGCTGGTAAACGAGATTAGGGGGTTGGAGCTCCCTTCCAGTTGTAGCTGGAAAACGAGAGAAGGTTGCAACCTTCTGTAGGTAGAAGCCTACGTACTGGTATAAGTCTACATCAGTACAATTTTGTAAAAGGTTTTCTATATAATAAATATTGAAGACAGAGACGACGACAGCAGTGGTTTTCTACCGAATTGGGTTTCCACCTTAAATATTGGTTTTCATGTGTGTGATGCTTTATACTTTTGTTTATTGCTCATAAATTCTGATTATCTAGCCTCATTCATAACTGATAAATCTGTTTAAAAAATTGTTCCTGAGAAATTCTCTAATTCTGAAAGATAAATAAGTATACGCTAGTTTCCTTCTATATTTCTGCGTGCATACGCTAGTTCATTTCATAAAAACCGCGTATGGAAATTTTCTCAAAGAAAAAGTAAAAAGTTTTCAGTTAGCTCTAAATACTGATTCACCCCCCCTCTCAATATTTTTCCCAACAATTGGTATCAGAGCAGGTGCTTCTGAAAAAGCTTAGCCGCTAGAAGGAAGATCAATCAAGATGAGCAATCAAGATGGAACAACATCTATCAGGCCTCCTCTCTTCAACGAAAACAATTTAATCTTCTGGAAAACAAGGATGTGATCCTATCTTCAGTCTCTGGGAGCAGATGTATGGGATATTTTTGAAGGAGGATATCAATATCCAGCCACAGTACCAACGGAAAGAAAGAATTATGAAACAAATGCAAAAGTGGTCAATGCTCTATTGGGAAGTCTAACTGAATCAGAATTTTTCAAAGTCATGCAGCTGGATACAACAAAGGCTATATGGGACAAAATCATTCTAAGCTATGAAGGTGATGCAAAGGTTAAAAGTGCTAAACTCCAAACTCTCAGAATTCAATATGAGAATCTAAAAATGCGTAATGAGGAGAGCATTGCCAATTTATTTTTATGTCTTGATGATATTGTAAATCGTATGAGAAATCTGGGAGAAAAAATAATTGAAGCTCTAAATACTGATTCACCCCCCCCCCCCTCTCAGTATTTTTCCCAATAATTAACTGATGTTGTCTTCTGCTGTACGATTTTCCAGTGTTAACAGTCACCCCCGAGCCAAATTCCAGAGAATTATGGAGGATTTCTTAGAGGATTGTAACAAAAATCTCCCAGCTGGAATAAGGACTCCAGAGAACATTTTTCCTTAATCCCACCAATTGTTTTTTTAGTAAAAAATGCACAGTGAATCTATAAGTTCACCACCTCCACCCTCAAGAATAATACAAAGGATTCACCTGCATTCTAGGAAGTCCAAAATCCATTGTAACTATTAAATCAAGACTAGTCTCTTCCTAAGTTGTCCAGGGATCCAGGGACTACTATCTCAACCCACGGTCTCCATGGGACCCAAGTTGTTACAAGGTGTTTTTTGGATTAATTCCTCTTGCAGACAAGGGCAATGTCCCTAGTACCCCAACAGGTAACCAGAAACAAACAACCATTTGAATACCTCTTTCTCTAAACTATTAGCATTCATATTATTATAAGTTAGAAATGAGGAGGTTAAGTTCGTACCTTTCAATAAGAAATTTGATGTAAACCTTTTCCTTTCGGTCCAAAGAAATCCTGCAATGCTGAGAAGAAATTGCAATCACAAACATGCAAAGGATCAAAGCACCTGTAGTATAAAATAATAAAAAACACCAGTTTAACTTAATGATCAAGGAGATTAAGTATTGACATTGTTTCAATGAGTCTAAAAACAACACAATGACAAAAAGAGATACATATGTATTATCAAGAATAAAAAAGAGTAATATTACAACCTGAGCCTTGATGTCATAAGCCTCTTCCAATGGTCTCCTTTCCTTCCCTTGATGACAAGCTCTTTAGACCCAAAACCAATAGCATGAGTTTACAAATTCCAATCCAAACAGTCTCTAAAAGTCACCCATTCCTTTAGTCCTATGCTGAATTTATAGGGAGGATGAGGAGGTTTCTCGTTCCACTTCTCAAGGGATATGACCCTTAAGAAAAGAAGTTTAGTTCCATATACCAAGGGATCAGGTGCATGTATGTAGCAATTTTATGTTTCTAATTTGGATAATATTCCTCAGCCAAAGCTTCTAGAACTTAATTTTTTATGAAAATACATATGCACTTTTTGGTGGAAGAAACTGTGCAAATCTGTGCAGTTTTTTTCACAAAAATCGTGCATGCTTGGGTTTTTTCAGGAAAACCACACAAGTACTAAAAATTGGTTTTAAGAAGTGAAAACCAAAATTCCTTTTGTCCCTGGTATTATTTTACTTCAATCTTCATAGGGGATTCACTCGAGACACTCCATCGGATGGCGAGACATCTGAATTGACAGTCATGGTGACAAATTTTAGTGTAATACAAGGATACAAATATTCCTATCCCATGTAATATCCCCAAAAGGGAACAAGCAGAAATACAAAACAATACTGCTCAGAAATAACGCAGTTCAGTAAAGTAAAAGCAGGAGGCAAATATGGAGACCCTTCTTTAACATTTATATCATCAAATCAGATGTATAATGAAGCCCATACAATGCAGAACAGGAAAAATAGGTCTCCCATGAAGAAACATCCTCAAAATGAGGTGCAACAAGTATAAAAATAAGCAGAAACTACCTTGACAACGTTATTTTTATTATGCTACAAAAACTATTGTTTAAAACTTAGATCTAGAGCAAAATAATGCATGAATAGTCAGATCTATGACAGATCCATACACTATAGAGCCTCTACTTCAAATACCCCTTGGGGTTTTCAGCAATACATGAAGCTCATGGAGTAGATCTGAGATCTTATGCAGCAGATCTGTAGAATGATTCAGAAATTATGAAGGCAGATACAAAGTATTCAGATATGATCTGATCTATACAATAAGATGATCCCAATCAATGGATATCAAGGGTGATGGGAAGATCCCCAACACATGAGAAAGACTCCTCCAAAATGTTATGCCAAAAGCCCTTACAACAACACCTACATAAAAACGTAGATCTGGAAGATAAACTGCGTTGTAGGGTTCAAGATTAGTTTGGCCTGATGCTAAGATGTGGATCTGATGCTCCAATGATCAAATACACCCTTTTCAAGGGGATAGAAGACTTTCCCACTGAAAAGAGGCACTAGATTGGCCTAGATCTGAGTATATCTAGCATCCACTTACTGCAGCTTACAAAGACAACCAAACCCTCAACAGGATTTGTGTTGTAGTTGGAAGTAGAAGCTTGGCCTTCAGCCTGATAGTGGACAAGATAAGCAAGAATATTCCAAGAGGCCTCTCAAGGAAAGAGGTGGGATTCCCGATCAGGAACACCTAGTGCTAAAAAACACTATTCTCTGCTAAACAGCCAAGAGAATGATATATGTCTAAACAGACAATATATTCAGAAATATAATACAATCAAAAAACATCTCATGCTGTTCTCCTCTTCCTTTTATAATATAGAGATCTTGCAAAACCCTAAACCATATCAATGATTTAGCTTCTTTCACATGTGCCTTCTCCAACTAAGAGTGCGCTGTGCATCAATGTGGATCATCTCTTCTAGACATCATTGTTGATTTGGTCATGATTGACCCAGTCAAATGTCTCAATCCCTTTCACACATAAGGGTGTTTTATTAAGATAGCCCAGATTTAGCCTTGTTCACATGGGGCATTGATTTATTCACTGTTTTTAGGATTTTTTATTGTCCTCATTTACACATTTATTCATGCAACAGGAAAATGAAACAAAATTGTATATTCCCATTAGCTTGGGCTAATTGGGAATATTACAATCCTCCCCTCCAAAATGTTGCTTATCCTCAAGCAATTGATAAGGTGAGTGCTGCAACACTTCTCCTTCTCCATTGGTGACACTATCATGAGTTAATATTTCTTCATAAGCTAAGTGTTCACCAATCCAACCCTCCATGAATTGTTCCTCCAAAGTCATTATGAGATGTGTATAGTCCATCCCACAAGGAGTCAAGAACTCAAATGAAACAAACATGCCTAAACCAATACTCTCCCTGAAACATGTAGCATAAGGTACATAGAGAGTCTCCATCCCATGTGGTACATACAAGCTTCCCATCCTCCCTCCGTACATACCCATAAAAAGTACAACTATATCATCAAGGTATGGAAGCAAAACTACATATAAACAAATATAAATTTGAGCATGAGGAGGTGGGTCATAGTCCCACATATGGTACCAGCATAGTGCATCTCCTGCCTGCATCAGTTTAAGGTGTGGTAAGTGGTTTCCCCACCACTTACTTGCTGCACATGTTATCTCACTTTGGCTGAAAGTGTGAGATATGTTTGGTGCCTTTGGGAAGCACCCATCATGAAAGAAGATCTCCCTTTGCACATCAAGGGAGTGGCCAACTTTAGAAATTTTAGTGGCCCAATGTTTGCCATGAGATTTACATTATACACTACTCCTCCTTAGAGTCATGACCTGCATAAACATGGTAAAAGAATATGTAAAATCAGAAAATGAAACTTGCTTTACTTGATCAGATTCTTCACCAACAATGTCTCTCATACACATGAAGTTGTGCATGGATCTTTCTCCTCTTCCCAAAGAAGGAAGAGATGGATGAAATAAATCTTGCATAGAGTCACATGGCTGCCCCAACTCCACATAGTTCATGAATTATTGAAAATGCTGATGTATTTCTTCTTTCAAGCCTTCCAAATCAAAGCTCCTCATGATGATCTTGTATGTTAGTATGAATCCTTTTTCGAAGTGTACGAAAAAAGACCACTTTAGCTACGCATAACTAATAGCCCTAACATCAAATGTGGCTGCCAATATCTTCAGATCTGCAGTTAGTTGATCAAGACAAGAGTTGCAAAAAACCAGATCAATGCATAGAAAGACATTAAGCAGTAAAAAGAAGGGTTTGCTCCATATATCCAATAGACAAGACAAGAACAATTTTTGAAAGAATTTTTGTATTAAGGGCACCTGGGAGGAAAACAAGAAGATGTTTCCAATTCTCCTCAATGGGATGGGTTCTTGGAAGTCCTCGGCACTTCAGATCTAGCATTTCTCTCTCCTGTTGGTGTAGAAAACCTAGACAAAGATAGAACTCAAAGGGAGCTCACACAGCAAATAATGGAAAATATGACAATGATAATGGCTCAAAGTCGGACCAAGAGTTTAGATCCAGAGTGATCTAATAGGCAACAAAAGGTGAAGAATGGTAGGAAAAACCCTCCTATTTATAACAAAATATTGGGTCATTCTAGATCTTGGTGCATGATTAAAATAACATTAACCAAATCTAGATCCACCTTTTATGGAATATTTTATTATATTTGTTGGAGGAAAAAGTATTTGACTTGGGTCAAATCCCTTTATTTGTGAATAATAAATAAATAAATGATTTATTTATCATTTTAAGGAAGTGGTTGAAGGATAATAAAATAAATAATGATTTATTTAATTATTTGTGGATGATTTGGTCATATTTAACAAGGAATATTATCTAAATAAGATTTAAATAATTATTCCTAGAAAATAATAAGATAAATAGAGATTTATCTAATTAATTTCTTTGTTTTGGGTTAAACATGATGAGGAATAATAATTAAATTATTGTTTAATTAATTATTCCATGAGGAAAATCAAACAAATATAGATTTATTTAATATTTCCTTTTGGGGTTTCCTGTTTAGACCATAAACAACCTAATAAATGTGTTTTATTAAGTTATTTTACATAGTGAAAGCAATTTTACTTAGGGTAAAATTGGTCTTACATGGTATACTTGGGTCCATCTAATGATAGTAGGTTAGATGACCAAAAAATGGTGTAACAGATTTCCCCCCAGCGTGCGAGTGTTAGGAGCAAATCGTATGACCGAAGTACGTTGTAAGAACTCAATCACCAGACATCAAAAGGGAAGTCAGAGAGAGAAATGTGAGGTAGACTAATGTGCTGAAGAACTAGACCCTAAGGAGACGAGACTTACAGGTGCAACAAGTCTCTTTTTATGAGAGGGTACCTGTGCTAAAGGCGGCGGGGGAGGCATACCTATGCCCGCCGAGACAAAGTACAAAAGAATAGTGTGTCCAGTAAACAAGGGACCGAACCATAAAGTACAATCGGCATAAACATGAGCCAGATAAGAATACAATGAGGAATCCCACATACATGCTGTGCCTGGGATAACAGCCAGGACTTATACAATAATATCTGAGTACATGAGATACAAATACAACCCAAATGCCCCCTATAAGCGGGGAAGGGCTCACAAAATTTGACTGATACATGCAAATCAAAGAGGAACTGCAAGCTGCTAAGGCCGACATCATCAAATATATGGAGCTGCATCGAGGGCTGCAGTGAAGAGGTCATCCGGGCATGTGGGGGGCTACCTGCAGGGCCACCCCCTCATGAGGGCCGAGACATCTCACACACACCCGGGAATCACCAAGAGCTGCTACTGCATCACTGAACCATCAAGTATACGTATCTCGATCATGCTGAAAGGAGCTGGAGTGGAGAAACAATCAAGTCAAAGGGAAATGAGAGATCCCTTTGCCTGATCCGAGGCACCGAACAAGAGTGGAAGCTGGAACCAAGGTATACCGCCCTCTAGACCTGTCTTCTGGAATGAAGGAGCTGATGTCGACAGAAGGAGGTCCGCCATAGGTGAGGCAATGAGAGATCCTCAACTAAGGCCCGAGAGAAAATAGTAGAGTGACGGACAGACTAATACCAATGATGATGGTGGAAGGGAGGGGACTGAGCAGCCAATGGACGACTTCCCTTGCTAGAGCATAAAGGGCATGAATGACATGGCAGCGACTGAAACAATATCATCAGGGATAAGGGACAGTGGGACTGAAGGCCATAATGTGCGACAGAAGAGAGAAACCAAGCAATGAGGGATGGAGGACTATAGCGGGGTACAAAGGGACTCGGGATAGACTCCATGAATGCGATGATGACTCCACTTGGATGCTCTAAGCAAGGGCGACTCGATGGTGCTGCCACACAGTAGAGGTCCAATGGGGGACCATGAAAACATGAGTACAAGATGGTAACTCACGACGAAAATCAACACGAACAAAGACAAGTAAGGAGGCAAAGTGGTGCCCCAAGTACAAGTGTTGTAAGTGAAGAAATGCGATTTGAATGAGAGGGGAAGTGATCCGTCTTGGAAAAAATGTGTCCTGGTGAAGTATCAAATCCCAAAAACGAAAAAGATGCTGGCTATCTAAAAGAAAATAAAACATGCATTTCAGAAGGGAAATGCTAAGGGTAATATTTCTTAAGATAGAGTGCATTGCGAGGATTAGGAAGGGGATTGCCTTTGAAATCCTCTAAGAGGTATGCCCCCTTACCGAGATCCTTACTGATGATGTAAGGGCCTAGCCATAATGAGTCGAACTTCCCATGACCAAGGACATCATGGGCCTGGTCATAAACTAGAACAAGGTCACCCTCGTGAAAAGTACGAGGTTGGACTTTTCTGTCATACTGAGCTTTGGTGCGTTTCTTGGCCGCTTCCATGGTTTGCAAGGCAACACGACGGTCTTTGGAGGCACGCTCAAGCATGATAAGTCGTTGTTCTAGAGGTTGGATGTCAGGGAGAAGTTCAACGGCCAGATGTAGGGAAGGAATCTCACACTCGATCGGTAAGGCTGCCTCCTCTCCAAAAACGAGGTGGAAAGGAGTAAACCCGGTGGCGGTTTTAACAGAAGTTCGATAGGCCCACAAAGCAGGGAAGAGCATAAGATGCCAGTTGGTTTTGTGCTTATTCACCATTCGTTGAAGCATAGTCTTGAGGATTTTGTTGACTGCTTCAACTTGGCCATTACCTTGGGGGTAATAGGAGGAGGAATATTGGTGCTCAAAACCCAACAGTGAGGATAGCGCACGCCATATATCATCTTCAAAATGTCGGCCGTGGTCAGAGACCAGTTGTTTTGGAACCCCGAATGAAGCGATAACGTGGTTAAAGAAAAAGAGGGCTGCGGTAGCTGCGGTGTTGTTAAATGTTGGCATAGCCTCGGCCCATTTTGTGAAATAGTCGACTGCCACGATGATATATTTATGGTTACCAGCGGATGACGGGCGACACTCCATAAAGTCGATGGCCCATTTACAAAAGGGACCAGTTGAGATGACCGGATGGAGGGGAGCTGGGGGAGCTCGTGCCTTAGGGGCGAAATGTTGGCAATTGGAACAGTGTTTGACTACTTCAATGCAATCACTGAAGAGGGAAGGCCAGAAATACCCAGCGCACATGACTTTTTGGGCAGTAGCAAGACCGGAGAGGTGGCCATTGCAAGCGCCGCTATGGTAGGCATTGAGGACCTGTTAAGCTTCAGTGTGCGTGAGACAACGACGAAGGACAGTATCTATACCGCGACGATAGAGGTCGTCACCGATAAGAAGGTAGCGAGGAGCCTGGTGTCGGATACGTCGTCGAGCGTCATGATCAAGGTGAAGAGCGATCTTTTGGGTTCGCAAGTAAGTGAGGATATCGCCGTACCAAGGATCGTCCAAAGTAATGGCGAATAAATGCTCATCAGGGAAATCATCATTAACTGGAGGATCTTATGTTTCGGTAGGTAATTCAGAAATGAGTTCAGCAAGGGCTAAACCTTTCTTACTTTTTGGTGTGACAAATTCGAGGTCGAATTCTTGAAGGATGACGACCCAATGAGCATACTTCCCAGTGAGGATGCGGCGACTCAATAGGAAATCCACGGGGTTGGAATTAGTCACAACCTTGGTGGAACGCATGAGGATGTAATGACGAAGTTTTTGGACTGAGAACACAACATCCAACGCTAGTTTTTCTTCATGTGAGTAGGAAACAAGAGGCCCTACTAGGTTCTTACTAACGTATTAGATCACATGCTCGATACCATTTTCATCTTCCTGGATAAGGACTCCAGCGAGCGAATAGGTGGAAGCGGAGATGTACAGGATGAAGTCCTGATCAAAGTCGGGAGGGAGGATCAAGGGAGCGGATGTGAGAGCCTGCTTGAGGGCATCGAAAGACTCATGAGCATGGGTATCCCAAACAAATGGGATATTGGATCGGAGGAGTCTAAGGAACCCATGTGCGGTGGTGGCATAGTCAAGGGCGAACCGACGAAAAAAATTAGCTTTGCCTTGGAGACTTTGGAGTTGGCGTAGGGTACGTGGAATGGGAAGTTCAAGAATGGCTTGAACTTTCAAAGGGTCAAGAGTGATACCATCCTTAGATACTATGAAGCCTAAGAGACGGCCGGCGGGAACACAAAAGATGCATTTCAATGAGTTAAGGCGGATATTATACTTGCGACATCAGAGAAAGACGGTACACAGATCGTGGAGGTGCGATGCCCGATGCTTAGAACGCACAGTGAGGTCATCTAAATAAGCAAGGATAATATGAGCTAAGTCATGGAAACAATAATACATGGTCCGTTGAAAAGTGGCACCGGCGTTTTTAAGGCCGAAAGGCATGACCCGGTAAGCAAAAGTTTCCCACGGACTGATGAACACAGTTTTAAGTTGGTCAGCAGGATGGATAACGATTTGGTTGTATCCGGAGAAACCATCCATAAAGGATAGAACCTCATGCCCCACACACTCATCAATGATTTGGTCAATAAATGGTGTGGGGAAGTTGTCTTTGGGACAAGCTTTGTTCAAGTCGCGAAATTCCATGCAAACACGGATGGTGCCTTGTTTCTTGAGGACAGGAACCGGGTTGGACACCCAAGTGGTGTATTCAGTAGGATAAATGAAACCAGCCTGCTTGAGCTTATCGATTTCGGCTTCGATAGCATCACGTCTGGAAGGATTAATGGGTCTCAACTTTTGTCGGACTGGGTTGGCATCGGGCCACGTATCGATATGATGCTCGACGATGGTGGGATCGAGCGCAGGCATTTTCGAGTAGGACCAGGCGAAAATATCGCGGAATTCTTTGAAAAGCTTAATGTAAGCTTCAATTTCTTCCGGGGTGCATTGGACGCCCAAGGTGACATATTCTTCGATTCCTGGTTTGACCGAAATGTCAATTTTAATGGTCGGAGAGATGTTGGCCATGTTTCCTTCTTCAAAAGCGTCAGGTGGAGGGATGGAATTTTTGAACCAATCAACTGCATTGGGAATGAAGTCTTTGGTTTCCACAGCATATTGGTCATGGGAATGCTGTGGGAGGAAATATGCGCGATGGTGCATATCATCCCACGGAAAGTCAGGGTTGGTCATGGCTTCCATAATGTCTTCATCAGACTGGAAGATGGGAAGGCTGGAGGAAAGAGGATCACCCGATGATGTAGTGATGTGTGACTGGTAATCTTGTGGAGAAGGGCTCACATGCACAACGTCAATAGATCCAAGGTCGACTGAGGGGGAACCAAGAGTGTCTGTGGGTCAAAGGTTAGGTGAATTATCTCTCAAGGATGACGATAGGTACAAAATGGTGATCGAAGGCTCTGTTGGTTTGATAGCGGGTGGAGGAATGTGAATGGGAGTAGAAATATCCTCTGGTCCTATCGAAGTAGAACTCGCAGACAAGGGAGAAGGTATCTTGTCATGCGTGGCCTTGAATTGGCGGTACGTGTCTAAGGAGGAATGATATTCATCAAGGGGGGGACAGAGGTGGGTGTAATGGCCATGGAAATTGCACAAAGCACAAGGGTGATTGGTGCGCAAGGTTTTGAGTTTAGGGATAGAATCTGGGATAGTGACGTACACTTCAGGGATATCAGAGTCGGGAAACGTCTCATTGACCAGGAGCTTGAGGTGTGGCATTTCAGGACACGTATGGGTGGCGTGACCAACAATATCGCACAAAGCGCACTGGATAGTGGGCTTTCGCAGTCGAGGAGGGGTAGGGTTTGTCGGGGCAGCTTGGTCCTGATTGGTTTCCCCCTTACGAGCTTTTCCTTTCTTTCCTAGGGCTGTCACCATAGGGCGGGGTCCTGGGGAGGTGCGGGGGGCCTGGTGGTAATAGAGGAAGCGAGGGGGGCCGGTTGAACCGGTGTCAAAGCAAGGTAGGGTTTGGGGTGACCGGGTGGGGTAGCGGTTGGAGGGTCAAGGTACGAGACAGGTATGCCCAGGGTCAGGTTAGGGAGAGAGAGGGTGGCCATGACGAGGACCGTATAGACTCCGGGAGGGGGAGCCAGCAAAGGTATCTGACCAGCGGGATAATGACCAGGAGGGACGGCTCCGAGATGGTTAAGGCCAGGGGGAACCGATCCGGGGGGATAAAGGGGTTTGGGGATACCAGTTGTGGGGAGAAGGGCCAGAAGGAGGAGGCCCGGATGGCTGAGATGAATGGCTAGGAGCGGGTTGCGGTGGGCGAGGTTGAGTCTAAGGTTGCTGACTAGCCGAAGCGGGTCACTTAAGGGCAACCCGAGACGATTGCATCATGCAAACATTCGACAAGCTGGGATCAGAGACAGGAGGAGGGAGGAGACCAGGAAAAGTTCCAAGCAGGGAGGAATCTTTGTAGACGTCAGGGGAGACACTGGTCAAAGAATCGATGGTTTTCTTATTGGCTACAGAAGAGATGGTTGTCTCAGGGGAGGTCTGAGACTTTGGCTCATGATAGGTCAACTGGTCGATGGTGACTATCTTCCCATTGTGAAGAAAAGACATCTTGCGAAAAACCGTGGAAGGGACAGCAGACATGGCATAAGTGTAGCTTCGCCCCAATAGAATGTTGTATTCTAGAGGGGCGTCGATGACGTCGACGTCAACGCAAACAGTCTTACCGGCGAGGGTGATAGGACAATTACGAAAAAGGCCAATGGGCTGAGAGGCGTGGCCGTCCCACGCTCGAAAGGTGATCGTGGAAGGGGCCAAGTCAGGAGATCCGAGTTGCTTCCAAACCGAAGCGGACATCACACAGGTGGATGCCCCCTCATCAATTATACATCGAGAAACGTTGGCATTCCGGATTTTGACTGGCATTTGGAAGGCGACAAAAGTAAGAAGAGGAGGATGTTCTGATTGATGGGCATCGAAAACAATCATTTGGTCTTCAGCAGGATCTACAGCGCCCACGGTAGATAGCAGAGCCTTATTTTGGGAAGGGCACGATTGGAGGAGTTCCAATGTGGAAATGGCAGCAGGAGATTGCGCCAAATCATCTACTATGCTATACGAATGAGCAACTCAACCAGAAGCAGCATTTCGACGTAATGGTCCTTTAGGAATCTTGGTATGAACCTCAGCTTTGGGTTGAGGGATATGTAAGGGGGCCATTGGATGTCGAAGAGGCTCTAGAGGAGCTGAAGAAGGGACTTGGGGGCGGTGAGTGGAGGCTTGGGAATGCGCGGGGCCGAGGAGTTTGAAGGTGAAGGTCGACGGTAGAGATGGAGGCTGGTTTCATCCTTGAGGATCTATTGTCGGAGGAACAAGAAATGGAGAGGTGGATGGCGACCTGTTCGTCAAAGGGTGGTTGGGTAGCCACGAATCACTAGCGAGGAAAGGATCGGTAAACACGGTACCGGTTACAGTAGTGGCCACATTAGGGGGAGCATGAGGGGAGGCATGTTTTCCGCGCAATGTGGCTTGAGACTCCCACATCTGCCGCATTTGTGGTAAGAGGGGACAATCGTGGGTGTAATGACCATAAACACCGCAACACAAACAAGGCTTTTTTGTGCGAAGAGGCATGTCCGGCTTGGGCTGAGTGCCCTTTTGTTGGTTAGCGGTGTTAGGGTCAATACCTTGAGGATTGGGTCCATGAGTACCAGGGGCAGATTGGTTTGGATTGCCTCTCCGCCTTCTTTGAGAAGAAGGGGATTAGTCGTGCCCTGTTGTGCAAATACTTGCCCTGAAGGGGGCTGTAGGTGCTGTTGCGGGGTTGGAGGAGGCAAGGGAGACGGAAGCGCATATGCTGGAGGAGCTGGTGCACCAGGCTGCGGATAAGGGTAATGGTTAGGTTGGGAAACATTGAGGTAAGTAGGAGGTTGGGCAAAAGGATGAGGCATGTCGTATCCTGGATACATGCTACCTGGAGGGGGAAAAGTGCTAGATGTGCTGGCCCCTCCCTGAGGGAGACCATAGCCCATAGGAGGTTGAGCATACGGATGAGAAAGGGCTCCAACGATACCGTTGGCGGAATGAGATGCCCCTGGGGCGTTAGCGCCTCTGGGCCTGGGGAGGTCAGGAAGGATGGTATAAACATAACCAGAATGAGCATAGATCAGGTCATATTTCAAGGCTATTTGGAGGGCGGCTTCTTCGGTTTGAGGGAAATGGGAGGCGACATCTTTGCTAATGGGAGCTAAGAGAGTGCGAAGGAACCAGTCCATATAAACCCAATCTTCGAAGGGGGGGAGCTCGACATAAGCTTCGTCTTCGTCGCCATTCCTGGACATGAGTGGAAAGGCGGGTTGAAGAGGTTTGCTTAAAAGAGGTCAAACGCTCCGTACCAGTATCGTATCGGAGAGGGAGCTGGAAATAAGATAAAAAGGCTTGGGCAAGAGTCTCGAACGTGGTATGGGACGAAGTGGCCTGTTCGACATACCATTTAGAAGCTTGGCCGGTAAGCGTGCGTTGGAACAAACGAAGACGGATGGAGTCATCGGTAATGGAATTGGAGGAACACCACATGTGGAAAGACCGGACGTGATTGGTTGGATCTTCTCCATTAAGGCCCTCGAACTTAGGGATGTCGAAGGGGCTTGGACACAGCAACGGAGCCAACCAACATCGTGGCGAATAGGGTCATTGATCAACTGATTGAAATCAGGGAGGCTGAGGCCTGCGATGTACGGTAGCAAGGGTGCGGCTGGGGTAGCTCTTGTGGTGGTTCTGCTAGTAGTAGTTCCGGCATTAGGGTCGGGAGCTCCGCTAGCATTAGGCCCTGGACCAGACATAGTGAAGGTGACAGGGGGAGAACCAGAACTAAAAGGAGAATCCAATGAATCAGAAGAGGAGTCGGAATGCGGACTCGGAGGAGGATTGGCTCAACGACGACGGGACGGAGCAGGTCGATCGACCGGAAACTAAGGGTGAAGGCCAAGAAGTCTCCGGGAAACACGCCTTGGGGGCGCAATGATGGCAACACAAACACGGCACGAGGGGAAGAAGAATGACCGACAGAGGCAGGGAGGTGCAGAATCAAGTGATTACAATGTCGAAACAAGGACAAAAAGGTGCAGTGTCAATTGATTTTAAAGTCTTTGCCTGGCGGTGTAAACCAGGCTCTTCTTTGCTTAGGGTGAGTGTGTGGCATGCATAAATTTTAATTTTTAAACCCTTTTCGTTTTGAGAGCAAGAGAAAAAGTGTGTTGCGTAACTGAAAATAATGCTGCAAAAACAGTATAAATAACAGAAAATTAACAGCTACTATTGCATCGATTCAACCCAAACAGGCGGGTCTCTCAAAACTAATCTAAAAGAGGGAAAAAATCTATTCAAAACACACTAAAAAGAGGCCAATAGATCTAAGGTCGAAAGGGACAGGGATCTAAAGGGAAAAGCTGCTGAAAAGAGGTGCAGATCACGGCCAAGAGGTAGAGGCAAGGTGGCTGGAAAAAAGGAGGAAATCAGAAAAAAGCAGAAGGGGCAAGGAGGAGGCCCTAAAAGTAGATCCAAACAAATCTTTAGGAGGTTATTTGAAAGGGAGAAGAGCTGATTAGAAGAAGTCTGAAAAGGAGGTATCAGATCTGGAAAACGGGGGGCTGAAACTCTGAAAAAATAGACCTGAAACAGATAAAAACTCTTCCACCAAAAGTGGAGGGTACTGAAGCCCTAGGGGGCTATGTTCCAACTTAGATGGTAACGGTCCGAAACGGGGTCTAGCGGGCGGAGGCAGAGGAACAACACTGACAGAAGCTTGACAAAACCCGAGCGTGCAGCATGCGGCGCCACGGTCGCGGTTACGACTGTTTTCTCGTCGAGTCACGAAAGGGGCTCAAAAGCGTCGGCTGGAGTCTGGAGGTACTTATTTTGGGTTGAAAGATGCAACCTCCGGCCTAGGTTGTCCCGGTGCGTGATTTTCGGAAAAGTTGCGGCTCAGTTGCGGCTGATATCTGTCCCTTTCATAATAGAACTGACTTTCTGTGAGATTAGAAATTTTAATGTTTTATGGTTTTATAGGTGAAAAACAACATGAAATAGGGAAAAAAAAGCTGAAAAGAAACCCTAGGGTCTGAAGTAGCTAGATATGCATGAATATGAAAAACGACAACGGTTGTAATTGAAAACCCGTGTGGAGTCGCCAATTGTTAGTATGAATCCTTTGTCGAAGTGTACGAAAAAAGACCACTTTAGCTACGCATAACTAATAGCCCTAAAATCAAATGTGGCTACCAATATCTTCAGATCTGCAGTTAGTTGATCAAGACAAGAGTTGCAAAAACCGGATCTATGCATAGAAAGACATTAAGCAGTAAAAAGAAGGGTTTGCTCCATATATCCAATAGACAAGACAAGAACAAATTTTGAAAGAATTTTTTGTATTAAGGGCACCTCGGAGGAAAACAAGAAGATGTTTCCAATTCTCCTCAATGGGATGGGTTCTTGGAAGTCCTCAACACTTCAGATCTAGCATTTCTCTCTCCTGTTGGTGTAGAAAACCAAGACAAAGATAGAACTCAAAGGGAGCTCACACAGCAAATAATGGAAAATGTGACAATGATAATGGCTCAAAGTCAGACCAAGAGTTTAGATCCAGAGTGATCTAATAGGCAACAAAAAGGTGAAGAATGGTAGGAAAAACCCTCCTATTTATAACAAAATATTGGGTCATTCTAGATCTTAAAGATTGCATGATTAAAATAATGTGTAAAATCTAAGAGCCACCTTTTATGGAATATTTTATTATATTTATTGGAGGAAAAAGTATTTGACTTGGGTCAAATCCCTTTATTAATAATAATAAATAAATAATGATTTATTTATCTTTTTAAGGAAGTGGTTGAAGGATAATCAAATAAATAATGATTTATTTAATTATTTGTGGATGATTTAGTCATATTTAACAAGGAATATTATCTAAATAAGATTTAAATAATTATTCCTAGAAAATAATAAGATAAATAAAGGTTTATCTAATTAATTTCTTTGTTTTGGGTTAAATATAACCAGAAATATTAATTAAACTTTTGTTTAACTAATTATTTCATGAGGAAAATCAAACAAATGATTAAATATTTCCTTATGGGGTTTCCTGTTTAGGCCATAAACAACTTAATAAAGGTGATTTACTAAGTTATTTTCATAGTAAAAACAATTTTACTTGGAGTAAAATTGGTCTTACATAGTGTACTTGGGTCCATCTAATGATAATAGGTTAGATGACCAAAAAATGGTGTAACATTGTAGATCCTCATGGAATAGGGCTGAAACAGAACACTTTGTATGCTCCTTGTAGTAACTTCTGTTTGAGCTTAGAAGCTCTAGACAAGAATATCCTACCATGATGATAGATGACTCCTCCTTGGACTAAGTAGCCCTCTTCATGTAGCTAGTCATCAAGTATCATACATGTGTGAAGATCTTTGGAATAATCCACCAACAGTTGGGATTTCCAGTATAGATCTACACTACCCAACAATGATAGCATTGATGATACATCAACAGAAATTTTTGTCATGTTGCTGCTCTTCTCCTTGACATCCTCTATACCAAAGGTGTGCGTTGGAAGGTTTTTCCTTCCATTCTTCTCCTCCCACAGTGCAAATCCAGAAATGAGAGTGGGTGATGATGATAAGGGAGAAAGATTTCCCTCCTTGAGCTTACCCAAGTATCCTAGCACTGTACCTTTGTCTTCAAGTGCTCCAATTCCTCCTGGATCTAAGTTTGGAGTAGCAAGTTGTGAGGTCTTCCCCACAAAATCTGAATCGGGTGGCCTCCCAGATGGTTTGCCACTAGATAAGATTATCCCATGTAGAAATCTCATCAACATAATAGATGGGATTGTGAGGTCATTTCTTCCACTGTGCAAATCCATCTCTATTTTTTGTGTGGAAGTGTTATGTGAGGGGTAAGTATGCATGCGCTTGATCATTTGAGATTCACCACTCTTCTTGTCCACCCATTCCATTTGCAAAGCCTCCCAATCAGTGGTGACTTTCCCCAATGTAATCAACCATTAGACACCCAAAATAACATTGTTGTCTGGTATGTCAACCACAAAGAAGTGATCCACCAAAGTGTAGAATCCCATGGTGACTGAAAGTGATGGGACATAATGCATGCATTGCATTGTTCTATCTCCTAGGACCAAAACAAAGAATCCCTCAAAATTATCAGTGGGTATTGCCCTCCTTTGCACAAGATGGGCACCAATGAAGTTTTGGGTAGCCCCACTGTTAATCAATACAGAAACCCTCTGATTCATAATTGAACCTTGAACTCTTAAGGTTAAGTACTTAGGTACTCCTCTCAAAGATTCAAGAGTTCCTCCAATAGGAGGAAATGCTCCATTTCCATCTCTTGATGGTGTTGGATCTCCTTCAACATTGTCAGTGTTGTGACATCTTCTTGGTTCATCATCTTCATCTTCTTCAAGATCTGGGAAGACCTCTATATAATGTGCTTTACCAGCAACACATCTATGTCCAGGCACCCATGGTTCTTGGCAAGTGAAGCATAGATTCTTCCTCCTTAGATCTATCCGGACTTCATCATCAAGAGGCTTCTTGTAAGAGCTCTCCTTTGAAGGAGAAGCTTTCTCTTCCTTTCCTTTAGAAGGAAAAGAGGGCTTGTGCTAAAAGTTTGCCTTTGCTTTTGGCAAGGCATCTTCAAGGTCTCTAGCCCTCTTAATGGAATCATGCAAGGTATTGGGCTTGGTAGACTTTACCAACCCATGAAGAGGTTCATCTAGACCATCGATGAACATGTACACCCTTATTGCTACGGACAAGTCAAGAACCATAACAAATAATCTCAAAAATTTAGAAATATAAGACTCTGTATTACTTGATTGCTTCAACTTTGCAAGGCTCATGAAAGGTGCTTCTGGATCTCTTTTTTCAAATCTTTCCACCACTCTTCTAGTGAACTATAAATAAGCAGTCACATTGGCATGACCCAATGTTGACAAGCCATGGAACCACCAGTCATGTGCTTCACCTTCAAAGTGCAGCGCTGCAATCTTGATAGCTTCCATCTCAAGGACTTTTTTCAGCTGAAAGTAGATGTCAAGATTTTCTACCCATGCTTTGGCAAAACACTTAGATGACCCATCAAAATTGGGTAGAAATAAGTTTCCCATAGAGTGATGTCGATCATGATTCTGAGTGAATCCAACATCTCTATGCTGATGCCTTGGTCTTCTTTTGTCCTTCAGGTGACAGAACTCTTGAAAACTCAAGTGATCTTTGAATCTCTGATTTTGAGATTCATATTCTTCAAAGTAGTCTTCAAGGGATGCTTGCTCTTGTAACCCTTCATTTCCCACATCCAAAAAGGTATGCATGGTAGAGCATTGGGAAACTTGTGGTTGATTCACTAATTGATCATTCCAGTGGTGAGATATGCCAGAGCTTTCTCCAAGATGAAATCTCTTAGGAGATTCTTTGATTTTTTCCATTCTCATCTCTTTGATCTCTCTAGCAAGATCTTGCATGGGCTTCAAAAGGGTTTTTGCAAACTCCTTTCCATATTCATCACTTCCAAGTTCAGGGGCTTTACCCTTGTCTTTATCATCACTTGTGTAATCAAATTTCTTCTGTATTCTTCTTAGATACCTCTTCTCTTTGTCAGTAAGAGGCACATCTTCTTCTAAAGAAATATTGGCTTCTTAAGAAAGCATAGGCCATGCCAAGATGATTACTTCGATACCACTGTAATATCCCCTAAAGGGAACAAGTAACAACACTAAACAATACTGCTTAGAAATAATGCAGTTCAGCCAAATGAAGTAGGAGGCCAATATGGAGGCTCAATATTTATGCATACATCAGCAAATCAGATTTAGAATGAGGCCCATACAATGTATAACAAGAAATATAAGACTTAAACAAAAAGAAACCCTCAAAAAGAAGTGTTGCAATCACATATATTCATTGCAAAGGCTTGACAACATTATTTTTATTATGATGCAATAGATTACAACTTAGATCTAGAGCAAAATAATGCATGAATATTCAGATCTATGACAAATCCATACACTATAGAGTCTCTACTTTACATACCCCTAGGGGTTTTCAGCAACAATTGAAGAACATGGAGTAGATTTGAGATCTAAGGCTGCCGACCTGCAGAAATCTTCAGGAATTTTAAAGTAAATACACGAGTATTCAGATCATATTTGAATATAACATGGATTAGATCTGAAATCCAAGATCACCACAGTGAAGGGCAGATTCCCAACACTATAGATCACTCCTCCAAAGTTATGCCAGAAACCCTTACAACATCACCTGCAGAAAAACGCAGATATGGAAGATAAACTGTGTTGTAGGGTTCAAGATCTATTTGGCCTGATGCCAAGATGTGAATTTGATGCTCCAATGATCCAATACACTCTTGTCAGGGGATAAAGCTTTCCCACTAAAAAGAGGCACTAGATTGGCCTAGATGCGAGTAGATCTAGCCTCCACTTCTTTGCAGCTTACAAAGACAACCAAACCCTCAACATGATCTGCATTGTAGTTGGAAGTAGAAGCTTGGCCTTTAGCCTGATATTGGACAAGATAAGCAAGACTGTTGCAAGAGGCCTCTCAAGGAAAGAGGTGGGATTATAGATCAGGAACACCTAGTGCTAAACAACACTATTCTCTGCTAAACAGCCAAGAGAATGATATATGTCTAAATAGACAGTATATTCAGAAATATAATACAATCAACGAACCTCTCATGCTGTTCTCCTCTTCCTTTTATAAGATAGAAATCTTGCAAAACCCTAAAACATCTCAATGATTTAGCTTCTTTCACATGTGCCTTCTCCAACTAAGACTACGTTGTGCATCAATGTGGATCATCTCTTCTAGATAGCGTTGTTGATTTGGTCATGATTGACCCAGTCAAATGTCTCAATCCCTTTCACACATAAGGGTGTTTGATCAAGATAACCCAGAATTAGCCTTGTTCACATGGGGCATTGATTTAATCATTGTTTTTAGGAGTTTTTATTGTCCTCCTATACATTTATTCATACAACAGGAAAATTAAACAAAATTGTATATTACCATTATCTTGGGCTAATTGGGAATATTACATCCCAACCCACATACTCCAGGGAACCCAAACTATTATGGGGCTCTAGAGATTCATATCTCAACCCACAACCTCCAGGGAACCCAATTTGTTAGAAGGCTCTAGATATACCTATCACAACCCACAAACTCTATGAACCCCAGTTGTTAGATGGCTCCAGAGACTAGTATCCCAACCCACAACCTCAAGGGAACCAAAATACAAATCCCTTCTCTTCTCTTCGCTTCTCTTGGGTGAGTTTTTGATATGCGTTTTATTCCTTGTCGATTTCTGCTCCAATCATTTTCCTCCTGCCTAGACGAATGGGAGTGTGAATTCCCCTTCTCCTCTCATTCCTCCTTCCTTTTCCTCTGCTCTTTGTTTTCCTTGTCTTGTAAGGATGTTCTATCCGCATCCTTGTTTCCTTTCAGAGTCTCGTCCTCCATAAATTTCCTATCCTCTTTTTCATGTAAATATTCTCATATGCATGGGATTTTATATTTTCTTTTGCATATCATTCAATTTAAGAACTCGTCTATTAAATTCATGGACCAACCATCCTTTAATGGTTTTCCAAAAATTCAAATTTTCTGCACAAGAAAACCTCAACATCCCAAGCAAGCAATCCTCCTCCTCAACTCTGGAATTTGTGTCCTTTCGACTCAATCAACATATATGTATAAATATTTACAATGAATTTTATGAGAGAGCCATGGGTTGGGCTATCACAAAATAAATGCAAACTATTAATCAAAGCTCCACCAAACTAGCCAACAATCCCATGTATCATGTAAGATTGAATCACATTGAAACCCAACATCATTTTGTATGGGAAAAATATGCATTCGAAGGAGATTAATCTCATTTAAATTGTAATATGAATGAAACTGTGGCTGAAATATTTAAAAAACCTCTTGGAAAGACAAAGTTTCAAATATGTAGAGGGGGGGTGTTATTGAAATAACAGAGATATTCTAGAAATTCATTATTTAAAATTTGTTAATGTGTGGTTAGGATTTAATGTTTTAATTAGTTGTTCAAATTCTATTTTTTTTTTTAATTTGTTGAAATTGTTGAACTATATTATATTCATATAAATAGAAGTGGATGCTCATATGATGTATGTGAGAGATTGTGGGTAGTCTCTACAGTGAGTAGTGTCTCACTTGTGAGCTGAATCTCACCATTTCCAATACTTTGTCTTTGATTGTTGTGTCTATTTTACATCGATAGGTGTGTCTATTTTGGAATAGGGTTTCTAGTATTTTAATTTAATTATCAATAATTATTAGGTGGATCATAGAGATTTAATATCCACAAAGTATTTTAGAATATTCATAGTAGTACTACACAAACCAAAGGTTGAAATTTATCTCAAAAGTAGTTATGCATTTTTTCCTTTTAATTAGATGTATTAATTGAAAAAAATGTCATATGAACAGGTGTCACATGAATTGAAGGAGGTTATGGTTTTATGGGCATGTGGTATTGTACTTAAGCATGTTTAAAAATTAAGAAACTCCATGGTAAAGTGGGGGTAAATCTCCATTTGGTTAAGAATCTTGTTCCATGTTTTTTCAAATTTATATATGTTTAACTCATATATTAATTCATTTTATAATTAAGAATAATAATAATAATAATTTAAAATGAGGGAAGTTGGAGTGGGAGGGTCATTTTTGGCCCCGATGAAAAATGGTCTCCCAATTTTCTTGTGGAATTGGAATAGCCACCAACAACCAAGCAGAATTTCTATCCCAATGGAAGGGATTGGAGATTGCCAAGGACCATAAAATATACATAATAAATGTATTTTGGGGCTCGATACTTGTCATTATGCAATTTATAAAGGCCAATAAGGCCATTGGTAGTGATTCTAGAGCCTTAAGTCAAAGAATTATTGCCTCAGTTTCCCTTTTTTAGTACGTGAATTTCTACCATGTTTTTAGACATCTAAACTTGGAAGCCAATGAGCTAAAAAAAAGGGTCTCATCATGAGCTAAGGAGAAATATAATTAAAATAGAGATATGACTTCCAACCAATCCCTTGACATGTTGAGTAATCAAAATAAAAAAATGACATCGTGGTAGAGAGCACTCTGCCATCTTCCTCTAAAAATTTTGCGTATGAAGAAGAGTGTTGGGAAAATTACTGAGAAGGGGAGTGGGGTGAATCAATATTTTAAAAGTCACTTAAATATTTTGATTTATTATTCATATTTTTGTACGCTACTGTAATAAAGTAAACCAATGTATGTATGTGACTATGATGAAGACAAGTATCGCATATAGTTAACTAATTCATCATCTATTTAACTTGAACCAATGCATCAGTACTTCATTAGAAATTAATTAAACAGTAACCATGAGTAGTAAGAACAAAATAAACCGTCACACATAAGAAACACATCAATATGCATGAACACCAATATTTTTAGGTGGAAACCCATTGTGGGAGAAAACCACCACTGTCGACGTGTACGTCTTCTTCTTTTATTATAAATAAAAAATTATTACAATCTGGTACTGGAGTAGATTCATACCAGTATGCAAGAACCCACCTGTAGAAGGATACGACATTCTCTCATTCTCCAACATCCACTGGAAGGGAGCTCCAAGCCCCTAATCTCGTTTACCAACACCCACAAGAACAAAGCTCCAACGCTATGATCATATTTACCAGCTACCACTGGAAGGAAGCTCTGACTCCCTACCTGAAGTCTCCAACCCTTAGCACCTTTGTGGACCATGTTTCCTAATATTTCATACTGGATCCACTTGACTCAAAACATCAAAACCTGTAGGCAAATGTTCATCATATTTTCATACTAGACCCACTACCATCTTTTAAGCCCAATACCAAGTAATAATTCTGAAACCAATCACTGTATAAAATCACTTCATCATTGAACCAACTGAGACAGTAAATCAGTCAATGAATCAACTAAAAACAAAAAAAGCAACTCATATCACTATATACCCATTCATCAAAATACCAGACCACATATTGTTCATCACAAAAACCTGTTCCTATCACTACAAACCCTGATGAATCATATTTCATAATATATACACAATTGTTATGAGGCATACCTGCGTATGTACACACTTTCCATGAATAATTCCTATGTATATATCTCAACACACTAACAATTGAATATGCATTACTATACCGCTGAATCATATATTGAATCACATATTGAACCCATCACAGATTATTGAACCAAATGTAGATCATCACATAGTACCATCATCACTTAGTCAACATTTCATTCCACAATCAATTCAACCCAACCAATACTATCAAACATAGATTATTATGAGAGAGACATCATGGACAAAAAACATCAAACATAACATAACTGATCAAACATCATTAATAGTTCATACTGCAAAACCTTAGCATACGTATGCGACTCTTATAAATCACTTTTGCGTATGTACGTGTTTTTAATTATTGACACCTGCATACAAATTTGACCATACTACAAAATATATACATGACTACCTAGAGGTAGATCCTTGTATGTACGCGACTTCTCAGTGACAAAACCACGTATATATATGTAATCACTAAATCATCCCTTCGATATAGAACACAACATCTGTCAAACCCAAACCTTGGCATACACTATGTTGAAGCCTCAAAATTCATTGCAACAACCTGGCGGATGACCACCCAGTCCAGACCTTAAAGCAGTTCCTTTTCCATTTGGAATGGTGGTTTGGTTTGGTTTAACTAGGTCTAGTTATATTTTCTCAATCTCCAATGGCTTAAAATATAACTTTTTTCTATCAATGGAGAAGAGACATCAGATCATCCCTCTTGCTAACTAGGCAAGAAAGTGATCCTTAAGCTAATTTGGGGCTCAACTAAGCCACAACTAAAGTTTTTCCTCTTTGGAAAGAGACTTCTAGTGATGTAGAATTAAATATAAATGAAAATTTATTCTAAATTGTAAGAAAAATGAACTTTATCCTAATCCTATCTCAATTAGGCAGATATAGATCTAACCCAACCGAGAGCAAGATATTTAAATGATTGAGATTCAAATATGTATGGCTTATAATGAATATCAAGCTAATGAAGTAATTTATTAGTTGACATTATGTATACCAAAACACATTCTATTTTGAGACCTTTTAACTGAAATAATCAACCAACAACATTTGAGAAGTAGTACATAAAATTATATTGATTGTTAAATCAATACTTCGAATAATTAAGCAATAATATGAGGAAATAGTTCACAAGATAACATTATTTGTTAAATCAATATTAAAAGACATATTTCTGAGTAAATAATTACTTAGAAATTAGAATTCAACCCATAAGAGCATAGATAAATAATAACATATAATTGAAACACATTACTCATATCGACAATAGTGCACAAATATGAATAAAATGACACATTCTTGCCATCATAAAATTAAAATAGTATTTAAAACAATAGTATTAGAAATACCAATTTATTGAACCCATTTCTCTACCTCTAGTCTCCAACAGTCCTTTACAATGCATGAACTTGTGCTTTTAAAACAGGAGATGCAATAGTGCAAGTTGTGTTCTTCATACATAATTCAGATGCAAAAGAAAATTCCTCAATAATCCCTATATCTGAGTTTTATCTCCTCTACCCTACAACTCTAAATCCTCTATACAATAGTGCCTTCAAGAATTCCTGAATTGCAGAGAAGAGAAGCCTCTAATACATTCTACAATCTACTATTTATAATATTTACAAAAGAATTCCTCAATAGAAAGTTGTTGAAGAGTGGTTATGCTAAATCAATTTTCATTGGCCCATAATCATGTTCTTCAATTGATGGAGCCTTGTAATGAATAAATAATGTAAATAAATGATAAATTAGTTAATTAGTAATTAGGCTGAAAGGCACCTGTGTAAGTATATAAGTAGGCCCTTTCGTGAAGAGGCACCTATGTAAGTATATAAGTAGGCCTCATTTGTAACATTCAGCATCTCATTCTTCATACCTTTTATAATATAATATTTGTATCTTCATGGATATCTTTGTATTCCAAGTGTTCTGGAGTATTTAACTTGAGAAGGAACTTTGTTTGCTTTATTTGGTATCAGAGCAGTTTGTTCTTCTGGCCGCTCATTGCTGCACAGAGCTACGCTCCTCGGTCCAGGCCTTTGGCCATAAAAAATTTGTCAACATTTTTGTGATCGAAGCGTTTCGCTACCAGTCTTGGAGTTTCTCCATTTTCACCAGTAGGCCTTTGGCCGGAATTAAAAATTTGAAGAATTTCACCAGTAGGCCTTTGGCTATAATTAAAAATTTGAAGAAATTTCACCAGTAGGCCTCTGGCCAAAATTAAAAATTTGAAGAAAAAAAAGGGAATTTTTGAAAAAAAGAAAAGCAAAAGAAATATATATATATAAGTAAAAAAAAAAACAAAAACAAAATACAAAAAAAGAAAAAAAACGAAAAAAGGAAAAAAGAGATATATATAAAGAAGTACATATATGTACATACCAAGACAATTTAAAATTAAAAAGGAAAAAGAAATAAGGAAGAGTATGTAAGGTTATTTTGATTATTCTTTCAGTGGTTTACAAGCTCGTGGTTTTGGAAGCCCATGGTAATTGCCCATGGTATTTGCAAGGTAAAATAAGAAGTAAAGGAATAAAAAATCTCTGTGTGAATGGTAAGTTTACTTCTACATGGAGAACATTAACCGAGTCAAATACACATAAGTGGACATATATTTTATAGGTGAATATATGTGAATAGCCACGTTTCACTAGGGTTGTAACCTTTCAACAAAAAAAGGAGTTAAAAAAAATCAATCGTTAAAAGAATATATATATATATATATATATATATATATATTTAATTAATTAAATTATTAAAAAAAAAAATTGAAGGAATAATAACTTCATTAAAAAGAAGAAGAGAAAGTTAGGAAGGGTTACCTTAAAAACCCTAAAAACTCAATTCAACAAACAAAATGGAATCAATCATTGATGAAAAGGAAATTGAATCTAATTCGGAAAGGAAAGAAGGAAGATTTCCTGAAAATTATAGTATGTTTGTCCGTATGCTAATTAGAATCAAAGGTTCACTTGCGGGAAATGAAGTTCTCATATCTATCGATCTTAATAAAAAGAGTAATTATGTTAGTACTGAATGTGTTAACCAATTACTGATCCCTGAATCAAATATAATCAAAACAAATTCAATTAACGCAAATGAAAAACTATATGACATAAGGAATCTACACCTAAGTATTGGGGAGTATTCCTTGGTCTCGCAATTTACCGTTAAAACCTTATTTTGTAACAATAGTGATATAATTCTAGGTTTGCTTTAGATGGAATCACTAGGATCATTCATCCTTAATACCAAAAAGAAGTTTTTAACATTATCCTACAAAAAGAAGACAATAATGCTACAGGACGTCAACTTAAAGCCAAATTTAGTGACACCTGAAGACATTCAAAAAATTTCAAAAGTAATTTCTCAAGAAAGTAAAAAGGTGATCCAAAATATGCAAAAGGAAATTGACAAAATCACAACTAACAATAATTAAGAAGTTTCTCGCCTCAAGGACCACAACGAAAAATTTCTAACGCAAATTAAGAAATTGAAGAAGGATAAGAAGTTGGAAAACAAGGTGCAACAACTTGTTGAAAGAGAGTCGTCGAAACCGACAAATGTAGAAGTTCAAGTTTTAGGAAAAAGGAACATTGATTCAGTAATTGTCACAACTCAAGAAGAAGATATGCAAGTTGCAAACGATACAAACTTCGATGTTGTAGTTCAGATGAGGAGCATTCTAAGTGAAGGTTTTGTAACCTACTCAATAACATCCTCACCAAAAGAAAATCAAAGTCAAACAAAAAATGTTCCCTATCGACATCCAGATCACGAGAGCAGACAACTCAGTCGAGCTATGTATTCAGAACAGAAACAAGATGATATTCTAAAGAATAATAACGAATCATCACAAGTTTCTAGTCATCGTAAGATTCCACAAAAGATTGATTTAGGATGGTCCGATCCATTCTCAGTGCGAAAATTTTGTTTGTCACTTAGAGGATCATATCAACTTGTATCGACAATGATGACTGCCCTGAGACGAGAATATGTTCGTAGCAGGGAAAGAAATCGAGGCCTTTCATCAACAAGCTTTGAGGACAAAGCTTTTTGAGGGGAAGGAAATGTAATGAATAAATAATGTAAATAAATGATAAATTAGTTAATTAGTAATTAGGCTGAAAGGTCATGTTTGATAAGACATGACCTTTCGTTAAGAGGCACCTGCATAGGTATATAAGTAGGCCTCATTTGTAACATTCAAATCATCTATCTATCTCATTCATCTTACATTTAATATAATATTTGTATCCTTATGGATATCTTTGTATTCCAAGTCTTTTGGAGCATTTAACTTGTGAAGGAACTTTGTTCGCTTCAAGCCTTCTCATTGATTGAGATATTCTTCTCCTCATCTCTTCAAGTTTTTATCTGTAAAAACCAATCAAAAGAATTTAATAAAATGCAAATTGAAATCAAAATGCTAGATTTTGAATTAAAACAAATCCAATCAAAACTTAAAACAAATAATTGAAAAGGAAATCTAAGATTTCTATTGATGTCTGTGATGATCTAATTGGTCAAGGATATCATTGTTGAATGGATCTGTACTCTAAGCTTTCTATTGATGTCTTTGATGATATAATTGGTCAAGGATATCATTTCCGAATGGATCTGTACTCAGAAGAAGTTGTGGGAAAATGAAAATTCAGAAAATAAAACTGAGAAAATTAGTTTTGTTTAAAAATTCGGAGCTTGATCTTATGCTGAATGTTATACCCAATAAATGATCAAATCTAGAAATGAAAACACTTCAGGAATAATATCCATGATTTTATGTATCCAATGAGTTGTCTAGGGCCTCATTTGGTCAAGTAAAACTCCATTTATGAGCTTCCAAACTTGGCATATAAAAATTGCCAAAATTCTAGAATTTTTGTTGCCTAGGCTAAAAATTAGAATTTTTTTAATTAAATTAAATCCTAAATTAAATTATAACTATTATTTAATTAATTCTAATCTAATTATAATCATGTTATTAATCTTAATTTATTACACACAAATTAATTAATAAAAATAAATGATTTAAAATCTATTTAAAATATAAATATATTATATTAATATTATATTATAATTATAATTATAATATAATAATTAAAGTAAAAATATTATATTTATTATATTTAAAAACTTAAAATTTTTAAAATAAAACATATTGGTGAGGTGTTATGGAGGAGAGAGGAGAGTATGGAGTTATAAGGAGTGGAGGGTGATTAAGGTGGAGGTACTGGAGTTATAAGGTGACAAAAAACTTTGTTTAAAACTTTTTAAAACCTATCACATTTTCCTAATCGCCAAAATTTTGCGAAACCATTTTATTGTGATTTAAAAATTGCGATACGTGCAAAAAAACTTATCGTTATTTTTCCATTATTATTATTTAATTATTTTTTTATTTTTTAAATTTTAAAATACCCATAGTAATCTCGCATTTCAGAATTTCACAATATCACATTCTCGCAAATTCACAATCTCGCATTTTCGCAATTTTGCAACCTTACATTCTCGCAATTTTGTATATTTTGGAAGGAAAAGAAGGGATGAGAAGTGGGGCCCACGTATGATTAACAATCCTACAAATTGGACTATAGCCATTATGCAATTTTGAGATTTTATTTTAAAATAATGAATTGGAGTAAATTACCAAGATCGCGAGACATGTTTTAGTCCATTGTACAATTCAGTTGGGTCATCTTGTAGGACCGTTAGTGAAAAATTAAAAAGTGAATATGTTAACTAAAAGCTTTAATATTTACACTAAATGCATTATTGAACTAAAATAGTTACAAAAATTGGAATATTGGTACATTTTATACATTTTTTTTTTTAACCTATGTGACACAAATGATCAAACTTCAAAAGAGTGCCATTTACAAACCGGTTGACGAAATGAAGTGAAACATGCATCATTGGAAAGCTTGTGAAAAATCAGATTCAATGAAACAATCAAAATAGAAATCCAAATAAAAATAAAAAAATGACAAAACTGTAAGACAATTAACTTAAATGAAAATCATAAAATTTGCTTAGCCAAAAATTAATGGAAAGGGTCCCCATTATTTGAAGTAATGGGGGGTGTTGGGTTTTCCCTACAACAATGGCCACACACTGGGAATAACCAGTTATCTCTGGTTAAAGGTAATGAAATTTAATTTAGCCAAAAGTTAAAAATAATGAAAAGCACGAAATTGTCTAATAGTAAAACATTTCCATAGATCCCACATAAATAGATTAAGCAATATTAGTTTATGAAGATAAGTATTTAAAACAGACTTGAGTAAAAGTGTTGAATCCAAATTTCGGAAAAATTTGCTTTAAAACTACCTCATATGAAAAATAGAAGAGGGTAAAGAAAGGAGTTTTTGATAAAGCATATATCCATTTTATAATTGGTCTCTCACATCACTTCATTGCTAGCGAGCCTGAAAAGTACCTCGGTGAAGTTGTCTTTTATGACATACAAGCCTAGCCCCGCTGCGAGCAAGTGTCCATAGGCCTAACATGTTTACTTGTATTTCTCATGCTTCCTCTTTTAATCACCCTTTTAATAAGCCCATTTGAAATATTTTAGCTTATGATATATTTGAATGAAAGAGGTGGGATGGCGATAGAGATTTATGTTTAATGGACATAATACTTTTATAATGTTTACTCCAAATTATTTCCCTAGAACTATCAATCATAGGTTTTTTATGTGGTATGTTATCACTCTAGTAATCTTCTCAGTTGTGAGATTTTAATTTATTGTTTTTAAGAACACTAGAGGTAGTGTTTTTAAGAACACTAGAGGTAACCACAAACCTACTTTAAACTCTAAGATATAGCCTCCTTAGGGTTCAGAGAGGGCTCTCTCTATAAGATTTACCTATGTTTTGATTTATAAAATATTAAGCTAGTTATGATTGTGTAATTTGGTTTTGGTTTGATTTTGTTTGGTGGGAAAAATTACTTAATGAGATGGATAGTGGGAAATCTGTTTGTCCATTGGGCTAATGAGTCATTTAAACATAATTTGTCCCATTTTTATTCTTTACACATAGACCTAGAATAAAATGCATTTTGTAGGTTTTTTGAGTGTTTTTTGAATGAAAATGAAATTAATTAAGTAGAGTTTTTACTTTTACTAAGAAAAAAGGTGTTTTACTTAGGAAAGGGATCGTAGTTTTGGAAAAGGGTGAATATGCTGATGAAATGGGTTTTATGTAGGGAATCCAATATTTTTAGCCAATCAATTATTAAGCCTTGGGTCCGGTCCCAACAAAAGTAAGAGAAATGCTCTGAGCCTCTTTAATTGAAGGCTAGAATAGTGGAACATTGTGGGGGAGAGGAAATTAGTAATTTTTGCCCGATGATGCTTTATTACATGCCTTGCACAACTGTTTTCTACCTACCCATCATTATTCTAACATTTGTTCACTCCATTTTCATGGGTGCATTTAAGCTTGCAACCCTAAATCCATTTTCTTTTCAACCTTATTTCATCTGAGGGCTCAGGTTAAACTGTTGAGCTCATAATTTATTCTCTAACTATATACTGATTTGTCAAGTTTAAACAGTTTGACATATCTTTATTCTCTATCTAAAACATAAAATTTAGAGCATGAAAAGTTAATATTAAACTATTTAATTGATCATGGATTATGGAATTTATTGACAATCTACACATAATCATTATTCTTGCAAAAAGTAAATAGTAGTGGCATTTTGACTCACTCACTTTCATGTCTTATTTCTATCTCTTTTTTCTCTTTTGGGGTCTATTTTTTATTCTTTTTTGATATTTTCTTTTCTAAGTCCTTTGATATTTTTTTTAGGAATTTTTACCCTCTTTTAATTTTTTATTATTTTCAAAATATGGGAAAACAACTTGTAGAAAGCAAGTTATGTACATAATTACAAGACTAATCATAGTCGATTAAAAAATTATGAACCCTATTATTATAGGACCCTAAAAGTGGCTCCACATGGGGATGGAATTTCCTGGTGAAATGTCAAGAAATTTAAGACTAATTGCCTTTGAATTTTGACTGTGATGGCCCTGTAAGTATCTTCTGATCTTTGCAATTATTCATACTTATGATATTTTACCTCTCAAAGCTTAGGGCCTTCTCTCCGAGCTTCAACTTTGTTAGGAAAACATCCAATCCAATCTAAAATCTTTAATGTGTATGTACAATGATCAAAGTAAATGAAACTAACTATTTGTTATCTCAGAGGAGTAGTAGTGCTTCAACATTCTGCCATTTACTATTCCATCTAGTATAACTGATCCATCCATTTCTTTTAGAAAGAAAGCATTGTTACCTCTATATCCATAAATAACATAAGGCCCTTTCCATAGAAAATCAAATTTTCCATGTTTAGCTTTCTCTTCTCTTCTTGGATTCCATTTTAATACTTTGTCTCCAATTTAGAAATCATCTTCTTTACTTTTTCTGTCAAAAATTTTCTTTATTTTATCCTAGATAACTTGAGACTTAATATAAAATTCTTCTCTTGTTTACTGCAAGTGAATAGTTTGATTAATCCTTCTTTGTATGTCATTTGTTTCAACTTGTAGCTCTTAGATAATATTCATTACTGGTGCTCCTAAGGAAGATGGAAAAACAACATCCATTCCATAGAAAAGATGGTAAGGGGATGTACCAATAGATTTTTTAGTTGTAAGTCTATTTGCCCATAAGGCATTGACTAACTTTTTATTCCAGGTCTTTTTGTTATCTTCTAGTAACTTTTTGATGATGTTTACAAGGCTCTTATTTGAAGATTCGGCTAGGCCATTACCTTGAGGGTAATATGTAGTAGAATGGCCTAGGGTAATGTGATATTTATGGAAAAAGTAAATCATCTTTTTAGATTTAAATGTTGCCGCATTATCAGTAATTATCTTTTCGGGACATCCAAATCTTGAAAGTATGTTTCTTTATAAAAGGGAGATAATGACAGTATCTGTGGTTTTCCTAGAGGGTATGGCTTCAATCCACTTGGTAAAATAGCCAGTGGATGTCAGAATCCACTTGTGTTGGGCTGATGATGGGGGATGAATTTCACCAATGAAGTCAAGACCCCATTGTTGAAATGGTATTTCTGTTGAGATGGGTTTTAAGGGTAGGGGTAACAACTTTTTCTTACCCTCAAATATTTGACACTTGTGACAGGAGGTCACATACTTTTTAACATCTGCAAACAAAGTAGGCCAGTAAAAACCAGCTCTCAGGATTTTTTCTATAGTAGTCTTCTAGTAGAGATGTCCTCCAGAGTCACCTTCATGAAATTATTGTAATATTTTGTTAGCTTCTTCTTTTAACAAACAATTTAATAAAATACCACTTTGATCTTTCCAAAAAATTACATTGTCTAAAATACAAAATCTTACTGCCTTTAGCTTTAAGAATCTAGCTTTTGTTCTTGATAATCCAGGAGGAGCTTGTAAGTTTAGTATTACAAATATAATATCTGCATACCATGGTGAGTCTAAAAAGGCTTCATTGATCTCTGGAGTTGCCATCTCTTCCTGATCAACTACTTGGGCAATAAAACCTTGACCTTGACCTTGACCTTTTATCAATTTTGTGGGTTTTATCTCTATGTCATATTCTAAAATTGTGGCAATCCACTTACCTCTTCTACCATTAGGACCATCCTGAGTTAAAATGTCTTTTACTACTGCATTTGGGACATAGGCAATGATGTGAGAATAGAGTATGTATAATCTGAAATATTTAATGGCCTTTACCAAATCTAGGGCCTATTTCTCGATGATATTATATTTCAAAGTAGCATCTCTAAGTGTTCTGCTAAAGAAAGCTATGGGTTGTTCATAACCCTGGTCATTTTTCTGCAGTAAAATTGCAGCAACGGTGTGCTCTGAAGCAAATGAAAAATGATGAAATCCTTTTTAAAGTCGGGACTTATAAGGACTGTAGTTTTGGTTAAGGCCTGTTTGATGGATTCAAATGATTGTTTGGCCTCAATAGTCCATTTAGGAACTGAATCTTTTTTCAACATATTATTTATTTCTCTAATTATCTCAGCTAAATTGGATATGAATCTTCTTAAAAAGTCAATTTTACCTAGAAAGGCTTGTAACTCTTTTATGTTTCTTGGAGGAGTGATGTTAAAAATTTCTTCTATTCTTGTAGGATCTATTCTAATTCCTTCCTTAGATATTATGTGTCCTAGTAACTTTCCTTCTTCTAATACAAATAAGGTTTTCTTAGGGTTTAATGAGATGCCAAACTTTCTGCATTTTACAAAAACTTGTCTAAGATGATCCAAGTGTTCATAATCAGTATTAGAAAATACAATTATTTCATTTAAGTAAATTACTAAGAATTCATGAATTTCCTTTGCAAAGACTATATTCATAGCTCTTTGAAAGGTTTCCCCTTCATTCATTAAACCAAAAGGCATTTTTACATACATCAAAGTGCCCCAAGGAGTAGTAAAACCTGTTTTGGCTTGATCCTCTGGTTGGACTAAAATTTGGTTGTATCCTGAAAATATATCTAAAAGTGAAATCCTAGAAGAACTAACTACCCTTTGTAAAATGTGATCCATTCTTGGTAAAGTATAATTATATTTTAAGGATACTTTGTTTAGATTCCTAAAATCAACACATAATCTAATCTCTCATGTCTTTTTTCTGGTTGGAAGTAGGTTAGAAACCCAATCAGAATATATGATTGGTGCAATTATCTGTGCATCGTACATTCTTTTTACTTCTTTTTCTATTAAGGGCATCAAAACAGGGTTGATCCTCCTTAACTTTTGTTTAAAGGGCTTTTGATCTTCTTTTATAGGAATTTTATGTTGAATTATGTTGGTGTCATAGGATTTTATGTCCTCATAACTCCAATAAAAAACATCTAGAGATTTTTTGAAAAGAGCAATATATTTTTATTTTTCTTGTTGAGGTAAGGCTTTGGAAAGTTTGATCATTTTGGGTTTCAACTCTGTGCCAATGTTACATTCCTCAATATTAGATCTAAGTGGCTCTATTTTGGGTTTTCTAGCAACATCATTTAAGTCAAATAAATCTTCTAAATGAGTTAAACCTTTTGGTAAGAATTTATCTTTGAGATTTAATATATCAGATTCATCATCAATTATCTCATCAATTTCTACCCTCTCTAAGTTATCTATATCTGATTGACTAAATTTAGTAGGTCTAGAAAACTTTACTTTATTTACATCTACATTATTCAAATCAATTTCACTATCTAAATCTTGATCTATGGTACAATCTGTATCTATTTTGCAATTCTGAATTTCACCTTCATTATTCATAAAACGGTAAATTTGTTTATTTTGTGAGAAAATTTTCCAATATTTGAGGTTGTCTGGAATTATTGGTCTGTGTTTTACTTCTGCAGTATACACATGATTGGGTTGAAAAGGTAAATTACAAGTACTAGCAAAAGTTGCTAAAGAGTGTGCTTGTAAGTTTTGCTTTCTTGGTATTGCAGAGAATTTACATTCCAACAAATCATCAATCAAATATAAAATAATTTCTCTATATCGGCCTAGTCTAGGATTGTAAACAAAATATTCACCATTAATTTTTTTTACAGTCAATTTTGAGTCTCCCATTATTGCTATTCTTTTACCTCCTAAGTTTCTGATAATCTGGAGTCCTAAAATGAGAGCTTCATACTCAGCCATATTGTTGGTGAATTTGAAATTCAGTCTGAAAGCATGGCCTTCTGCATGATTTTTCTTTATATTATTTATCCAAACTCTTGCTCCTGCTCCTAACCTATTTACTGAGCCATAAAAATCTAAATGCCATAAAGATTCATGAAAGATATTTTCATTGTTTTGTGTTTTCTTTTTCTCCTTTAGTTCAGTTTTGATTTCATTATCTATTTCAGAGTTACATAGGATAAATGAATCTAGGTCAGTAGGTGTAGTGTAAATTGGGTAATTTATTGATCTTTCTTCACTACTCACCATATATTTCATCAATGTTTCCCTATATAACTTTTTTGGTTGACCAAAAACTGATATAGTGGCATAAGACATGTCCAATTGTAGAGATCCTTGTAATTTTTCTCCCCATGAACGAGATAATAACATTCCATATTTGGGTGGGATATCAGCTAATACAATGTCCATAATATAATCTTACCAGGATATTGAACTAATGTTACACACAAATCTTTGATTAAACCTAGGCATTTTACTTTGCTAGAATCAAATCAAAATAAATCTTTATAAGGCCTTGTAATGTCTAAGTTCAATGTTTCCATTATAGCTTTGGGCATTAGATTATGTGAAGATCCTGAATCTAACATTGTGTTGTGTAAAATTTGGTCATGAAAAGTTAAACTGATGTAGAATGGAGAAATTGATCCATCTTGATGCTTTCCATTTACATCAGGGCCAAAAATCAACTCTGGTTGATCATCATTCAAGTTTATAGTGTCTTCTCCATCATTCATGTTTAATGTTTCAGTGATAGTTGTTTTATACAAATAATGTTTTACCAGTTCTGTCAAAGGAATTGGTATTTTTAAGTTTGAAATTTTAGTTTGTATATTGAATGAAGGTTGTGATTTACTTATTTGAATTAACTCTTCCTTAGTAACTGTAGTTTGTGTGGGTTTATCTTGTTTTTATACAGTTATGTTTTTCGTTTTTTGTTTGAGTTTCTTGTGTTTTACTGCTCCTAGTTTTCTTTTCAAGAGTGGATTGTGACGCAATAGATGTTTTTTCATATTTTGAATTGTCATAAGCTATTTTTGCAGTGACAACTTCTGGATCTGCTGATTTAGGATCAACATTGGGTGTTTTAGGATTCAAGTTTGTTGTTTTAGCAGAATTAGGTGCTTTTGCAGCAGCAGATTTTTGTGAATATTTTGTAGCTTGAGCAACTTCATATGTTATATAAACAATCTTAGGGCTTGGTGAAATTTCAGGGGTGGAAACATTTTGGGAAGAATTAGATTTTTGCTTATTTTCCCTAGGGAGAATTTGCAGAACTTTTGTTTTTGGGGCTTCTACCATTTTCTTATTTTCAATTTGTGCAGTTTTCTTAGTAGAAGGTTCAGTATTTTTCTTACTCCTAATGTTATATTGCTTATGTAATTAATTTATGACAAAATCATAACCTTGTTTATAATCGAATGATTCACCTGAATCTAATTGAAGTTGTTGGAGTTCAAATAACTCTTGATCTTCTTGTGTGAGAAAGATAGTGTTACTGTCATCTATTCCCATTAGATTTATGGTCTCCTCACCCTCATCATTTTTTTGAGAAATTTTAGCATAGTTCTCCTGAAATGGGGTATTATTGTCTGATCTAGGGCTGATTCTTTTTATTTTCCTGAATTTTTATTTTTCCTAAAGTTGGGATTTCTGAATTGTTTTTGATTATCCCATTGAGGTCTCCTTTCTATGTTGTCTAATCTATCTATCATTCTGTCTAAAGTCTTAGCTAACTGATCTATTTTTGTGTCTGAACTAGAGGATTCTTCTTTCATAGTTACTCTCCTCTCATTCCTTAATCTGGCTTTTTTAGCTAAAATGTTTACTTCTACACCTACAACATATGTTTTCATTCTTTCTAAGGTTTCTGCATTTCTCTCTCTTAACTGATATGCCATGTTTGTGTCAAATCCATCTGGGAATTTAAGTAAGACAAAGTCAGGAGTGGGTTTGAGATTTGCAAGAATTGAATTATAAACATTGTTATATCTAGTGCAGTAGTCTTGTACTGATTCATTTTGAGCTCTTTTCATTGCATCAAATTCAAACAATATTTGGAGTGGATTTTTCTTCTTTTCGCATTTATTTAAAAATATTCTATGAATTTTTTTTACTTCAGCTATACTACCAGCAGTAAGACCTTTAAACCTTTTTTTGACTTCCCCTATTAATGTTTGTGCAAGAGCCTCATTTGTACATAAGAATCATATATTTCATGGATTTCAAAGTAATCTGTCATTTTATTTATATGTTGTTGTGCAATATATTATGTAGTAGCATCAAATTGTGGTATCTTACTTTGGTAATCCCGAGGCATGTCATGCAGTTGTTCTGGAAGAATAAGGGGAGCATACCTAGCATCCATAGCTTGAATTATAGCTTGGGTTGGGGGTAGATTGGAAGTGCTTGGGGCTGAACTGGAAGCAGTAGCTGATGTAGTAACAGAAGTAGCTGATGAAACTGAAGTACAGGATGGTGAACTAGAAAAAATAGTAGATGAAATAAAGGATGAAGTGGAGGTACTAGGAAATGAAACTAGAATATAAAAGGAAATAGTAGGAAATGAGAATGATGTGTTTTAAATAGTACAAGGTAAACTAGTGGATGATGGAAATAATATTCTAGGTTGTAAGGGCTGTCTAGGGATAAATGGATTGGTAGATTGTATGGTAGTGGAAATTATAGATGATGTAGTGGTATCTAAATGAAGAATAGAAGGCTTAGATGTATATGCTAACAATTGAGCTAATTCAATAGCTTCATCAATTTCCTTAAGAATAGTAGCATTTATCTCTTCAAGTTTATCTTGATTTTTAACTTTCTTTAATTCATAATCTACTGCAATATTTTTTTGTTTTGTTTCAAAAAATGAAATAAAAATAGGATCTATAACAACAGTACTTAAATTACTTTCAGATTTTCTCTTGAATAAAGAATGTTCAAATTTCAAATCAAACTGTATATCTTGTAAACTTACTAACTCTTGTGGTAATGAATAAGCTCTAATTAATGAAACTTTAGCATCTAAATATTCTATCTGTTTTTTCTTTTTCCCAATCCTGTCTGGATTGTCTACTATAACAGCAGGTTTAGGATCTGGGTTAGACCTGGTATAGTTAATTTTCCTAGAAGCCAGAATTACAATTTTTAATACTCACAACTTATAAAACAATCTTCAAAGGCAAAAAGATAATAAAAATGATTTCCTTTAAGATCTATTGTAAAAAAATGAGGATTGGTTAAGTCCCCAGTATGGTCGCCAATATGTTATCACTCTAGTAATTCTATAAGTTGTGATATTTTAATTTATAGTTTTTAAGAACACTAGAGGTAACCAAAAACCTACTTTTAAACTCTAATACCTAGCCTCCTTATAGTTCAGAGAGGGCTCTCTATATAAGATTTAACTTTCTTTTGATTTATAAAATATTAGGCTAGTTATGATTGTGTAATTTGGTTTTGGTTTGATTTGGTTTGGTGGGAAAAATTACTTAATGAGATGGATAGTGGGAAATTTGTTTATCCATTAGGCTAAGGAGTCAAAATTCAAGCAGATAGAACTAGGATCAAGGTCAAAAAGTCAAATGTTTTCAGGGCAAGATAGATAAGTCTTTGAAGATCTCGGAAGGCTGATTTGTGAAGTGGTCTGATCGAGGTAAAGAGCAATGAAGGATTCTTTGATCTGGATAGGGAAGGAGTAGACAGAGGTCATTCGAAAGAGGGAGCAATTAAGGGTTCCCTACTCTGGAGATTAGTAGAAAACATAGAAATGATAAACAGTAAAGACAGGGTGCTTTTAACAAATCCTGAAATAATACTCCTGAATTATCATTCAAATTTGGAACACATATATGAATTCATGAAACAAAGAAGATAAAAAATGAAAAGTAGAAAATACTTCACTTCAATGGCTCATCACATGAATCCTGAAATATGATGCTAATTGATTCGATCCAGTATGCTAGTCGAATTTGTAACACAAAAGCCTTCAAGTACAACAAAAATGACTATAGAAATATTTAGCAATTTATTCCACAATAATACTTCAAAGAGTGAAGTATTTATACAAAAATGTTTACAAAATATCCTAGAATGATTCTAGTAATTATCTAAGGAAAAATAAAATATCTTTACAACAAAATAGTGATAGCTGCTTAACAAATCAACAAGCTGTCCTATTTATCGAAATAAAATAGTAAATTGTTTGTGGATTAGGTGCAGCTGGTTGCCTTGGTGTCTTCTTTGCTGGCATAGATATTTCAAATATGTTTTGAAATATTAGCTTCTTTATCTTATACTCTTTCACTTTGATACTCTTTAACTCTGATACTCTTTAACCTATGTAAAAAATCCCTTACTGCTGTAATAAATTCTATTTTGACTGTGAAAAAATCAGCCAACTGTTTTATCCTTTTACCTGCAATTTGAATTTTACAATAAGTCAATGAGTGATTTCCAAGCTTCATCATTTGGAATTTGTATCTTTTTCAGCTTCCTGAAATTTTCATCTGCCTCAGTATATCTAGAAAATGTTGGTTTTATGACAAATAAATGACTTAGCTCATGCTGCAGATAAAACAATTCATCAAAACTCCTGAGTAAGACCTTTCCTGTGGGGATTCCTTCTCATTCTATCTTGCTCACTTTCTCTTTTGCATATTCTCTAATTTTCTTATTATAATCCTCCTGTGGCATAAGTTTATCATTTATGACCAAAATATTAGGCAGACTTCTTTGCCTCAGATTTTCAAATTTAACCATAAACTTGGTTATGGCTATGTTAATATTTTTGAATTTTTCTTTAAGTTGTTTCATTAGATTCTTCTTTGAAATGACTTTCCTTATTTCAAGGGTTGTCTTTGTTCTATCAGTGATCTCAATTTCTTCTAACTCCTGCTTGTTTTTACTGTTAAGAAACTTGATCAATTCTATGGCTTGCTCAGGTTTGGCACCTAGCTCATCTTTGGTTTTCTGAATTTCTGCTAGTGCTACCTTCAGTAAATCCTTTTGTTCATAGCTTACTTGGATTGAGGGCCACACACCATTGATAGCTTCAATGATTTTTTTCCATAACTGGTTTTTCACATATGACATTGGCTCCTTCAAGGTTAAATCCTTTTGTAGTTTTTTCAGTTCTTCATTTAACCTATTAGCTCTTTTCTCATGAGTTTTGTCATTTATTTGGGCTAGTTTCTTCGTATCTTCAAGATTATCAATCACTTTTTTCAATATGTTAATCTCACTTATTAATAGTTTCATTTCTTCCATGGCTTTTACTAGTTTACTAGCCTCATCTGAATGTTGAGCTGCAGTAGTAGATGACTCTATAGCTGAAGTTGTAGATGATGTCACTGGCACTGCAGTAGCCAATGGTACTTTGGGTGCCAACTCTTCTGCCAGCGTTGAAGGCACGACTGTAGTAACCATGGGAATTACTGAAGGAACTTCCTGTGCTTTTGTGGTTTCCCTTTCATGGACAAGCTTGTCCATTTGAATTTCCATTTCTTTGATCTGTCCTGTTAATTGAAAAATTAAGTTCATCATGTCATCCTTCTAAGTTTGTTCTTGTATAATTTATTTGGCTTGAGGATGTTCAATTGATGGAAGCTTGAGTTGTTTCCTTAAGGTTTCAATATCAACATTTTTTTTCTTCACTAACTCATCTGCAGCTTTGACATTGCAGGATCATATCCAACTTGAATGACCAACTCTTCTAAAGACTTAATCTTGAGATTTTTAGCATATAAGGAATCTTTATCAAATTTCATTTGATCTCTCATATTTATGATTGTATTCTGAAGTTTTTGAACACTCATAGCCTTGGTAGTAATGGTAGAATATAACATCTCTTAACTTTGCCTATGAAATTCAATCTGATCTAGTGCATGAATATTTTCTGTTGGCACTTCTAGACCAACCTTTTTGTAGTCTGCAACTGTATTTGGAGTCTTCACTGTAGGTTTTAGCACTGGCATTATCAAATTTTTATTTGAGTAGTCAAAAGCTGATAAAAGGTTGTTTTGAACACCTAGTGTTTGTTTCAAATATTGAGAGTAGATATCATTTTTGATCTCTTCATTCTTTGTCTTAATCTGCTTATATTTTTCTCTGATATCAAGATCCCTTTCCTCTGCTGTTTGTGAGGAGGATGCCTCCATATTCTGTTATTCTTCTACCACCTCTGTATTTGAATTATTAGGATTTCCTTCATTAAAATTCTCTATAATTGGCTCATTTGTGATGACTTTAGCAGCATTTGTATTTGTTACTGGAATATCCGTGTCTTTTACCTCAATAGTCACTTTCTCTTTATCCACTGGATTAATTTTAGGCTTTTTATTGTATCTTAATTTGAACCTATTCTCAGTGGTGGTTTCAAAAATGTATGTTCCTTCTTCTCTGACCCTTTTAGTAGTCTTTTCTCCTTGATTTGCAGTTTGTAAGGTGTGACTAGTATCACCCTGCTTAATTGCATCTACCAAAGTGTTTTCTACCCATTCAGTCTGATTGACATACTTCTCAATCTCTGGTTTTTTCTCATGAATGTAGGGTGTTAGTTTGCACTTAACTCTCATTTTGCTCAGTATTCCTTGTGGGTCATAGTTTCAGGAGAAACTCTCTTCAAATTTGTACTCAAGTAATTGTTTGGCTTCTTCTGTCTTTGCATCTCTGCAATTACAAATAAAGGGTCCCACTTGATTCTTCAACTTGAATTGTGTTTTCTTCTTTACTACTAGAAAGTTGATAGAATATGAATTTAATATTTTCCTAATGTATTCGAAGGCAAAAAACCTCATTGGTACATATTTAGGTAGTTTGTAGGGTAACATATTAGACCCAGAAACTCTGATTTCTGTGTGTTTTTCATACAAATACCAATCACCAGTTCTAGTCTACTCTGATAGCTGTAGAATTTTCTTCATTTCATCATTGATTCTTGGATGTTCAATATTTTTCAACATGTTTATCAATGGATGAACAAAGAAGTCTGAAAACTCTATATAATTAAACTCTGTGGACTCTTTTCTAATCAAAAATGTCCAAAAAATGACTGAAAGTGGATTTTATTCTATGTCAAGCTTATGGAGGGCTATAGGAAACTTCTCTGCTTGAAAATACAAGAACATATGGAAGAGAAAGGATGTATATCTAAACACTCCTTTAGTTGGAAATTTAACACGCTTGTCATGGATATTATCAGCAATATATTCAACATAATTGAAGATGACAGAAGGAGGTTGTCCTGGTGCAAAAGTAGATAAGAAACCTAGGATTGATTCATCTGTAAAGTATCCTAGGATGAATGACATCATGGAAATGACATGCCTTGAACATTCTGGAAATTTTGGAGTAGAATATGGTGGGTTGATTTGTGGAATTTCCACATGTAAAGGCATGAAAACTTGGAAGATCTGAAATATTTTGGGAAAATCAAGGCCAATGTACAATTTTGTAAGTGCTTCTATTGACAAAGGAACTGCTTTAGGATCAGGTTTGAGCTGTAACATCTAGTTTATGGAATCAACAATAATTGTAAATAGTACTATTTCGGGAAACAACTCCCTAGAGGTCGTTGGGTCAAAAACCTCCACAGATCAGGGCATGCTATTCAAGAAGGACTCACACAACCACACTTGTATGCTAAAAACTAGATATTATAGATTGTAGAACTCACCCGTAGATCCTACGTTTGATGTAGATCCCATGGGGTCCAAACCCCCAACAACCCTTCTTCCTCTTCAACCTGGAAATCAAGAAGAGACATGCATGGAAATCTACTTGTACAACATATATCTTTCCTAAATGTCAGTGTAATCCATGTGAAACATCATATAAACAATAATAAATGCTTAATTAACAATCTTTTCACACAAGCAGATATTAACACGTGAATTCGGGAACAAGATGGTTCTTCTTCATTACGAACAAAATGTACAATAATATAAAGGTGGAGAGATCACCCGAATCCTTCCACGATCTTCGAACAGACTGTCGTCCGGATCTGTCCTGCCCTTGCCTCGCTAGGATTCTTTCAAGACTTGTGCACACGAGATGACATATAAGTTGATGAACATCTCCAAGAAACAAGAGTTTCCTGTAAAAATCTGGGAAGTGCAGGAGGCACGGGAAATCAGACTTGAATTGGGCTCCAACAGAGTATAATGTCTATAATTTTCTCTCTCCCTTAGGCCATGCATATGAGGGGCTTTTATACTCCCTCAAATTAGTTTCAATCTGTTGGAAACAGTTGGCCACGGGTTGGGGTGGTTGAATTACGGGAATAACCATCAACCCAACCTCGAAAATAGGGATTTTAATATATTTTTTAATGATTTTAATGGCATACGCGGAAAAGTATCTCTGGACTCACGTATACACGCGGAAAAGTCTGGGCATACCTGCATATGGGATTTTAAACACTATTTTTTATGAACTTTTACTCAAGTATGTGGGAATGGGTGCTCAAGGCCAAAGAGACAATCATGAATCACATGAGGGTGAAAAATGATGCTATAACAGAAGCCCCCTAATATATGAGGTCAGAAGGGGTACATGATGGCTGAAATGTATTATGTGCATAGAAAGAACTTCGCAAGGACAAGAGAGGACTTCACCAGATTTCAGCCTGCCAAAAACCAATGAAAGAAAACAGAGAGTCAGCTCATGTCTGAGGCGGGCATACCCATGCTCCGTAAAAAATATATCCATATAGAAAGTACAGAATAGATCCATAACGTATAAAAGTATAGTTGAACTGAAAGTACACAATGAATCATCTGAGCACGGCTCGGAAGTACAAGTCGGAATCAATGTCCAAGTATCACATATATCAAACTGATCAATAATACTGAAAATATATGTCTGATCACAAAAGTAACTGAATCTCTAGGTACCAAATCATAAAGGGTGGAACACATGGTACAATCACGCAACTCGGGAGCCAACATATAGGATGCTGCTATACTGATACTGCAACATATAAAGGTGGACGGCATCACTGGTAGAAACTGAATGGACTGTCAAAAGTGAACCGAAAAATGCTAATGCAACCCGAGGTCTTCACCGATCTCGACGGCACAATTCTACACAATGGGAATAAATGAGCTGAATTCGACCATGTGAGAAATAGTTTGATTACCGGTCAATAATGTATAACGTTAACAAACGTGAGACAACCCACCGATAATGAAAATGAGTGTCAAGGTGCCCCAGTACAATCTAACAAGTGCGAATGAATGAGTTGAAGTCGAACACTTGGAAGAATCTACCAATCAGGAGGCAATGATGAATCCCCACTGTCGATAGCGAAGAGTCTGCCACTGATGACTGCAAACCCTAAGGTACTGACAAAAGAATCTAGACCTTATTCCCAGAGCAATGAGTCGGAGTCGATGGGAAAAGATTTGCTGGAAGGAAGGCATTAAGGCATCCCACATCAGTCCAGCGCAAGTGTAACCCGCAGGCCAATATTTGGAAGGAATCGGACGAAGCAGAGTGACGAAACCAAACCGAAGTACGTTTCCAACATGCATAAGATGAAGCTACCGCACAGAAGAAACCCTTTGAACCAACCAATAATGAAAGCTGACACAGAGGCGAGATATCCACCGATAGGGTCAAAAGGAAATCAAGGTACTGCACGAATCCCAAGTGTGATAATGTATGCTATCGTCGAACACAAGGAAAACCACTCAATCAAAGACCCATAATGATGATCAAATGCTGAGCACAAGGTCACCTATCAATGATGGAAATAGGGCTAGGGTGCAGCTCTAGGTTTACTCTCAGAGCAATATGTCGTAGTCGATGAGAGACAAACCCGCCAGCAAGAAGTCAATGGAGACCTTCTCAAACCAACACGAGCAGAAGACCAAAACATATGATGTGATAGAACAAGATACTGACAAGACCGGGAAGGCCGACTGAATAATGAGTCAAGAGACACCGCAGAATGGCTGACTCTGGTTTAACTTCCCTTGAACAAAATCACGACTCGTGATGACCATGGCAGTAAAAAAATGACACTGTATAAGTCTGTTATGTAGGAGGAAAAAACAAAATATCCATATGATTGGAAGAGATAACCAACCAGGGGAGGACTGACCAGTGAAACAAGGAAAAAGCTGAACCTAGGTAAAAACTAAAACCATCCCAAATGAAGGAAATATATAACTGTATGTGCTTTGTTCAAGGATGACAAACTGATACTGTACTGCCATCAAATTATGAAGTAACATTCCGTTCCCGCTCTTTTTGTTATATTTGATTTTTTTGTCTTTTTCATATAACAAGCCTGAAAAATAATAAAAGAATGCTATGGTACAATGGATAGAACGAGTATCAAGAAACAGATGCACTAGTTCCTGGTATAGGAACAATCCTATGCTCAATGCAAGGTGGTGGAAACTGGTAAGCGATACTCAAAGGAATGTTCCATCCATGGGAAAAAGGGGTGTCAAGTCGTGATAGCTAAGTGCATGCAATGGTTAACTTGTACAGACAGTCAAGGTCAAAAGATGGCTTAAACATCGGGTCCAAATGAAGCCGGCTAAAGGCTAGGATAAACAAGTAGCCAATATGCAATGCAGTAATACAACTCAACAACACCAGGGAGCCTCTAGGGTAATAGCTAGAAAAAGTGATAGTGAAGAAGAAGAAGAATGAAGCTTCAACACATAAATCATCGCGGGACTAAAGAGGACTCCCGAGCCTACATAAAATGCAGCATGGGTAGCAAGTGTTAGCGAGGAACTAACTAGGAAGCCCATGTAAAGGAAGGCTCTACCACCAATTCATGATTAAATAATCGTCGAGTGAAATTGGTAAAATACTCATGACCTGATGGGATCGACCCTATGGCAAGTGATCAGAATGGAGGCTAGTATGCAAAATGCAATGGAAAGTGAATTTCCTAACCTATATGCCAGTGAATATCATATACCTGCCATGACAGGTCAGCAGTCATGGATAAAAAACCGGAAAAATCTCAACTTCATCAAAATGTACCTAAAAATATACCAATCTAGGCACTTACAAGCATCCGAGTTATGCAGCTTAAGATAGATTGAAAAAATAGGCATAACAAATTTTTACAAAAATTTTCAATTTCTGGGCATAAATACACATGTTACCTCATATTTTGTTCATTGTTACTTGCTGATTTGGGAAAAAAGAGCTCTGGAGAAAAACCTTCTTTCGTCAAAACAGGAGCAATCAGTGGGCAAACTTCGCCGAATCAGTCAGGTAAACTCTTAATCCATCATTATTATCAATTTTGTCCATTAATAGAGTTAAAATTTTGAAGTTTCACCATTAGAAACATTTGTTTTAATTTAGGGCTCTGCACATACGCGGGTTCGTATGGACCAAGCCGCGTATATACGCGACTGTCTACAGGGTAAGTCGCGTATGCGCAACCCGCGGTGTAAAAAAAATGCATCTAATGAACAAATAAATGAATTTTTTCAGGATGACCATCACTTGGAGGGAACGTGAGCATAGTGAAATTGATAATGAAGTAATGCAAGATCAACAATCGCTCAATATCCTTCGAAATTGCGGATTGCTCAAATTTTTCAAAATGCCAAATATGAAGAGTAATGTCCGGTTGCTTGAAATGCTGGTAAATTATTGGGAACCAGAGGAAGATTGCTTCGTGACATATCAAATTCCCATACACATAGAGGTAGAAGACATCTACTTCATTACTAGACTCTCACGGAGGGGAGAACCAGTAGATTTGCACAACAAGCCTTTGGGAGGGCTTACTGTGGATGACTATGTCCACGTCTACTGTGCATAGGGGGCCAAGAAAGTAGGAACTCAGATTGCTATAAAAGATGTGAGAGATCTACACATGAAGATTCTCATGTTTACCATTGGCAGGGTAGCAGGATCTGCTTCCTTACAGCAGGCATCTAGGACCTAGATGAGCATAGCTATGGAATGCCTAGCTCACCTGTATGATTGGTTTACAGCTCTATTAATGAATATGAAGCAACAACTGACCTCCATCCGGAAAGAGAAAACAAAAAATTTTGGGTATGGAACCATTTTGATGACATTATTCTTTGAGAAGATTCCTGGGCTTCGACCCAAAGTGTTCTCTTCCATCAACAGCCCAAGAGACCCAAGAATCGCCCGATGGGCAGATCTGATGAAGAGACTGGGGGGAAGTGAAGTTCCCCGAACCACCTGCGATGACGAGTTCTTCCAATGGTGGGGAGAACAAGTCATCTCCGTGGAGGACTACCCCTATGCCGGGATGGATTTCCGCGGTGATCCAGACCTTGTCCTTCCACCTGGCGCGGCATGGGGTGCAATCGATAATATTGCAGTTTTTGAATTATATGATTTTTATGATTTTTTCAATATATATGAAAAAATGTGAAAACAACACATGTTTTAGATTGGATTCAAAATGACTTACAATATTATGATGACCATGATACAGATATTGGACCAGTCTGTCCTGAGGGCTACCCACGGCATAAGCGCCACAGAGGCGAGGCGGATACTGAAGACCCAGGCAGGACTCTCCATGTTGTACAGAGGAACTTGGAGGGTTTGACCCGCCAAGTTCCTATGGCTGCAGTGGAAGAACTACCTGAGGCTATCCAAAGACTGGTAGTAGGAGTACCACGTGACTGGGTGTGGTTATTCCGCCGTGTCGCTACTGCGATCGTGTTCTATAGGAACATGAATTTTGGGTAGGGACCACAGGAGTAGATAGATATGATTACCGGATGACTGTATATTTTTGATATTGAACATGATCGGGCATAAGCCCTAATTTTGTATGACTTATGGATCCAAATTTTGTATAGTTTTTTGAACACTCTGATTATATATACAACAATTTATGATGTGATGTGACAAATGTATAAAAAATGCATGATGTTCTTGATGATTAAATTTTACTGTATGGAATGATTAATATGCCAATCAATTTCTTGATTAGCTAATGAGTCTGCCATCCAATTGTCTGCTCGAGGAATATGAATGAATGTTAAAAATTGAAATGATCTTTGTAACAAACGTACCCTCAAGAACAATCGGAGTAAAAATGGATCTCGAACCTGATAAGTATTGTTCAACTGTGACACCACCAGTTGGGAGTCCAAGAAAACTACCAACGAATCAACACCCAAAGATATTGCCTCTGAGAGTAGATAAATAACTGCAGTGTACTCTGCTATATTATTAGAATCAGGACCAATGCAGACTCCTCTTGATACTAACAGCTGACCGGATGGATGATGAAGCACCCAAGCCGCGGAAGCCAAGTTCCGGGTGTGTTTACTAGCACCATCGGTGAAACCATAATGACTCATGACATTCGACACAACCTGCCAAAGCAGATCAAAAACATCACCATCACATCAAAGACCTAAAAACTAGACATGTAAAAAATAACAACTACTATATACAAAAGCAAAATGCCAGGCCGAAGCCTAGGCATAATACCTTTTCAAATATAGCCCATTTCTGGGCTCCGTCAACTCATTTCCTTCAAAATCAACCAAGGCATATGCTCCTTTTTAAGGGCCTTTTTAACGATGAAGGGGCCATACCACATAGACTTAAACTTTCCTGCACCCAGGGCATCCTTCTCTTGGGCATAGACCAAAACAAGGTCGCCTTCCGAGAAAACCCTAGGTTTGACTGCCTTATCGTACTGAATTTTGACTCGTTTCTTATGCGCCTCATTCATCGAGGCGGCATCACGATGCTGCTCGTCAAGATGTTCCAAATGAAGGATACGTTCTTCAAGACTGGAAGTGTCAGGAAGAAGCTCACAGCGAACTTAAGAGAAGGAATCTCACATTCAATGGGAAATATGGATTCCAGCCCGTAAACTAGTTGAAACGGATAAAGCCAGTTGCAGTTTTCACTAACGTCCTGTATGCCCAGAGTGCAGGATACAACATGATATGCCAGTTGGATCGAGCTTTATTAATCATCCTTTGAAGAATGGTCTTCAAGGATTTCTTCACGGCTTCCACCTGCCCATTGGCCTGAGGATAATACAGAGATGAATGCTCCTACCAGAAACCTAATTTTAGAGCCAACTCAGCCATCATGCTATTCTGGAAATGACTGCCATGATCAGTGACAATCTTTCTAGGAATACCAAAAATAGAAATAACCTGGTTGAAAAGAAAAAGAGCTGCTGTCTCACCATCATTCCCAAAAGTAGGCATAGCCTCGACCCACTTCGTAAAGTAGTCTACTGCTATAATAATGTACTTGTGACCTTTAGCCGAGGGCAGGTTACAAGTAGTATAATCAATACCCCACTTTGTAAAGGGACCGACAGTAATGACTGGAAAAATCGGAGTTGGATGAGCGCGCATTTTTCGAGTATAGACTTGACACGGATGACACTTTTTAACCGACTCCATACAATCTTTGAAAATAGAAGGCGAAAAGTATCCAGCACGCAAATTTTTTTGGGCTGTAGCAAGCCCAGATAAATGAACACCACAAGCTCCACTGTGGCAATCATTCAGCATAGCCTCAGCTTCTTCGAGAGTTAAGCAACGTCTCAGGATTGAATCAACCCCTCGATGCTATAAAGCATCACCAATAATCAAGTAATTTTTTGCCAAGTGACACAACTTACGACGCTCATCTTTCGAAAAAGTAAAGGGAAACTTCGCAGTCTGAAGATAGACAATGATATCTCCATACCAAGGATCCTGTGGAGAGATGAGAAAAAAATGTTCATCTGGGAAGGATTCATCATAGACTATCTCTTCTCCACAAGGCAACTCAGAGATTAATTCCGCGAAAGCTAACGATTTCTTGGACTTGGCAAACATGAACTCAAGATCAAATTCCTGCAAAATCACAATCCATCTATTGTATTTGCCCCCAATCACTCGCCTACTGAGAACAAACTGAAATGGATTGGCTGTTGCCAAAACATAACTTTTTCGTAGAAGAATATAATGTTTTAGGCGCTGTACAACATGAACAGCTGCTAAAGCTAGCTTCTCTATCGGAGTATACCAGAGCTCAGGTCCTACCAAGCCTCGACTAAGATAGTATACAACATGCTCTGCCAGAGCATCGTCCTCCTGAACCAGAACCATACTAATGGTAGATTCTGCTGCTGCAAGATACAAAAGGAAATCCCTGCTATAATCAGGTGGACTCGATATAGGAGCAGAGGTCAATGCTTTTTTCAAAGCATCAAATGAGCACTGAGCGAAGTCATCCCAAAATAATGGAACTCCCTTATTCAACAATCTCATAAATCCTTTGGTAACTTCAGAATAATTTACGATAAATCTCCGAAGAAAATTATCTTTTCCTTGTAGACTTTGAAGTTGACGAATAGATGATGGGGGAGGCAACCGAAGTATTGCCTCAACCTTGAAGGGATCTACTCTAATCCCTTCTGAAGACACAATGAATACCAATAACCGACTGGATGTAACCGCGAAAACACACTTGTTCAGATTCAACCTGATCTTGTAGAAACGACATCGTTCAAATACTTGACGGAGGTGAGTAGGATGATCAATTCTCTTTCGAGAACGAGCAGCTAAATCATCCAAATACGCCTCGATAATATGTTTGATGTCGTGGAAGGCATATGACATGGCCCGCTGAAACGTAGCCCCAACATTTTTAAGACCAAAAGGAATCTTCTTGTAAGCAAAAGTACCCCAGGGACAAATAAAGGCAGTCTTATGCTGATCTTCAGGACGGATAGTAATCTGATTGTATCCGGAGAAACTGTCCATGAAGGAGAAAATCTCATTACCGGCACACTCATCGATAATCTGATCTATAAATCGTGTGGGGTAATTATCTTTCGGACATGCTTTATTAAGGTCTCTGAAATCAATGCAAACTCGAATTGTTCCTTGTTTTTTATCCACAGGAACAGGATTCGAAACCCACTATGTCAAAGGAACAAGGAAAATAAATCCCGCCTTGAGCAGCTTCTCCACCTCGGCTTTGATAGCTGCAGCCTTCCTAGGATTGACCGGACGAATTTTTTGCCTCACAGGCTTAGCATTTTCATAAGTATTAATCTCATGCTGGACAATAGATGGGTCTATACCAGGCATTTCCTCATAAGACCAAGCGAATACATCCCTAAAATATTTAAAGAGATCGGTGTAAATCTGAATCTCTTCAGAGGAACATTCAGCTCCGATGAAGACATTCTCTATAACATTGGGATCCCTGGAAACATTCACCGGGATAGTTGGAGAAATCATAGCCATGTTCCCTTCAACATATACCTGTGTTGGTGCTAAAGGGATCAGGACTGGGTGAATAGGACCAGGAGGCAAAGGACTTGGAAAACTTGATTCAACTTTGCTCAAATCAGGTAAAAATTAAGACCAATGATGCAAATCATCCCACGGTCTATCTATACTAGTCATATCTTCCAGGATGGCCTCTTCAGATGGAAGAGTGGTATCAAGGCAATCCTGGGCGGAAGAAGAACTAAGTGTCCAAGCCGGAGCCACATCGCCATTCAACTCCTCTGGACAAAGAGGAGTTGGAATGGACTCTGTAGAGTCAACAATAGATTGATAAGCAATCTTAGCTGCAGACATCGGAAATGCCATTCCACCTACTTGACCTTCCGCTAATGTGGAGGTAGGGGAAGGCAAGGTCCAAGGATCCGAAAAATAATGAGTTCTGAAGAACTCTCTTCGAATAGGAGCCCTGGAGGATGAAATTGCATTTATATGAACGGTAGGAGGTGGAATATCAAAAGTACCCATCAAGGAAGAATACATTCCAACCCCTAAATTCTCAACAGGCGGCTTGGCATTATCCACCTTTGGAATAGTTGAGTTAGTAGATGCATTCGGGTCTACAGGAGAACAGTCCAGTTGATCCACTGTAACAATCCTCCCTTCGTGAGGGAAAAAAATAACCCGAAATAATGAGGATGCAATGGCATCCATCTCATAAATCTAGTTTCGCCCTAACAGAAGGTTGTAGTCCAAGCTTGAATCAACTATCTCAACCTCTATATTTACAGTTTTTCCCCCAACACAGATGGGCAAAGCTGGGACAATACCATGCGGTCTGTGAGAATGACCATCAAACGCAGTCATAAGAGTAGCAGATGGAACATCTGCGGGAGATCCAATTCCCTTCCAGCATGCGAGAGACATCACACATGTGGAAGCGCCCTCATCAACGACTGTTCGAAAGATATTGAATTTCCGAAACGAAGATTTGATATGAAAAGCCATATGATGGGGGAGTCTCTTTTTAAAATTAGACATATCGAATGTAATCACAAGAGAGTTCTTTGGATCGACAGCCCCAATAGCGGTGAGCAAAGCACTGCGCTGAGCTGGAAAATACTGGAGCACCTCAAGAGCTGACATGGCACAAGGACTTTGCGCCAGATCTTCCACAAAAGAGTAGTTCTAGGCAGCCTTGGCATTTGGATTAATTGTCGTACGCTTGGTAGATGCTTTTGGCATCCGAGGTATAGGCTCAAAAGTAGGCTTCGTAATATGAAGCGGCTTGTACCATCAGGATCACCCTTGGCTTTCGAAGACTCATCTTCGCCATAATCATGGGATCTCGTGGCGATATCCGCATGAGTACTCATCATGTATATGTTTGATGGAGTTTCCCCTTCCTGGGTGCCCCCAGAGGAAGCCCCAGTATTTTGATTTGCGCCAACAACTAGCTGTTGCCCTTGGGGAAAAGGGTTTGTCAACACAGCCTGGGAACTAGAAGAACCCTACTGAGCTAACAAGCGCTGTGCATCCTTAATTTTAGGGCAAAGGTGAGTAAGATGGTCTCCAACACATAACTTGCATGTAAACTTCACTTTCTTTTTATCCTTTGGACCCTCACTAACATGCTCATTGGATTTATTTGCATTACCCTTCCCATTCTTTCCCTTTTTCTTATTATTATTCCGTCCCTTCTTCTTCCCTTTGGATTTTTGATTCTCTTTAGGGTTAGAAGTCTAAACGACATTTACCGAGAAAGATTAAGAAGGCGATGACTCAGCAGGCATAGCCTGACCAGAAGGAGCAGATTGTATAGACAACTGCTGCAATTGACTAAGCAGGTTAGCTGCACCACTGTTGATCGACCCAGTAAGTCCATCACCATGAGGACTAGGTTAAGTCTTGGATATATATAATTTGGAGTGAGGAGCATTAGGCAAATATTTATGAAGGACACCAGACTGAGAATATATCAATTCAAGCTGTTGGGCCCTAAAAAGAGCCTGCTCCTCAGAAAATACCCCTGAAAGGGATACATCCTTAGAAATATCTGCTTGCAGAGATTTCAAAAACCATTCCAAAAGAAATTCTCTTGGAATATAAGCTTTAATGAGCCTCTTCCTTCTCCGCCATTCCTGAATATGATAAAAAATGTGGGTTGCATCGTCCTGCTTAAAATTAGCTAGGAGTTTAGTCCCGGCATCATAACGGACATGCAACTGGAAATGATTTAGAAATATAGTAGCCAGATCTCCAAAAGTAGCAAAACTGCCCCCAGTTAACTCAATATACCACTTGGCAGCGTTTCCAGTGAAGGTGCGTTGAAACAACCTCAACCTAATCGAATCCTCGATCAGGGAGTTAAATGAACACCATAAATGGAAAGTGGTGATATGATCAGCCGAGTCCTCTCCATTCTTGCCTTCAAACTTTGGAATGTCTGAAGGTAGTTTGGTAGGAACTGGAGGCCACCCCGAACTATATCGGATCGGATCATTCGTCAATTTCGACAAATCTGGCAAGTTCAACGTTGCCAGAAAAGGTAAACGAGGAGGAGCCTGAGTATTCCATCCTTGGTGGGATGAATTCCCAACGTTCTAAAAAGAATAACCTGGATTTGATGAGGCACCAGGTTTCCAGAAAGAACTCGTAGAAAATGTTGGGCCATAGGACCCAACATTTGGAGAAGGACCCCCTCCCGACGTAGAGTTACCATAGACCGGACCAGTTCCCCCCCCCCGAAGTTGTGAATAAAGAGGAAACCCCATGATAGGGGTTCCAAGCATTAGAAAGAGGGGAAAAAGCCTGATAAGCACTCGACGAAGGGAAAGAAACATTCCCTTGTTGACCAGCGAGAAACTGATTCCCTGCACCCACTGTTGTAAATATAGGGTTCCAACCTGTAAAGGTAGTTGAACTCTGACCTCCAGACCAAAGGGTTAAAACTTTGAGTCTGAGAAGTAAAAGGAAAAGACCCTAAGGAAGGATTCGAACTAGGAATATGCCCACTTCCGAAGGGGAACCCTTGAAAAGAAGCTGACCCACTAGCCATGGAAGATATGGGTGCAGAAATAGTTGCAGCAGCGGAAAAGGAAAACGAAAGAATCCCACTAATGGGCATTCCAAAACAAAAGGGACCAGATTGAGAAGCTTGTGCTTGGGTGAAACCAGAGCCAAACACAACAGTACTAGAAGCAATTGAAGATATAGCAATTGTGCCTCCTCCTTCTACTAAAGCAGGAGTCTGAATGCTTGCAGCACTCACAGCCGAAGCCGCGTTCCCAGTCGTGGCCATCGAAAGGTATGAATAAGATGGATAAGGAATTTCTGGTCTTCCTGACTCAGGTCCGATGTACTCAACAACAAACAGAGAATCAGAAGGAAGAGGAGATGGAAGTGACTCAGGAGACTGAGGTACTTCCTCTACTTCTACTTATTCTTCTGCTTCTCTTGGAAATAAAACTCTCGAGGTGAGTGTAGTGCTCCTCTCGGAACCAACACCAGAACCAAATACAACACCTTCAAGCCCTAGTAGAGGATCTCTCTCCGTTTCTTCAGATACCACTGGGTGATATTCACCTGCTATATTACTCCTACGCCTTCTTGAAGAAGGCTCAACACTTTCGGGAGATAACCCCCGAACTCTCCTCGATCGACGAGGCGCTTGATCAGCCACTTTAACAGATTAATTAGACTTAAAAAAGTATAAAGCTAAGCAAGCTAGGAGCAAAGAGAACTCACTACAAAAATACCTAAGATGCAACCAAGCAAGCAGCCTTCAGGTATTTCTGCTCCGGGTGATTAGGACCGGACACCAAAATACGAGAAAGCGAAAAATAGGACCTCCCGAAAGTAGTCTGGGATAATTATGGCCCAGGCCTACTAGCGAAGGTAACAGAAACAGTTACGCCGACCTCCTAACAACAGCCTTTGCCGGTGCAAGTACCCAAGCTTCGCCGGGGCACCCTCCAGAAGTACTGTTGGAAGTGATACGACATCTGCCTCAGATACCACGGGTATTCCCCCCCGCAGTCACCTGTGTGGTACCTAGGAATGGCAACTAAGGGCACCAATCCGTGTCAGCAGCCGGGTGGAACAGTCTTAAGGCAAGATCCAGTAAATCGGAGAGGAAGTATCTCTCTTCTCAACCTTCACTTCCCCTCGCGCTTGACTCTTTGGAAGAGAGCTTTCCCGGTCCACCTAACGGTGTTGGATTTCTCTCATTTAATAAACTTCTATGTTTTAGTTTGAGCGGCCTTGGAGAGTTAACTCTCCACTCACCTAATCCAAGGCCTTACAACCTAGCTAGTTGATGTATGACACTTAATAAAAAAACTTGCTAGTTGTTTTTAAATTAATGTGCTTATTTTAGTTGGCTGTTATATTAAGTCAAGGGAATATGGAAATGAAACTCGTGATTTTTTATGATGCAGAAAAGAAATTAATGAAAACCAAACTACATGCAAATGCAGTAATTTCCTTTCGATGAAAAGAAATTTCTACACGGGTTCTACGAGACTATTTTTTTTTCTTTTCAAATATCAAACCTCACACTCGCAAAATTTATGAAAAAGACTACAAATTTTTAAGTGCACCTAATGAAAATTACTAAGAGCATGCCAATTCTAAGATGCAAAATCTAACAAAGCAAAGAGAAATTTCCAAGAATCCCCCAGTTCTATCACTTTTCCGGTTGTCCACAAAGCTAGTTCCTAGATCAGAAACTCTCAGTATAAAGACACCAAAATATGCTCGAAATAAGAGAAAGAAACCAATGAAAATTCCCTTCCCAAATCAAGTCAGAAACCGAAGGCAAGAAATCTCAACAAGGCTTCAAAAGATGGAAAGAAACCAAAACAAAAATTCAAAACAAAGGCAATGGCAAAACAAAATGTTTTTGAGCTTTTGAATTTTATAAAAAGAAGATTTCAAAGAGACCAAGAAGAACTATCAAATTCCCAAGCCAAACAATCTCTGAATTTCAAGCAAAACTTCAACAAAAATGCTCTAAATCTTATAGTGCCACTTAGTAGCAAGATCTATATGAGCAAAAGGAAGACAAGAAACTCAGTAACTTAGCCAAGAAGAATAGCACAATCTTGCAGCAAACAAAACTTCAAAGACCCAAAAATGACTCTTCAAAAATTGCAACAAGACCTAGTCAAATGAAATCAAGAAAACCGACCGAAAAGCAGGCAAAAATTAAAGTGTAAAGCAAGACATAAGGTTATGAAAGAGCATATGAGCAGACGCTCTCTGTCATGATTAAGCAGAATAGCCAAGAACCTCCAGAAAGAGATCTTGGTACTCGGACCAGAAATGCAAGCACTAAAAAAAACAAGATTTTCCACTTGAGCCAGTCTTCAACTGAACAAGAGAGAAAAAGACCAATAACCACTTTCAACACAATCCAGAGACTAAAAGGACACTATAGGAATAGGTCTCCACAGGCAAACACGGCCAAAAAGTCGAAAAATCAAAAATTTCAAAATTTGCCTAGGCATATGCTACTTATCAGTTTTGAAACAAGCGTGCATACACGACTGTGGAAAAGGAAACATGCGTATACGCGACTTCCTTTGGCAAAACCTGCATGTATACGCGTCTGTGTAGAGGAAAAATAGCGTATGGAAAAGAAAATAATGAAAAATAAAAATGATCAAGCCTGGTTAAAGAACCAGGTCTTTAGTCTGACTGAGAAAAAACTAACTGGACAGGAAATAATGATTAAAACTGTTGGAAACCTTTAAAACAACTGAAACCACCCAACAGGGGAATCACAAGAATGCGATCCCCAGCGGAGTCGCCGTTATGTTTCGGGAAATAACTCCCTAGAGGTCGTTGGGTCAAAAAACTCCACAGATCAGGTCATGCTATTCAAGAAGGACTCACACAACCACACTTGTACGCTAAAAAATAGATATTATAGATTGTGGAACTCACCCGTAGATCCTACGTTTGGTGTAGATCCCGTGGGGTCCAAACCCCCAGCAACCCTTCTTCCTCTTCAACCTGGAAATCAAGAAGAGACATGCACGGAAATCTAGTTGTACAACATATATCTTTTCTAAATGTCAGTGTAATCCATGTGAAACATCATATAAACAATAATAAATGCTTAATTAACAATCTTTTCACACAAGCAGATATTAACACGTGAATTCGGGAACAAGATGGTTCTTCTTCATTACGAACATCATGTACAATAATATAAAGGTGGAGAGATCACCTGAATCCTTCCACGATCTTCGAACAGACCATCGTCTGGATCCGTCCCGCCCTTGCCTCGCTAGGATTCTTTCAAGACTTGTGCACACGATATGACATATAATTTGATGAACATCTCCAGGAAACAAGAGTTTCCTGTAAAAATCTGGGAAGTGCAGGAGGCACGGGAAATCAGACTTGAATTGGGCTCCAATAGAGTATAATTAATGTCTATAATTTTCTATCTCCCTTAGGCCATGCATATGAGGGGCTTTTATACTCCCTCAAAGTAGTTTCAATCTGTTGGAAACAATTGGCCACGGGCTGGGGTGGTTGAATTACAGAAATAACCATCAACCCAGCCTCAAAAATAGGGATTTATATATATATTTTTAATGATTTTAATGGCATACGTGGAAAAGTATCTCTGGACTCGCGTATACACGCGGAAAATTCTGGGCATACTCGCGTATGGGATTTTAAACACTGTTTTTTATGAAATTTTTCTCAAGTTTGTGGGAATGGGTGCCCAAGGCCAAAGAGACAATCATGAATCACATGAGGGTGAAAAATGATGCTATAACAAGTACTTCTTTGTTTGCATTCACTATTGCTCTTTTTTTAGGCACATAATAGTTCTGACACAACCTGATAATCTCTGGGCATGGATGAGTGATTGGAACAACATATTTGGGTAGACTGATTCCCAAATTTGGAATTCTTCCACTTGATTTAAGGATTTTTAAAAGGTCCAGCTTTGGAGGTCTAACATATCGAATTCAACTATTGGATATACTATTTTATAGTCTACATCCACGAAGGGGATGTGTTCAACGTCTACAACAGGAGGTTGTAGAGGATTCACAATGATTGCAGCCTTGGAGGACATAACTGGAGTGGATTTTGGCATTTTTAGGCTTTGTGGATTCTTTTGTAAGATTAAATGGTTTACGAAAGTATTTTTTATTTTGACAGAGGTTCTTGGATAAAAATATGTAGAATCTATTCCTTCCTTGGATTTTAACCTTCAATTTTGGCTTTCAAACTGTATTACAGACTTTCACTGGTTTATGAAATAAGAAGTAGGGGTTTCTTTTACCTTTTTAGTGGATATTGGGTTAAAAATCGTTTCAAATTGGGTACAGAGGGTCGAGGTTACCTGTAGAGGATTTTTGGGCAATTTAGGATTCTTTTAAGTCTGTAAAAGCTAAAGAAACTCGATATTTTCCTTTTAAAATTGAATGCAGTATTAAAACAAGGTTTTAGCTCTTTTTTGGGCAACTAGAAGCTTGTTTTGAGTAAATAAGCTTTTTAATGTATTCAATTTCTTTAGCAAATTCCTTTCAAATATGATAACAAGTTTGGTTTTCTCGGAAAATACTTGTTTATGCATGTATTTGGTCATTTAAATAGGTTCTAATTTTTTTGGACAGGTCTTTGGTATTTTCTGGAAGCAATTTGGGACTTCTAGCAATCTTTAACAGTAAATGCGGGCTTTTTCTGCTATTCTAGGCATATAACAGTGTACAGGCTTCGTTCTTTTCAATCTGGAGGAAGAATACAGTCAAATGGTGTAGAAAAAGGGTTTAATGGCGCATTTTAGGAATTTATTGAATGTTTTAGATCTAAACTGGCCTGCATTAAATGGCGGTCACGTCGAACAGTGGGCGGTTTTTGTCTTTGAAGACGAAAAACCACATGCATTTATCACGTTAGATATGGGAAGTATGTGGTTTTGGTTGGATCAGATGCGATCCAATAGATATTTTCCATGTGGAGGAGAGATAAGATGATGAAACCACCTATTTCGCGTGGTTAGGAAAGTGTTATGATTGTGCAACTAAAAATGCGATAAGGTCTTTTGATCGTTGGATTTGGGAAGGCCAATGTGAATGATTGTGATTTGATGTGGAGTTGCTCGGCATTCAGAGGTGGGGTCTGGGGTTTGTTATATGTGGCGGGATAAGTTTGAACCTTATAAATATATATATTCATAATGTAAAAACTTTATATTTGATTGCCTTGGGGGGGGGGGGGGGGGTAATGTTATATGTTTTTAAATTAAAACATTTAACAAATGTTTTAACCAATGGCGCGGGTATGTTATTACATGGTCTATAAACCTTTTAACAAGTGTTTAAAGACCATAGGGAGTGGGATTATAATATTGATATGTTTAAACCTATGGGGAAAAAGGGCGGGGATTTATTTCAATCATGTGGGATAAATAAACATAGGTTTAACTTAAAATAAGTGGGTTTGGGGGTATTTAATATATAAAGAAATTAATATAGACAGGAAGGGTTGATTATAAGGATTTAATACTTAGGTTAGAAGTTAATATGAAATAGAGATGTAATGTATGAAATGAATCAAAATACACATATTTAACTAAGTAAAGTGTAAAGTAGGTCATTTAAACATAATTTGTCCCATTTTGATTCTTTACACATAGACTTAGGATAAAATGCATTTTGTATGTTTTTTGAGTGTTTTTTGAATGAAAATGAGAATTTTTTAAGTAGGTTTTTTACTTTTACTAAGAAAAAAGTTGTTTTACTTAGGAAAGGGATCATTGTACTGGAAAAGGGTGAATATGCTGATGAAATGGGTTTTATGTAGGGAATCCAATATTTTTAACCAATTAGTTATTAAGCCTTGGGTCCGGCCCCAACAAAAGTCAGAGAAATGCTCTAAGCCTCTTTAAATGAAGGTTAGAATACTGGAACATTGTGCAGGAGAGGAAATTAGTAATTTTTTCCCGATGATGTTTTATTACATGCCTTTCACAACTGCTTTCCTACCTACCCATCATTATTCTAACATTTTTTTACTCCATTTTCATGCGTGCATTTAAGCTTGCAACCTAATTCAATTTTATTTTCAAAAGATAAAAACTATCTAAGTCTAACCTTATTTCATCTGAGGGCTCAAATTAAACTGTTGAGCTCCTCATTTATTCTCTAACTATCTACTGATTTGTCAAGTTTAAATTGTTTGACATATCTTTATTCTCTATCTAAAACATAAAATTTAGAGCATGAAAAGTTAAGATTAAATTATTTAATTGATCATGGATTATGGCATTTATTGATAATCTGCACATAATCACTATTCTTGCAAAAAGTAAATAGTAGTGGCATTTTGACTCACTCACTTTCATGTCTTATTTATATCTCTTTTTTCTCTTTTGGGGTCTATTTTTTATTCTTTTTAGATCTTTTATTTTCTAAGTCCTTTGATATTTCTTTTAGGACTTTTTACCCTCTTTTAATTTTTTATTATTTTGAAAATATGGGAAAAAAACTCGCAGAAAGCAAGGTATGTACATATTTAGAAGACTAATCATAGACAATTAAAAAATTATGAACCCTATTATTATAGGACCCTAACAGAGGGGTGGGAGGGATTCAATGTATTAAACTCAAATCAATTCTTTCCTTGAAAAAGTAAACTCAATCACTTAGGAAGGATGTGTGTTCTTCCATGAAAATATTTAAAGCAAGATGGTTTTATGTTTGCACAAATATATGCCTTTAATGATAAATGAAATTCACTGAAATAGATAGAGGTAGGAGATTTCCCATGTATGTTAATAATTTTCGGGCGAGGAAAAATCCCTTCACATAAATCATGGCAGAGTCACTGAAATAAAAACAAAACTGAAAGCGAAGGAAATAAATTCCTATACTAAAGTAAGAAAATAAATCAGCGAATGAAAAGAAAAATGAAGAAAGAAAAAATTAAAAGAAAAAAATTATTTTAAAAGATAAAGCCCAACAAGACTGCTTATATGAATCTCTCAACAAAAGAGATAAAAATAATCATATGTACGTTCATTCCTATTTTGAGATTTAAAAATTTATTTTGCAGAGTTATAAGCAATCAAGCTCTCAAAATGTAGAGGGTGAATAGCCATTATGAGGTAAAATTTAGCCGAAATGAAAAGGTATTTGTTTGGTGCGTATTTTCCTTCTTCAAGACAAAACCTTCATAAAAGCATCTTAACAATTTTTAAAATGAAATAATTGCTTAAATAAATAGACAAGAGGTCCAAAACCTCCCCAATTTAGCCGATTTGATGAGTATCATTACTGTTTCTTTCAATAATCTTAAAGAGTAAAAGAAAATGAACTTCAAAAACTGATATGGTAGAGGTGCGAAAGGTTCATGCAGACCTGTAAAAACAAAGTTCAGGAGAATCAAAAACTTAAAAAAAAAAACTAAAACCTAAAGTAAAGAAATGAAAATTAATGGAAGTGGGCCCATGAAACTTACCATTGGAGAACTGGATTTATTCTTACCTGAAAGGTATAATTTTCTCCAACATAAGTTAACTTCTTCCTATGATTAGAATTAAAAGCATGAAGAATTTTTATTGACCTAAAATCATTATTTATTAAATCTAAAGTAAAAAAAGTAAACTAAAAGAAAGCAATGTTTCATGTTCAAGGAATCAGAAACAAATCGAATCCATCAGAAATGAGGATGAAGTTATGCTTATTTATGAACTGCAATGATGAATTTTCTCTTTGCTTCTTCCATTCTGAATTTATAGCAACCCCAAAATATTGAAGTTGATTCAACATCTCAAATAATGTAGCAATTATGTATATGAAGAGGACTTGAATCTTTATATGATAAGTATGGAGAGAAATTCATAATAAAAGAAAATTAAAATATGAATTAACCATCGGAACATTACCTTTACTTATTTCAAATTATTCATGAGTGAAGGATATTTCCAAAAGAGTAAAAGAAGTCCATGTACATACACCATGAAGAATGTATATCCCTTTAGTCATAAAGTCATCCTTATGAATGAATACTTGGGTTTGACTGAAATTATGATTAAAATACATCCAAGTTTTTGGACCACGATGATAACATGAAAGTAACATATATATTCAAAATATAATCAAACGAGAATTCATGAAACATCAAAATGTAATGATCAGAGACCTATGAAGATTATTAACCCGAAATTTTGAAGTTCTAAGTTTATGAGAGAATCAAATCAAAAGGTAAGAGCTCAAGTTTTCCAAAAGCATATATGGACAAAACTTTGGTAAATAAATATCTTTCCTGATAATGTTTTTGACGATAGAAGTTTTCAGAAGTTTAATGAAATTTTCACCTCTTTTACAAGAAGTATCGATATTTAGAATATTAACGACAACAAGATCTTGGAGAAATTTTTTTGTTTATCTTTTACAAACAAAAATTACGATATTGATCGTGCCTGATAACGAATGCTTGATAAATGTAAAATGTAAAAACATTGCTTTTTAAAACATCAAACATTCTCATATGAGAGGTAAAAATTTCGTAAAGGTCTATAAAATAGTTGTAATGACTTTCATTCCAATAATGACATAATTTGAAGTTTTGTAAAATGATTGCAAGAGCACTTACATTTACCTGTAAATTAAGCTTCTAGGAGAGGAATTTGAGATTTAAAAAATATGAGAATAAATTAAGTGTCAAATATCTCAAAATCCTTTTCTGAAGAAAAATTAATTTTACAAAATTTTGAAACCAGAAAATTCCAATGAAGATAGAAAAATAGGGGTCATTTCCTTTGTTAAATGTGTTAGACAAGATAATGCAAAGAAAAGGAAATGTGAAACATGGATAATTAATTCTTATATTTTTTTTAAAATTCTTCTGATATAATACAAACCCAAGAATCTGATAAGCGAAAAACTTTGAAATTCTGAGGAAAATATCGAACAATGAAAAGCAGAGGATCAGGATTCCAAAATTCATCAATTAGAGGCTTTGAGTCTCTTTAAAATAAATGGATATAATGAAAGGGAAAACAATTTGGCAATTGTGATGCAATGGTCAAACTTACCTTGTAAAATTATAATATTTGGAACGATCATAGATAAAATCACGGATAATATCATTCACTGCAAGAAATTTTTATGAAAAATTTCCTTAGTTTGTAGAAATTTAGAGCAATAACGAGCATAAGAATTTCATTCTAGATAGACCAATGAGAGGCAGAATATGAAAACATGTGTTGTGAAACCAGCTCCAAAAAGAGAATAAAAGAGATATCAACTCCTTAGAAATAAGCCACTTCGAGGGGGAAACCTCCAATACATTACATGAATGAACAATTCTTGGATGATTCAAATTAAAAAACCTCCTTTCTATATATAGGAGTCCATGGGGCCATAATGTAATCCTAGTGGGGCCACAATGTAATCCTAGCCGACCTAACAATAATAATTTAAGGACACAATAATAACAATATGGTGGTTACAAGGGTACAATAATAACAATAAGGGGGTTACACTAACAACAATAAGGGACTATACTAGTAATATAGGGACCTAACATTCCCCTCTCCTTAAAAAAAGTGTTTTCCTCAACACTTGAGTAGCTCTGGCTGCTTCTGTATAAAATTCTCATCCTCCCATGTAGAATCCTCATTGGGTAAGTTATTCCACTTGATGAGATACTCTGAAATTGATCGATTCCGTAGCTGTCGAGTTCTTATTTCCGTGATCGCTTCAAGTTCCAATATGATTTTTCCTTCCTTATCAAGTTCTGGAAATATTGTTTGAACTGGAATATTTTCACCTATAACCTTCTTTAAGCATGAAGCATGGAAAATCGGATGCACTCGTGAAGCAGCAGGAAGCTCCAATTTGTATGCCATAGTACCAATATTTTGCAACACCTTCTAAGGACCATAGTACTTTGGCGGTAATTTATTATCCTTCTTAGCTTGCTTGAGGGACATTTGTTTGTATGGTTGTAGCAAAATACCCGGTCTCCTACATCAAAAATTCTCTCGCTGCGATGTTGATCTGCCTGTTGTTTCATTCGATTTTGTGCCAATTTCAGGTTGTCCTTTAAGAGTTGGAGAACTTCTTGTTGATGCTCAATGTGATCTTCCACTGCTTGAACCTTCGAATTTTCTCTTAAATATGATGTGATGGATGGTGGATGATATCCATAAAGTGCCATAAATGGGCTCATTTTTGCTGCAGTATGGAAGGAAGTGTTATACCACCATTCAGCTAGAGGTAACCACTTGACCCATTGTGTTTGTTTATCAGATACAAAACAACGAAGATATCCTTCCAAACATGTATTTAGTATCTTAGTTTGACCATTGGATTGAGGATGATAAGATGAGTTGTGAGCTAATTGAGTACCCAAACAAGAAAATAACTCCGTCCAAAAATTTTAAGTAAAAATGGGATCTCTGTCGCTCACAATAACCCTTGAATTTCCATGTAGCTTTTGAATTGTGTCCATAAATGTAGTAGCAACTGTACTTGCTTTAAATGGATGAGATAATGCACAAAAATGTGCATACTTGGTAAGTCTATCAACTACCACCATGATGACACTCTTTCCTTTGGACTTAGCTAAACCTGTGATAAAATCCATTGAAATCTCCTCCCAATGTTGACTTGGAATGGATAAAGGTTGTAGAACACTCAGGGTGTTGATTGTCTCAACTTTATTCTACTGGGAAACCAACATTCCACCACAAACTTTTGAATATCAGATTTAAGGCCATCCCAAAAAAATTCTTTCTTCACCCTGTGGTAAATTTTTAAAAATCATGAGTGTCCTCCTAAAGGAGAAGTGTGCAATTCCAAAAGAATCTTTTGTTTTAGTTGGGAATTCTTACAAATATATAAGTGATATTTTTACCATAAGGAATAATTTTTCCAACTAAATGTATCAGATGTACTAGGATCTTGCTGCAACTTTTGAATGAGTGTCCACACTTCTTCGTCCTTCTTCCATTCATCTTTTGCTTCGGTTATCCAATCTGGTTGGATAATAGAAATGACACAAAGCAATGCTTCCACCTCTTCATTCTTTCTTGAGAGTGCATCTGCAACAACTTTTAGCTTCCCTTTTTTGTATATTATTTCAAAGTCATAACCCAACATCTTTGTGAGCCATTTTTGCTGCTCTTCTGAATATAGTCTCTGTTTCAAAAAGTGTTTAATACTATCATGATCAGTTTTACGTTGAAGTGTCTTCCCATTAGGTAAGTTCTCCATTTCTTTAGTGCATGCAGTATTGCTAACATTTCCTTCTCATAAATAGGTTTATGTAAATACTTTCCTTTGATTGGACGACTTTAAAAAGCAATGGGTCTTCCTTCTTGCATTAAAACAACACCAAGTCCATTTCCTGAGGCATCACATTCCACAATAAAGGTTTTTGTGAAGTCTGGCATAGCTAAGACTGGTGCTAGGCACATTGCCTCTTTAAGATGTTCAAAGGCCTTAGTTTCTTTAGGATTCCATGAAAATGAATCTTTCTTAAATAATGTTGTTAGAGGTGCTACTATTCTCCCATAATTCTTAGCAAGCTTTCGATAATACCCTGTTAACCCGAGAAATCCTCGCAACTTCTTTATGGTTGTGGGGACTTTCCATTCCTTAATGGCTTTAATTTTGTTAGGGTCTACCTTAACATCCTCGTGAGATACAATATGACCTAGATGTTCCACCTCTTGTACTCCAAAGAAACATTTGGATGTTTTTGCATATAATTGTTTCTCCTGCAATAGTTTGAGCACCCTGTCAACATATTAAACATGATCCTTCCAAGACCTGCTGTAGATTAGTATATCATCAAAAAATACTAGCACAAATTTTCTAAGGAAGGGTTTGAAAATGGAATTCATCAACCCTTGTGTTGGTATCCCGTGTTTTGACAGTTTGGCAAATCAAAAGACAAGGCAACATCAGAACCAATCTTTAGAGTTCCAGGATCTATTCCTCCTGTTCTCAGAGAGGGATCTCTCAAATATTTGTTTGCAAAGGTTTATCTTCTTTGCTTTGGTTATGGATTTTAGACTAGTTATTACGTGCAGATGTTTGTTTGGTTGGGTTGAGTTGATACAGCAGAATATGAAAAGGTCCAGAAAAGATAGACAGAAAGAAGAAATATCAGGTTCATTGGGCAATGGAGTCAAAATAAGATGGTTGGGTTGAGTTGACACAGCAGAATATGAAAGGTCTAGGAAAGATAGACAGAAAGAGGAAATATCCGGTTCATTGGGCAATGGAGTCAAAATAAGGTCATGACAAACTTTTCAAGGGATATGGGATATCAAAGGGCAAATCTAACTTGGCCACAAGATCCTTTGTTTTGGAATGAGATGGACATTAATGATTTGGAAAAAGAGATTTAATTCTCAACAAAGGGAACTTGAAAAACATGACTTAACGATAAAGAGATATTTGATAGACAGGGCTAACCATAAATTCTACAAACATTCTTTAAGCAAATAATGATTTCAAGACAACTTTTAAAATGAAATCTAAGATTCGGGGAACACCCTATTTCCTCAAAGATTTTATTTTAAAGGATTTAGAAAACATAAAAGATTCACTGATAGTTGCATTCATAGAAGAGGGAACACCTAAATAACATCTGTGTTTGCAACTATAAAGACCTTCAAAACAACTGTTTAAGTAGGGGCAAAGGGTAAGATCAAAACCGACCTCTTTGGTTAACTTAAGACAATGGTACTTCGAAGGGAGATTTCAATAACGGCTTTCAAGTGATGGCAGACAAGCAGGGAGAACCATAACATGCTGAAACCAACTATTTGAGCTATCAAGGAAATAAACGATCATGAAGACTAAAGAGAAGTTTTAAAGCCTCTAAAATACTTCAGCAGAAGAAAACATAAAACAATGAAGGGTGAACAGGTCTAAGGTGCTTCCAGGAGTCATTTCTTAGCCTAAAACTTTCAGCCTATTGTAGTAAGAAATTATGGAACATAATGAAAACAAGGAAAAAACATTTAACAGTTCAGAGCACTTCACCAACAGCCAAGCTCATGGATCAAATGATAGAGCCTTCTCAGGAACAGACATGCAACGGCATCATCAAGACATCCAAGACTCCAAATTATTTTCACCTTCAACAGACTTGTATATTTATTTCAGAGAGTTTCGATATTACAACTTGTGATCAAACAACAACCAACCTTCTCATCTTATGCAGAAGTACTTATAGGAAGATGAGGAGGTGAGAACTAACAAAAATATCTCGTGAACCATTAATACAGATTAAATGACTTCTCAGTTTCTTGAGGGGTTCGATGGAGAAGTGTACAGGTGGATCACTGTATTAATGTTTTACAATTAATATCAAAGCTCGGTGGGAGCTTTATTTGACTTTGAGGCTCTATGTTCTGTCTGGAGAAACTCTGCAGCTATTTTCTATTACACTCCTTTGGCAGAATTAACTTCTTGGCAGCGCTGGAGGCAGATATTTCCTGAATCAATAACTTCGGCCTCTGTTTGAAAGGTTTGAGGCAATAGGTGGCTCTTTGTAGTAGCTGAGGAATCAATTTGCCTCGGTTGAAGCGGTGGAAACCTTTCTGTCATCAAAACATTTATGATTTTCTTTTAAACTGTGTTTCAGATCGGGGATTAGGCTTTTGATAACGGTCTTAGCCGTAATCCCCAAAAAAACGTCTTCAATCTTTATCTGCTGTGCTCTGTCTTCAAACTGATACTCTTTAACTGTTTTTGAATTAAAACAGTGTCTTGTTGATGTGCAGGCCGCACTGGGCTTTTAAAGGCATCAATGTCCATGAAGCATTGAGAAAACAATGAAGCGAAACCCCGCAGATGGTTCTCTTTAACAACTCAAAGGCGCAGGAAACGTCTTTCCCAAGCCTCGGCTTTCTTTCATTAAACAATGGAAAACCATTAGAACGCCTGCAAAACACAAAAATAGTTCAGAAATCCTGCGGAAATAGGTTAAACTGCTTCAGATGGCGGGGAAGGAGCGAAGCCGTCGGATGAAGGCAACCAACGGTGGAGATCTGCATAGAAAGGCGAAAAGGATAGCGGGAGAAGAATAAGGAGGAGCAGTTTTGGACCGTCCGATCTGGACATGTGGACGGTCCGGATCTAATCGGAGGATCTCAATCGGGGAGGTCACAAAACAACATACGATTGAAACTTTGCGATTGAGCCCCTTGCGATTGAGCGCTGGCCGTTGATCTGAGGACCAGATCGACGGCAGGGAATGAATCGGAGGGATTGGCAAGGGTGTGCGATGGCCGTCGGTTTGCGAAACAGATGGACGGGTGTGATGGAATCGGAGGATCGTTAATCGGAAGTGAGACGAGAAGGCTTGCGGTTGCGATCGGAGGACACTTGCGATTGAGCGCAGGTCGTTGATCTGAGAACAAGATCGACGGTCGGGATTTAATCGGGGGGTCGGCAATCGGAGGTCGCAGAGATGGGCATGCGATTGCGCAATGAGAAAAGTTGCGATGCGATTGTGCGCGGACCATTGGATCGAAGAACTAGATCAACGGTCAGGATTGCTTTGACCTATGTACCGGCGAAAAAACCTTTAAACATATGAAAACCAAAGTTTTGCAATAGTCATAAGTTATAATGGATCAGGCGGAAAATATATATATAAGTAAAGAAAAAGGCGCCCGATTGCGGGGCCGGTGGTTTTATGGAATGCAATATGCCCGGGAGTATAGAAACAAGAGCCAATCGCAATCGGGCCATTGAGCCTGGTCTTTCCGATCAACCCATTTGTATTGTTTCCGATTGCGATTGCGCAATCGGCTCTTTTCAATCAACCCATTTATATTCAACACGTGGTTTTAAGTTTTAACTTAGAACTTTCGGAAAGTGGGTTTTTTGGGTTTTACAAAGGAAAATGAGTTTTGTAAAGGTTCAAAGTCATGCACCCGTTGGATATTTGCGATTAGCGCCGAAAGTCTTGGCGTTTGGTTTTAACACATGGGCATGTGAGGGGAAGTGGTTTAGGGCTTAGCCCAAGGGGCTTAGGTCTATAGCAATGAAACTTTGTTTTTTATGAAAAATTTCAAGGTTTTAAATGGATTTGGGGGTTTCGGCACAGCTAAAAAAATTTTTTTACACCATGTCAGGAGGATTTTCATGAATGGGAGGAGAAACTTATGAAAAGTAGGGAAATAATATGGAGAAAAGGGGGAGTAAATGAAGGTTAGTTATGAGTGGGAGAAAGGGGAAAAATGATGGTTTCTTCAGCAGTTTGTTATGCGAAATCAGAGGCGTGAGACCTAGAAGGAGTCTTCAAGAGCCAACAATTTTTAGTGATAAAATTTGTTCCTTGGAGGCTCAAAAAAGATTTAGCCACCTTTTGGTATAACAAAACATTACAGGTGGCTAACAGTGGCTCCACTTGGGGATGGTGCCTTCTCTAAGGCACCAAGAATTCAGACTTGATTTCTGGGAGGCTGACTAGTGGCCTCATCCATTGGGCTGCCCTTCTTTTGCTGGATGATATTGTTTGAAAACATATTTAGCAGCCATGAAAACAATGGTTCTTCATCAACAAGCTTTCTACCTACCCAATCCTACAGATCTAACATTTTTTCTTCTTAGAGTGCACTTGGATTGGTAAACTCTCTCACAACATTTTATTCCTTTGAAAGCATAAAAACTAATCTAATTCTACTCCTTATTTCTCTCTGAACTCAGATTAAACAGTTGAGTTCAGTTGTTTCTCTACCTAATCTACTGTTTGTTGGGATTAAACAGTCCAACAAACTTTTATTCTCTAAATTCTACAACAGAAATTTAAAAATAGTCAAGCCAAGATTGAACTGTTCGACTTGCTATGATCTATGGCATAAAAACAAGCTGCACATAGATTATTATTTGCAGAAAATTAAAAAATAAAATAAAAAATAGAAGGCTTAAGATCTGAAAGTTTAAGTACTGCCTTCCGTTTCTTCACAACTCTGTTTTTTACTTGGTTAGAGCTGTCTTTTTCTTGATATCTGATTCAGATTTTGGGCAAATTAGAACCAGTTTTTCTCTTTTATGACTCAGAAAAATAAAACAATTTTGAGTCATCTCTCTTTGGAAACTTTGGTTCAGATTTTGAACATGTTTGAACCTTAATTCCTATCCTAATCTATCTACTGATGAGCCAAGATTAAACAGTTTGGCAAATCAAATTCACTACCCTATCAGCAGAAAATTGAAAGCTAATTAGTCAAGATTAGGCTGTTTGACTAATTAGAAGTGTGTTTTTGCAGGAGTGGCATTTAAGCTTGCACACTTTCAGATTTATTTCTCTTTTTGGCATGGGGCCTTGCCTTTCTTGTTTTCATTTCTGCCCTCTTTTCTTTCTTTCTTTGTTTTTGTATTTTTGAAGTTTAAATAACTTTTGAATGCAATGGTTAGACT